>WEKY01046530.1:266839-278092 GCA_013390045.1 Picathartes gymnocephalus
CACCCCGCGCCGGCAGGCGATGGAGGGAGGCGCGTGCGCACTGAGGCGCCCCCCGCGCGCCCCCTCAGGGCACGGGGCGGTCTGACCCCCCCCCGCAAAGTCCTCCCCGTAGTCATTGCGGGGTTTTTTTTGTGGTTGTAAAATTTAGGTAATCTGCAGGGGGCAAATTGAATGTTTTGGGGGTAAAATCGGAGGTCATCTGTAGGGGAGTGAATGGACATGTTGGGGTAAAAACAAGGTTATCAGTAGTGAGCAGAAAGGAAAGGTTTTGGGGGTAAAATTTGAGGGGAGAGAATGAATATTTTGAGGTAAAATTGAGGTAACCAGGAGGGGACAGGAAGAGAAAATTTTGGGGGTAACCTGTAGGGAAGAGAATTGACATATTGAGGTAAAACCAAAGCTGTCTGTCAGCAGGGGATGGGAAGAGAAAATTGTGGGGCTAAAACTTGAGATAATCTCTAAGGAAGAGAATGGACATATTGAGGTAAAAATGAGGTAATCAGTAGTGGCGGGGAAAATTTTGGGGGTAAAAGTTGAGGTCATCTGTAAGGAAAAAGAAGCATTTTGCAGGAAAAATCTGACGGAATCTTTAGGGCTGGAATGAACAATTTGGGGATAAGGTAAATGTAGCCATTGGATTTTCATGCTGGTACAATCTAGGTAATTATCAGGGGCACAATATTTTGGGGTAAAATCTGAGGTAATCAGTAGGGGAGAGAATGAAGATTTTCAGGTAAACTGAGGTAATCAGTAGTGGGCAGGTAGGGAGATTTTTGGGGTGTAAAGCTTGAAATAATCTGTGGGGGACACAGCCTGGCAGGAGCCTCCCGGTGAGCGGCTGCTCCAAAGGCACAGTGTCTGTGAGTGGTGGTGTGGAAATAAATACCTGGCTGGACTGCACCTGCACCCAGGTGCTGCCCAAGCCCTGGGCAGGATTAAACCCCTGTGAATAAAGAGGAATTGCATCCAGGGGAAATGGAATCGCAGAACCTGTGGTTCCTGTGGAGGAGAGTGCCTGAGCGAGGGTCTGGTTTTCCTCCAGAAAAGAGCAATTGCACGGGAGCGATTCTCCTCTGTTCAAAAAACCCCACCCCAACAGTCCCTCGTTCTGGGAAACCCAATGCTCCTGGGGTGCTTTTCTCAAATACTTTATCCTCTTACACTTCCCGCGTCAAATTGTCCTGGAAGGGGGAGTCGGGTTTCATGCGTCCCTCGTTAAAGGAGAGTAAATATGAGACCAGAGGGACCAACAAATAAAATTAGCTCTAGATTCAAAGCTTCCAAATCAGGACGAGCAATCAGCCAGAGTGGCAAAACTTTGTTAATTCTTGACAGATTTGGCAGAGTAAAAATAAAATTTATTCACATTTGTAATACTGCATAAATGCACGTTATACCTGAGCTTTGTAATGTACTTCCAGAAAAAATAGAAAGGGAGGCTGGTATAGAATGGCATTCATTAAGGACTCGGTCTTAACGTTTTCCAAGAGTCATTAACTCAGATGGGTCAGAGTCCAAGCCGGATTTTCTTCTGGGGTGCAAAACATTGTGGAGTAAGAGGAACTGTCAGGGATCTGTTTTTGCATGCTGTTGCTGGAAAAAAATTAGGAGTCGTATCAGAGACAGACGCTAGATTTTTTTCATTAGTAGGTGAGAGCCAAAAAGGAAAGGCTGAACGAGGGAGACAGCTCCAAGGGGTGAATCAGAAAGGTAATTTTGTCATTTTTATTTAAAAATAAGGTCCTCTGGTAATGGATTTTTTTTTTCTTGCCATCCTATAAAATAACCTCTTGTTATTGCAGAAAACACTAGCAGAAATGGACTACACTGTGAAAGAGCACAAACCTTCCCCTAACACCAGTTCTACTCATGCACATTCATTTGCTGACACCCTAAACCAGCAATTAAGCACTTTGTCTCCTGAAGATCTGTGTTGCACTCACAGGAGCGAGCATGTAAACAAAGGCATATTGTCGTGCTCCTCTTCAGTTCAGCCATGATCCTCGCAGGCCAGTTAATCCAGTTTTATGGCCAGGTTATACCAGCACTGCAGCACGCAGGGGCTGCACCAGGACAGATAAAGGTGTAGAGAAAGGGCTGCCTAGATTAAGACTCTGCACAGCTCTAATCCTGCCTACGCTGAATATTCTCTCCCCTATCTCCCTATCTCACCCAAAGACTCTTCTCAGTCCGGCATGCCACTTCCCAGTAACCTCTTCCCTGATCCCAGCAGCTTCTCGCTGGGGAGAATTTGCTCCCATTACCACACCTGATTTAGCCTTTGCTCTCGCTCAGCTTCTGCACACTTAGCTGGAACCCGCAGCTGCCACAGAAAAGATGTCTGAAAACAAGTAGTTGCTAGTGGTTTGGTTTTTTGCTTTGGTTTTGTTTTTGTTTTTGTTTTTGTTTTGGCATCGTTTTCTGGTAGTTATTAATCTGCTGTATGTTTTCTAATTGACCACCTATAAAGAAAACTTAATTCAGTCAGGCCACATAGGTGCTTTCCCTCTCCCTGTAAAGATTAGTCTGGATCTATGTCTGCATCCTCTCCTCTGGTTTTCTTTGAATGCATCTCTATCTGATGCCTTCCCCAAGGTGTCATACATCCCTGTGGCTATATATCCAGGAAAGCTGGCCAAATCATTAGTGATGAATAATTTATCAGATAAATTTTACCTCTCTTTCAATTGTGAGTGCCACACAGTGCCTGATTGGTGCCTTACTCGTGAGCAACTTGCTGGAAATACTTGAAATTTGAGATAATTGGATGCAAAGATGATACAAAGCTTAGTCCTACAAGAAACAGAGCACTCTGGATTCATTTCACAAAAAGATATAAGAAAGTTGGTTGCTCAGCTGCAGTCAGTGAGACTGGGCTCACACTGGTGGTGAAGGATGTGCTGAAACAGAGCCCAAAGACCCTGTGATTCTGTTCTCTGGCTGGACTTCTCGCCTCTCAAAAGGGATTCTGCTTTAAAAAGATTTTCTGGCAGTGAAAAACAATACAGTGTTCAAAATCAACACCACATGTAACGGGGAGAAATAGTATCTCAGGATCTTTTAAAGCTCTGCAGCATATCTGTGTCCATTGTTTTGATGTTGAACCTGATACCTCTTAATTCCTAGCCCTCCTTGGCCTGCTTGGCTTCTGCCCATAACCCCAAATTTTCTATGATTGCTATGTGACCTTCTGAATTTTCTATCTCCTGCTAGAATTAATTCAGTAGTGTTTCAGAGACAATTTTTTTTAAAGGTAGGGAGGCAGAGGACAAAAGAAACATGAGGTGGGAAGGCAGGGAGCAAAAGAAACACAAATCACAGTATTTAAGCAAAAAGCACACTGGGAAGGAAATTATCCTTTTCATGAAACAGCTCTAGTGTATAGGGAAATTAAGAGCAAACTTATCTGCTCTGCTCCAATTCCACCGTGCCACTCAGATGTGAATCCCAGATGCTGCTTTTCTCACACGGTGTCCCCCTTCTCTCTATCCTGTTTTCTTCACATCAGATTTCTCTCCTACAGGAGGGCCTGTTACTACAATCATGTTTGCTTCTGTTTTCCCTTTGGTCATCCAGATAATTAGAGGCTTCTGCCTCAAAATAGTAATTCTTTACCCCTTATGTTTTCATACATACCTCCCCGAAAACCTCTGTATTTCTTTCACATGAGGATTGCACAGATTGTCTCACATTCAATTAAACTTATCCGTGTGTTTCTGTCTGTTTCCTATTTCTCATCGTCATACACAACCTGACAGAGCAACCGGCAGCCTCCCTGCTACAGCGTTATTTTTTGAACGTGCTATCGATAGCAAAAGACATTGTGTCTCAAAAAGCTTGAAATTTAGAGAGCTGGCAGGGAAAGAATGGGGGAAAAATAGGATTAGTACCTTCTTGATTGAGGAGGAGATGTGAAGAAAAGCAATGTAAAGACCATGCATAGTCCCTCCAGTGTCACAGCCGACATTAGCGGGACACAGACTTACACCTAGGTGCTCTGAGGCTGTGCAGTTCAGTACTTTAACCACAAAGCTGTTTTTCCTTTCTCTCCTGTGTTGCTCCCCACCCTCCTCCTGTTCCCAAGCATGGAACAGAGTTCACCCTTGTCCCCAAGGCTTGAGACCCACCAGTACTGTCTCTTTCCAATATTATGCTTTTCTCCCTCTTCAAATCTCCTTCCTACGCACCTTGTGAGTGCTGAGCACAAACAGCAGAAGAGAAATGGAGACTGTCCACTGCATATATTGGCTGTTTTTTTCCCCGTGCACACTCCTCCGGCTGCCTTTGACCAGATTGCTTTCTGCCTTCGGTTCTGACCCTATTCTGTTGTCTCTGGATTGGAGAAAGGATGACCCTGAATCTCTTATTTCTGGCAGTTGTCGCCACTCCTCTGAATCTTAAAGATAATAATATTATAGCAGGAAAGTTGTACCATCTCATAATACTCTGCCCCTCCCAAGAACAGCTAACTGCTTTTTTGGAGATAAATGGAGCACAGACAAAAAGAAGCATGTTTTTCATTTTCATATTTAAAAAAACCCCTGCAATTCAGAACCTTCACACATCCTCAGGAAAGGGAGAGGTAATTACTAAAAGGACACTTATCTTTTCAGGTGGGTTTTTCAATCTATTTCTCCCTCTCTGCTGCTTTGGCTGCACTTACTTTAGCTCCAGCTCAGTTTTTTGTCTGCATTTCAATAGTTGTCATCAATGCAGCTTCTGAATCTTCCAATTTTAACCAGTTACATCTTACAAATCACCAGCTTTGAAGATTTAGGAAATTATTGCTGTGCATTTTTAGAAATGGTAAACTAAAGCACAGAAATTAAGAAACTTGTCTTCGGTTTCATGTGTAGCTGGGCAGCCCAGGAACATGAGTCTGCACTTCTTTTTGTTGTGCCTTGATTGAAGGACCCTGTTCAGCAGTTATTGTTCCTCTCCCAGAGATCCACAAGGCTGGCTCCATCTTTACCTGTCTGTCTGCTCTGAGAGGGACAACAATGAGGTCCTACAACCTGATTCAGATCTCTAAGAAGTGGGATTTGCAATTGTCTGATTCAAGTTGCCACTCAAAACTGTCACAGATCTGCTTTCAGTGGTTTTCTCTTCCTCCCCTTACTACAGGAAAACCCTTAAAAATACCTATTTTTTGTTAGGATGATTATTTACTGAGACTTGGGAAAAGCTCAGATACTAAAGCAAGAGTGCCAGCAGTGTGACAAACTTGGGTAGAAGGGCACATTCTGATTTGTACCTGTATGAAAACCAGGGTTGAACTCCTTTTTTTGACCAGTTGTACAGCACGCTTTCTGCTGTAGACCTTGGGAATGCTTTGGTGCTGCTTACATGAGGAACCAAATTGTTTTTGACCTCAGTGAAGAGGGGGCCAAGAGGGACACATCTGATGCCTTTTAGCAACCGCAAGGTTTTCTGTAGAATAGACATAGCCTATGAAACAAACACACAGCTGGAGTTAGGGTGCTTTTGAAAACATTGTCTTTATTCTCTACCTCCCTTTCTTCCAGGACAGCTCTTTGCTTATTCCCTCTTCAGAAAGGGACTTTTTTGTCACACAGCCTAGCCTGGCTGGAGATTAGGGATTCTCTCTGCCCCTTCATCCTTGAATATTTCCTTTTAATTTCACAGTTTAAATTCCAATTGTGTAATTACATTCTGCCTACTCCAAATTCCTCTGTAATTTCAATTGGACACGGTGTCCTTCACTCTCTAGGCAGAACTCTTGCAGTGCTGTGGGGCACTGTTAATAGGCTGCCATGCTCCACTCTAGTCCCATTTCATGTAAATGGGGAAAGAGAATGGACCTGGATCCCTTTGAACTAAAACTGCTGCTCCATATAGGCGAGACAGGGGTTGCTACTGAGTGACAAGGCAGTCTTGCCCCATGGCAATATACTGGGCAGTTTTTACAATGCCTCAGTCTGAACAGATTTTTGGAGTAAAAGTCTAAATCTGTCTGGAAGTATTTCTCCCCCACAACACCATACCCTTTGATCACAAATAAAGCTGTACAGGGACACCCAAAACACTACTTCACTGAATTTATGTGGCCTGAGAGTACCTGCTCGCACCGTTTAACATGGCAGAAGTGCCATAGTGATTTAATTTAGGTCCAGGGAGTTGTGTAGCAAAGAGAGGGCACACAGCACAGATGCCTAGTTCAGTAAAATGCTTTACAAGAACTGACAAGTCCCACGCATTTTATCACCCAACCCTAATACTTCCTGCAGATTTTGCTGTGTCAGCATTTCCCCTCAATCCTTACAGCTGGTGGTGATCACTTGAGTCCCACATCCCAACTTGTTTTATCACTGCATTCCCTTTTTGTGTGTTGGTATCTGCTCTACATCAATGTGAAAGCATTTCTACTTCTCCTGCCTCCTTCTTGCTTTCAAGTTCCTTCTTCACTGTGGCACAGGTGCTTACTTGGTCAGTGTGCCTGTGTGCAGCCCATCAGGTATCAGAGACATTCATCTTTTGGATTTCCATTACCTTCTGCTGTGGTCTTCTGTGGAAACTCAGGCAAGAGAAGGGAGGGAACACATGCGGGTGGAAGAATGCTCCTCCTTTGCCTTGTCTCGTAGAACAAACTTCCTCTCTCTGTACAAATTCTCTGGCTAGCTCATAGAGTTTTTCACCAAGTTTGGAGTGATGTTCTACACAGGTCAGCAAAAGGAATTAGTTTACTCTAGAAACTGGAATTATTTGATGTTTGATCATCGTCAGGCACAAGCCATATTCTTTTTCATCATGTGTACACCATTGTCAGAGGAACATGGGGCTTATTCCATAACAGGCGACAGAGTCCTTTAACAAAGTTTATTTCCTTTCACTGCAACAGTACCCTGGGTAGTCCTCCTACTACAGAATGATAAATCTTAACTTGAAATAAACATCCAGCTCCTTACTGGCAGTACAGTATCTACACAGAACCTCAGTCACTTTGAATTTTGATGGGACTTCTGCTTTATATATTCCAGACGTTTGGTCCTGCTCCCAAGGGATGTCTTTATGCCTGCTCCCGTGTTGGCAGACCCGAGGCTGCTGTTTGCATCTCTAACAGCAGATAGATCAGGTGAGATCAAGGAGACCATATTTCCATGTTTCCTTGCTTAGCTTACACAGTTAAAAGTGAGTTGTTGTTAGGAGGAAACAGAGCATGTAATAACTTGAGTTGGGTTTTATTTGGCTTTGAGTCATAAATCTTAAAGGCAAGGAAAGAGCCATCATGTTCATCCCCAAGTTTGTCATACAATCAGCAAGGGGCAAGGCAGTAGTGTGGGCAAGAAAATGAAACATGTGAAGGTACAAGTGCCAGCGGGGGGAAGTCACTGTTGCTTATTGTCAGTTTTGGTGTGACACAGAAAGTTCAACTAATCCTCTTAGTTACAGAGACACACGGGTGGGGGAAGATTGTTATCTCAAGCAATTTGCTGGCTCTACTCCTTTTTTCCTTCGAGTTTCTTTTCGCCTAATTGAGCAGCATTTCTTCCTGGGACTCGTTTGCAATAATCCTGGGGCCTCATCTGGGAAAACACTGGAAAATATAGAAGGGAGAAGCAGCCCTAGCAAGGCAGCTTGTATCACCATGAGTTTCTCTCTTCAGTAAGGTATCAGGTTTGGCTCCAAGTGCTGAGGATTAAAAATAAGATAAAGATTCATAGTGAAACAGAACAGTCTGTTGATCAGGGCAAGTGATCTCTCTGAAAGTTCTATCTCATCCATGCGCTAGAAGGACAGGTAATTAACAGCCATTCAGAAAACGAGGACCTTGGCGGTCTGAGGGTGGAGCAGGGGCTGAGAATTCCACTGGAGTGCATCAGAAATGTGTTGATTCCATTTTCATTGCCAAAGGGATGTATCTGCAGTAAATCTAATCAAGAGTCAAAAGGTGAACGAGAACAATAACTGGGGAGGTTTGTTTTTATTTATCCAGGAGATAAGGATTCAACGACAGGAATAGAATGAGAAAAAGGGCCTCTTTCTGAGCAGACAATTATTCCACCCACACTCGCTCATCATCAAGGTTTTAATATTCTATTACTAAGGCTATTTAACAGTTTCTCAGCCTCAAGGCTGCTAATGTTTGTGCACATACTCTGCCAATTGCCACAGGTGTCTTTTTTACAAGAGACCTGAATAATTAACATGGAATAGTCCTGAAGATGGCAGTAGACAAGAGTCATTCTTCAGTAGACTCCCAGCCTTCTTTCTGGTGCTGGTATTACCAGTAGGATACATTTGAAAACCCGACTTCCACATGGAAACAGGGCCCTAGTCCTTGAAGGCACAGATTGTTTCTAGGGAAGTAAAGGCTCTGGTTCCTAAGCCTCAGTGATTCCTCCTGGAGAAGTTTAAGATACCACTGTTCAGCTGCCTGCATTACTAAGGTGCTGGAGGTAGTTATCCCAAAGAAAAGGAGGCTGAATGAGTGGTGTGGCCAGTGCAAACTATTCAGCTCATAGCCTGATACATTTACTAATGTAAATCTGATTTCAGCTGATACCCATTTACTGTGATATCCTGGACTGAGAACTGCAGACATGAGTGATTTAATTCAAGATTATATCAATGTATTTTGCTGTGGTGGCTAAAGAATTTATTACTTCTAGCTGTGGAGATGGGTTACCTTTTCAGCTGGGATGGCTAAATCAAGCAGGGACTGCCAGAGCCATCAGATGAGAGAGAAAGGACCAGAGTGGACATCAATCACAAAGGAGTTGTAAAACAAGTACTATAGTGCTTTTAAGAGAAAAGATGTTCTGCTGATGTCCTGCTAGCACAGGGCCAGGAAGCAAGGAGCTCGGTATGTATGTTGTATCTAGACCTCCTTTTTGACTTTGTCTTAAGTTCTTCAGTCTCTCTCTAGTGTTGCTAATCCAGGCCTTTGGAACACCTCTGAGCTCACAGGTCCAGAGGCCGTGCCTGGACCTGGCCTGTGACACAAACATGATGCCTGTTGCTGGTTTCCAAACAAAGGAAACCCCAAGGCTGGACCAAACAAGACTCCCAGTGTATTTCACCAGATTTTCTTACTCAGGTAGTTAGAGAATAAGGGCCTCAGCACGTGCTGTGTCTTGTGCCTTGAGGTCACTGGTGTGTTTCTATGCACACCATAGATAATAACTGCATTTCCTTATTTCACGCCCATATTGTGAGAATAAATGCATTAAGAAGTGTAATTGCCAGAAGGTACAGAGGTGAGAGCATCTTTGGTGGATTTCTTTTACTTCCTTTGTTTCTTAAAATACATTGGTAGAATTTGATCAAAACTAATATTTGCTTTTTTAAACTGTACTAATTTATGGTTAGATTGTGTGTGGGAGCAGGAAGAAAGGAACTTGTACATGTGCTATGCACAAAGCCCTTGGACCACGAGAAACACAAGGAATGCTCCATGATGAGTTAACTGGGAGTCTGCAGTGCCTCAAAAAACACAAGGAGGAGTAAGGACAGGGCAGGAATTGCTGGATTCATGGATCTGTTTCTTCCTTGTGCAGGTCTGCACAGCTAGCTGGTTACACGCAGGACTATACCATGCTTTTTAACCCTTTCAGCGAGCATTTCAGTTTGTAATACTGAAAATATATGGAAAAGTCATGTTTTTTAGCCACAGATAATGCCTTCTGAATCTACCTCTGTAGTATTAGACTGCAGCTCTGACGGTGAGGTAACATTCACAGTTGCAGAGACCATGCAGAAATTAGACATTTATAAAATGCATACATAATAAGTTTAAAAAATATGTTTAATAAATATTCTTGTAGTTATATGTCAGATAGATGAGTGTTAGATTAATAAGAAAATGAATGTCTAAAACCACTGGAAGAAAAAGACAGAATTACAGCGGAATATCATGAATGAAAAAACATTTACCACTCTGAATAGGACCATCATATTTCCTAACAGCAGAACCCCGTCCTCCCCTAATTCCTCCCTCCCTTTCCCCTCCCTCCTCAAACACATACGCATACACTATGGGAGAAATGACAGCTGTTCTTCATGGAATGACAGCCCAGGGATATTGCATCCTCCCTTAAAAAAAAAACAGGCAAGGTACAGAATAAGGTCAGTGAAGGGAGACAAAGGGGTCTCCCAGAGATGGCAAAGGGTAATTTATTGACAGATGAGATAGACGTTACTACAGAAAAATATTAAATGGATTCTTTTCCCCTGTCTTTAGAAGGGAAGAAACGTGGGAAGGGTTAGGAAGGACAGATGCCAGAAATAGAGAAAAATTTCCCAGGAGAGGAAGAAGAAATCCTGAAGGAAATTAGGATCACAACACAGAAAAAGAAAATTAAGAAAAAAAAAATCAGAGCATCTAAAAAGCTACAAAACTCTGTCCTAGAATTCTGTATGGAAACAACAAAAAAGGGCAGCGGAGAAGCAACCCCACCAGTGTTGGCAGCCTTGCTTCAAAAGCATTCGGTGAGAGAAGGAAGTGCTGGTAAAACACAGCATCTGATTAAAAGGCAGTGTTTGAAAAGGGCTGTCGGGAAATTACAGAGCTGTGCATGCTCCCGACGTCAGCAGCGAGGAAGACTCTGGGAGCACAAATCAAAGGGAGGCTGAGGGAGCATGTGAGGCATGGAGATTTTATTAGGGGCAGGAGTGAAAAAGGGTTCATATAAAGAGAGCAGCCAAGCTCAGGAGGTAGGAGGAAAGGAAAGGCCAGGTCTTCTGGTGCAATAAACTGGCATAGTGCTGTCAACTTTGACAGTATGTCAGTTCTCACTGCAAGGAAAAAATCCGAATGAGAGGCTTAAATAGTGGATGTTATGAATATAGTTTCTCTGGCCTGGAGAACTTTTCCCGAAGTAATTGCACAGAGGAGGGCAGGAAAAGCCAGTGTACCAGTGCACTCTGGTTGGGGTTCTGTAACTCCATGTTGCCTCCAGCCAAGGACATGTTCCCAGAGCTTGTAACCCTTCAGAAGGGTTCATGATTTTCATCTGTCAGGGCCAGGCTGACTACAACAGAGGAGTCACTAAAGAAAATTTCCACAAAGATAAAAGGAGCAGAACAAAAGAAATTTGAAGGAGAACAGATTTAATTTACATTCACAAGCAGGAACAGATTTAAGCCAAACAAGTATTTTGTTCTGCTCCTTCGTGCAAAGAACATGGTTTTCACAGTGTGTAACTCAGTCCATACAGTACAATAAGGGAATAGGTGAGGCGCGGAAAGGACTCCACAACCCTTACCATACCTGTGAAGTAGGTATGTTTATTC
>WEKY01046531.1:0-110359 GCA_013390045.1 Picathartes gymnocephalus
GCAGGGGTGTTCAGGAGGTGCATAACAACAGCCTTCTCCTCCTCCTCCAAGCTGCTGCTGGACATCTCCACCAGGTCACTGAGCCTCACGGCTCCGTTTGTTGTGGCTGCACAACAGCCCCAAGAGCAGGAGCAGCACTTCAGCAGCAACCCAGAAGTGACAGTATTGCAAGGAAGCCCAGAGCATGGCTCCTCAGGCCCTGGCACTCTTGCCCAGGCTGTCCTGCCCCAGCTCCTGAGGCAGCTGAGTCCCCTCCCGATCCAGGTAATCAAAGCCCTGCTCCATGTACTGACGTGTTCTCCATACAAACCATCCTTCACTGTGGGAACTGGATGAGGCCTTGCAGAAGCAAGAGAAGGATTATTGTGCCTACATCCTCTGCATTCTCCAATCCCAGACTACCTTTTCTGCATCCTAATCCCTCTTAGAACTCTGTGAAACCCAGAAGAGAGGTGCCTGCTCTGCCACCATTCTCCCTGTTCCTTTAAGTCCCTGTGCTCAGGTGTGTGCAGAGAGGATGGGGACTCCTGCCTGCCCTGTGTCCTGTTTGCCTGTCAGGCCTGTCCCAGGGCAGCCTGGCAGTGACTGCAGTCCTGTGTCCCCTGGCCCTGCTGTCCAGCTTCCAGAGCCCTGTCCCTGGACTGAGCCTTTATACCTCTGGGGGAAATTGGCCCTTGTCATTCCTGAGCTCTTGGCAGAGGTGCCACCTCCTGGCAGTGCCCTCGGGCTCCAGGTGCCCTGGTAAGTCTGTAGAGCACCAGGAGGGCTGTTGCTGTTCTGTGCTTGCAAAGAGAGCACTTGAAGCCACAGCGGTGGCACTCGGGGCAAGATTCAGCTTTGCCACCCTGCCAGAGGGTGGAGACCTCAGTGTGGCTCAGCTTTGTCCCTGGCAGCTGACAGTCACAGCTGCAGTGACAATGGCTCCAAGAGGACCCAAAGCCACTCCCTGGCAGCACATGGCTGTGCTTTGCTTCCTCCTTGCACTGGAGTGGGGCTTAGATGGGCTGTTGGCAAGGAATTGTTGCCTGTGAGGACCTCGCACAGATTACCCTGAGAAACTGTGGCTGCCCCATCCCCTTCAAGTGTTCAAAACCACGTTGGTTGGGATTTGGAACAATCTGGCGAAGTGGAAGGTGTTCCAGCCCATGGCAGTGGGGTAAGAACTGGATGATCTTTGGGGTGCATTCCAACCCACATCAGACTGTAATGCTATGCTTAGGCAGGGTATCAGGAAAAGGTTCTTCCCCCAGAGGGTGGTCAGGCACTAAAAAGGCTCGTGAAGAAATGGTCACAGCCGCAAGGCTGACAGATCAATGGTCAATGCTCTCAGGCATAGTGTGGGATTTTTGGGGTTTTCCTGTGCAGGGCCAGGAGTTGGGTTCCATGATCCTGGTGAGTGCCTTCCACCTCAGGATATTCTCTGATTTTGTGTGAGGCCTCAATAGCTGCTCAGTAATCTTACATTTCTGCAGTATTTGCTCAAGTCCTCGGTGAAAATCTGCAATTTTATACATTTGGTGTTTAGATGATTAGTATAATTTACTAGAAGCTGTGTCTGAAATGTGAAAGCTGCATCTGTACTTTCATTCTGAGTGAGGAAAGCAATTATCTTCTTAAATTTGTTACAGAATCACTGGAAGTGCAGTTTTCTCTGCTCCAACAGCATCTAAAATTGTGCGCAGCACTGAAAAGGCCAGGTATTCAATCCAGCATCAGGACAGCTTCACAGCAAGGCCCTGTTATGGACGAGCAGTGTGTGCCCAGCTCTGGCTGCTCGTATTTGCACCTTGTGCACTCCAGACCCTGACCGACTTCCAGGATTACACTCCATCTGCACACACAACGAGCACCGCGAGCAGCACAAGTTCTGATTCGCCTCATGTTTCAATTCAAGGCCTTAAACCTTCAGTCCTTGCCCTTTTTAAGGCACTTTAAGTTCTGTGAAGCGGAACCCACCCCGTCTCGTCCCGCTTCCCCCAGATCCCCTCAGAACGAAATGGCACCTGAGGACGAGCCCGCGAGTTGCCATGGCAACGGGGAGGGGTGGGGCATGACATCTGGGAGGTGATTGGTGCTGAGCGATCACGTGACCCTGCGTCTTCCCGCCCGCCCGGCCGGGGCCCTTGACCCTCCACGCTGCCCGTAGGCGCGTGATGCCGCCCCGCCCACCCCGGGGGAGCGCTGCTGGTTGATCGGAGGGCGAGGGAGGGGGCGGGGCTTGCGCCACGCAGGCGCGGTGAGGGGCGGTGCAACCCAGTGAGGAGGAGGTGGCGGCAGCGCGCGAGCGGCGGCGGTTGGGGCGCGCGCCAAGATGGTGAGGGGGGAGCGCGCGCCGCTCCCTCAGGGGGGACCCGGGGGGATCGTGAAGGGGGGGGTCCGGGCGGAAGGGGGCTCACCCCGCTGAGAAAATGAATGGTTAACTGATTTAGAAAGGTTTGGTAGGGAAATGATGGAATAATCAGCAGGAAAACGCGTGATCTGACCTCTGAAGAACTGATTGTGTGTCTGGGAAACGACTGATGGCTTGATCGCACCTGGTTGCTGCTTGTCTTGTAATGTTTTGAGCTAATTCACTGAAGAATGTCTGATTGTTTCTCGTTGAGCTAATTCGTCCGAGCGGTGAATTCGGACTTGAGCTGTGATTGCTGGTTGGAAACAGACCAAGAGAAACAAGGACTGGTGGATGAATGCTGTGCGGTACTTTGCATTAATATTGCCTAATGGGTAAAGAAGTGGTTGTGGAAAAAGGAAGAGTCATGCATGCTGCTTTCAGTAACGGTTTGAGGAGGGGAAGCCTCCTTTGGAAGGAGCAGTTGCAAAGCAAATTTGATCAAATCTTGGGCTATTTTGCTGTGTGCCTTTCTAGTGAAAGGAGAGTTGTGCTTGAAGTACATTTGGGAAATTCATGTTTACTTGTCAGTCTGATGGTGAGGGGAGTGGGTGTCCCGAGGATGATCTGCACAGGAGGCTCCAGGGAGCAGCAACATCGCCCTCGGTGATGTTGGCAGGTGTGTCCCTGTCTGTGCAGCAATCCTGCCTTGGCTTTCTTGAGTTTTTCTTACGCCAGGCATTGGTGAGCCAGCTTAGCCCCGATAAACTGTCTGAATCTGATGTTACCAAGTGTTTTCCTTCAAATTCCCTTAGGGATTTGTGTTTGGCTTCGCAAGTGTGAGCAAGAACATGGCTTTACTGCTGGGAGAAGCTGGTGAGCCAGAGGACTGGGAGAAAAGCTTTCCTCACAAAAGAGGATTTAATATGAAACATAGCTTCAGCTTTGAAATGCAGCCCTGAATCCTGATGGGTTTTTTAATCGAGACCTCCTGCCTTAGTGAGAGTGGGTATTAGTGACATTTTATATGAAATACAACTTCAGCTGTGAAATGCAGCCCTGATTCAGTTTTGTTTTTTAATGGTTTTTTTAGGTTGTTTTTTTTTTCCTGACTGAGCGAGTGTGGGTACTAGGGATATTTCACAGAATCACAGAATGAGTTAGGTTGGAAAAGACCTCTGAGATCATCGAGTTCAACCTGTTTGGGTCAGAGGGATCCACTCGCTGATCAGAGGGAGCCAAGAACAATCTTTGAAGTTTAGGGGTGTCCTAGTTTAGGGCAAATTTGGGAGGACATCTTTTCAGCCAAAAAAATCCACAGTCACAAAAGCAGGATATTCACCAGGAGATGACACCAGTGAAACAAGCAAGATCAGGGAGGCTGCACAGGCAGTGCCTGAGCTGTGCTGTCACAGCAGATCCTGATTTCCTCTCCAGCTGTCCAGAGGAGGCAGAGGGACAAGACTTTGTGCCAGAATTTGGTCAAGGTGAAAATCTTTTCAGGAGCAACAAAAAACCTGCAGTATTGGAAGTGGGGAAGCAGAGCCACCCGTATGCTTTTTTGGGGAAATGTCACAATGTTCACGAGGAGACAGGACTGAGAGCTTAAATAGTAACATTCTTCTGGTTTAAAAGCAATGATTTGTCTCAATGCAAGAGCTCTTCATTAGAGCTTTTGATAGGTAATTCTGCACTATTTTTGTATCTGAGAAATTTTTTTAAGGAAACCTTGAAATACAGCTACTTCGGTACAAACTTCTTGATGCCTTGGGAGTTCACAAGTACAGTATAAGCTGCAGATTTTAAGTAACTTCCTTATCAAGCTGGCATGAACCCCTTGGTGATGGGGTTGTGTGTATAAAATGTTGCTCAGGAAATGGCAGTGGTTGGCTTGGTGCAGTTCAGAAATTGCATGTGTAAGGGAAGATAACCTGCATGGTTGCTTGTGAAACAATAATTTCCTTCCTCATCTTCAGTGTGATGACTAATATGTTATCTGAGCATCTCTGCTGAGAGCTTGATGTGGACAGGGGGAAAGGCTGCATGTTTTTGGGTTAAAATGTCTGAAACTCTTTGTGTGTGTGTAAATCTCAGAAGTCCAGTTAGTATTTTTGTGGGTAAAAATAAAGAATGATGTTGTTCTTAAACACTAATAGTAGCTCCTATTATGTTAAATGCTTAAATTACTTTATCCCGTTTGCTGCCACTCTTAAGGGACTCCCTTATTTCAGGGCTTGGAAAATGAAGTGTAAAATTTACTTTTTAAGTGTAGAAGCATAAAATCTACTTCTGAAGTTTAAAGTTTGCTTCTAAGAGCTCTGAGAATAATCCCACTTCAGGAGTAGTTAATGAAATCCCCCTAGTTAACTGTGTGGCTTTGAAGAGGGAAATTAAAACAGATAAATGTTCTGTTAAGGTGTTGTGGTTTTGTTTTTTTTTTTTAAACCCCTTGCTTTCACCCATGTTTTTTCTGGTTTATGTGATGCTCTGAAGCTTTGGACAAGCTGCATGCAGGCCCACTTCAGTAGGGTTTATGCATAGATGTGTGTGATACAGGGATTTTTTTTGTCCGTTTCACTTTCTAGAAGGATTTATCTCTCCCTCCCCTCTGCCATTTCCTTTTTGCAGAGTGAATCTCTGGTGGTTTGTGATGTTGCCGAAGACCTGGTGGAGAAACTGAGAAAATTCCGGTTTCGCAAAGAGACCAACAATGCTGCCATTATAAGTAAGTTCCAAACATGCCTGACAAAAATTGTCTGAAAATCCCCTCTCCTCTTTCCTTCCCTGTGTAATGTTGCTGCTGTATCAGGTAAACATGAACCAGGAGGGTGTTTGTTCTCTGAGCTGCACCACTTCCAATTCTGACTGTAATTTTAACAATAAAACAGTGCTGGTCTTAGGATACAAGTCTCCATCCGCTCTTAGCAGAGTATTTATATTTAATTATGGCTCAGAGTCTACCACTGTTTGTAAAATGATTTTGGGAAGTCACTGAAGAAGATACACTGTTTGGGATACACTGAAGAAGAAAAGCAGAATCACAAGGACTATAATTGTTGAATGCTGAAAAGCTTCATGCATCCATTGTATAAATCGATTGAAAAAAAACATTGATCTGTGTTCTATTTTGATTTATAGTGAAAATCGACAAGGATAAGCAGTTGGTGGTGCTGGATGAGGAGCATGAGGTTTGTTAAATGAATTGTAAATAAGAGTATCTTCAGCCTGCAATGTATTGTTGTCTCTAAGGTACTGCCTTAGTTTCAAATTGTTATCAAACTCTTAATCTAATTTGGGTCATGAGCTTATTTAAATGCATGGTCACTCTGCATGTAAAAGCACAGCACCATTAATAGTGAAACTATGTAGAAGCAATTGAGTTGACTAGTTCATTGCACAAAAAAAAAGTTATTTTAAAGCTGTTTTAACGATGTAAAAAGCATCTTTGGCACCTGCTGGCTTTTTGAAGAGATTTCTGCTGCGTTTCCACGTAGATCTGCACATTTGCCTCTGAGCTGGTCTGCCATCAATTAGAAGCAGGATTGCTAATCCCCTGCAGACTCTAAATTTGATGGGTGGCATAATAAGGTCAGCTCAGTGTGTGGTGTTTCTTAATGGTCCATAGGGCAAAATTAAATCCTTCCCAGGGATTTGAGCATTAACCATAGCTCTTGTTCCCTAGAATGTAGAAGTTAATGTAACACTCAAATGTAATGGGGACTCTTTTTGTTTGCTGAAGGAGGAAGGACTGAATTTTTCAAACTTTTGATTTATGTAGCTGATTTTAACTCACTTCATGGTGTGTGCTTGCTTATTTCTGTTTAGCACTAGGGTTGGCAAAGCATGGTAGCTGCCAGCATAGCCAACTAGAGCCAGAAATGTTTGCTAAACTCATTATGCCTAAAATAGGGATGATTATTCATGCTAACATTAATTCTGTGTTTAGTCATAGAAGTCTGTTGGCACACAAGTCTTCCTAAACTACTCTAGTAATGTGGGAGGTCCTTATCAATTCACCTGTAGATGAACATCTGCCTTACAGGTGTTTCACTACCCATTATTCTGCTTTAACCTTCCAGTGCATGATACTTGCTCAAATATTGCTTGTGTTTAATGTCACCAGGGTATTTCTCCCGATGAGCTAAAGGATGAGCTGCCTGAGAGACAACCTCGATATCCTTCTTGTGCTGCTGCCATTTGGACTTACTCACTCCTGGAAGCTGTTCAAAATGTCGGACTTCACCTTTTTAGGCCAATAATTGCTGTAGTGTGATCTTGCTGATCCTTTATTTGTGAAATAACCCAGGGATCAGTTCTCAGGCTGCACTGAACTGTCCTACCACGTGTTGAAGCAATGACTCATTTAAGCCTTTCCTGACATTTTATTTCCTTTTAGACTATATAATGTTTGGGGAAGTAAAGCAAAGCCGCGTTGCTGGTAATGTAAAGAAGTGAGTAAAATGTACCAGTTAGGGGCTACTTCTAAATATAGGAATCTGCCTGTGTAATTCTGGATCTGTTTTGGTACTTTCTCAAAATGTGGCTGCCATTGTTTTCCTGCAGTTACTGATTCTGGGATTGCTGTGAGCATGTGATCTAGGGAGGAATCCCTGTTTAGGAAAAAAAAGGAACAAAAGAGGATTAAGTAAATTACTCTTCATAACTAATGAAATAAAAGGAGTACTTAAGTTACATGTGAAGAAAATACCTGCCCTGTTAGCCTCAAGAGCTGGCTGGCACTATTCCCTGTGCCATTCTGAATCTTTCCTTTCATGCCCACACTGCTGTGGGAGGCTGTAAAACAGAAGTCTTGGCTAAAGCTGTGATTCCGATTGAGTAAAATACCTGAAACAATGAAGTTCTTGGTCAGCAAAGAACGAATTTGGCCTTCATTAAGCCATAACCACACTGGTGGGTGTGGGAAGTCTTTTTACAAAGTTGGGAGAGGAATATTTGCGATGAGAGGGTGATTTTTAGTTCTGATGTGAAACATTCCTATAGAGACAGCCCTCACATTGAGGCAGGGCCAGTTCTGAAAGTCAGATGTGGAAGTGAAAACAGAACAGTGAGGTTATTATTGCCAAATTAAAACATCATCTAAAATGCAACACTGAGTTGTGACTGCATCGAGCTCTGATAACCAAGGATTATATGCTACGAAAATAATTGATTTCTTAGTTTCTTTAACCTCAGAAAAAACATTTATTGTGTATAGTTACAAGTACCAGCATGAAGATGGAAGAGTTTCTTATCCATTGTGCTTTATCTTCTCCAGTCCAGTTGGTGAGTGAACGTTATAATTGGTAGTTACTGTAAATTTGGGAATATTTTTTTCTAGGGAAGATAAGACTGAGTGCTTAGTGGTCTCAAGGAGGTTTTCCTGCCTCTGAGGTTCACATTTAGGGCACTTAAGATGTATTATAGAAGAGATTCTCTCTTCTCTTCTGAAGGCTGAACTGGAGTGTTGGTTTCCTGCTTAGCTGGCCAAAAGGTGTGTCTGCCTAAATGTGCCTGTTCTCAGTATGCTCAGCAACCCTCCTCTGCAGGACAGGGCCTGGAGCACTCTGCATCTCTTCATGGAGATTTAACCTAATTTGACCTGTTTACTCCTCAAATCTTGGGTAATCCTCAAAATGAGACCCTATAAGGGTCAGGAATTGAGTGGAGAGAGGGCTGGAAGACACCACCTCTGCTCCTGGGGGATTCTGCTCACCTGTCTCTCTTGCTATTCAGATATTAATGACTGAGAGGGAAGAAATTCCTCTCATCTCAGAAGGACATGGGGAACCCATTTCTTTCTGAGGATCTTAGAATCCTGTTCCTTTTATTCTACCCAAGAAAGGAACAGGACTCTGTAAGAGGGTTAGGATGGGATCTGAGAGGGGAGTTTTCAGGGGGCCTCAGTGCAGTGGGCAGCAGTAGAGGATGCCTCAAACAGTGCTATGAGGGGACGGTCTAAAGGGTTTTTCACAGCTTGGGTGAAAAGGAGGAGAAGAGGGCTCCCTAACCCAGATCTGAGCATGTGAAAGTGCTGGGAGAACAGACTGTTCTAGGATAAACAGACTCTAATCCTGGATCATCCCAAGTAGAGAGCAGAATAGAACATCCTCTGCTTGTGTCACAGCAACCCTCAACAACAACTCACCTGCACTGTGTAATTTTAATAGAAGCCAGATAACCTGGGTTTTGGTTTGGGCTTACAGAGCTGAATTGCTCCTGGGCTTCCATCTGTGTTCTGTATTGTAGTAGTGTAGCTTGCTGGTATTAATGGATTATCCTTGTTATCCCCTGGAAGAAGATAAACTGATGGCATTGTTTTACCCTTCATTTCTCAGAGCTAGAGTAGCTAGGTATATAAAAGAGTTCAGGAACTACTGGGCATATTCTTCTCTAGTTACCTGAGAACCTTTCTGTGAATCTCCTTAGCTTTCAGTTTGGATTCTTAAAAAAACCCCAACCTTATTTTTGAAGTGTTGCAGTCAAAATAACTAAACAAACCCCCTTTTTTTTCCCCATAACTACAGGATGTAAGCCTGAGCAGCAGATGATGTATGCTGGAAGCAAGAATAAGCTTGTACAGACAGCTGAACTCACTAAGGTATAACTGACTTTTGAAATAACTCCCCCTTCACTGCAGGTTGTTGTTTTGTGTCTTGCTTGAACTGATGGCAAGAAGGGTTTTGTGAGACTTTGTGATTACAGTGAACAGAGTCTGGTTTAGGAAGACTGAAGGAGGAGTATGCGTGAGGATTTCTGTACCCTAAGACACCAGGAGGAACAGTGTTCTCTAAAACAAAAATACCTCAGGAGGATGGGCATCTTTGCTGTGGGGGAGGAATTTACTGATGGGAAGAATAGACTGAAGCCTCAGTGTGGTGTGGAGTAGGTCAGATTAGCTGCTTCCTGGGGCTGGATGCTTGCAGAACAGCCTGCAGAGCAAGTAACATGTGCCAAGTAATGAACAATTTCTTCCTGTGTTGGGTTCTTCCAGTACTGACACCAGAAGAAATCACTGCATTTGCTAGGCCTAGTTGCATGTATATTTTGGAAAAGAAATGTCACCTGCTTTTAATTTTGTAGATACTTGAAATCTTTGCTTAATTGGCACATAGACTCCTTTTAGCCTGAAGCTGTAAAGCTTAACAGAGTCAGCCACTTCAGGTTTTTCATACCATCTGAAATGACTTCAGCACTTCCAGCAGCACTGTTCCCTTTAGGTCTTCCTTAACCTGATCAGTCCTGTAACATCCCAGTAAAAATGTCTTTTGGGCAAGTAAGAGAACTGTGGATCATAGAATGGCTTGGGTTGGAAGGGACCTTAATGTTCATTTGTTCAAACCCTCTGCCAAGGGCAGAGACATCTTCCACTAGACCTGGTTGCTCTAAGCTCTGTCCAGCTTCTGCCTCTTCCTGCTGTACCTTGTAAGAAAAGATACCTCTGTATTAAATTAGTCCTCAAGTTGACAGGAGTCCATAGGAAGGCAGCAGAAGATGGTGGAAACAATCAGCACAGCCCCAAGAAATCTTTTTTTAGATCTATTGAAACTGCATCTTGGAGGGCTGAGAACTGATAGAAAGGAGTAAGAGAGTTTTCAGTAAGTAAGAAGAAAGGATTAGTGAGAAGATGGTGAAAACCTGGGAAGTAGCTCAGTTGGAGTTCCTGTCACCTCTGAAATGGGAGAAATTCAGGCTGAATGGCTTTTGAATGGAAGTCCAGGACTGGGTATAGAGGTTCACGATCATTTATCTTCCTCCTGAAGCCAGAGACAGAACACAGACTGTCTCCAGTTGGAGTTGCCTGCTTGCTCTTCAAATGTGCTTTATTCTTGCCACTTGCTGAGCTGTGTTTCATTTTAACTCATGCTATGACTTCCTCCTGGTGTGATTTTTGCACATGACTCAGCTGAGTTCTCTCAGCAGTCTCCAGTGACTTGCATATTAGCTTGGCTTCTGTTAAGCTGTTCTGTTCTTGTAGCACTGATTTTTGGGGTTTCTCCATTTTGAAGGCCTGTGAATTTGTAAAATTACCTGGCTTCAGTCTGTGGACATCTCACAAATTCCAGTGAGCAATGCAGAATTAATGTAGTTTCTCTTCAGGCTATTAAAAAACCCCAACCAGTTATGCCCATATGAAATGTAAAGAGTATATTGGTGTTTTGGACCTTGTTTTCTGCTTCAAGGCTGCATTAAACGTTCATTTAAGATTTCACAAAGCTTTGGGTTGGTAGCTTTCAGGTTGTTTTGGAGGTTTTGCCCAGAGAAGCTGTGGCTGCCCCGTCCCTGGAAGTGTCCAAGGCCAGGTTGGATGGGGCTTGGAGCAACCTGGGATAGTGGAAGGTGTCCCTGCCCATGGCAGGGGAGTTGGAACTATATAGTGTTTGAGGTTCCTTCCAACCCAAACCATTCTGTGCTTTTAGGATTTTGTTGCTTTTTTTTCCCATGTTTTCTATTCTGAGATATTTTACAGGTAAAACAGTATGCTACTGGATATTATGAATTCATTTCAGTTCAAAGAAAAAACAGCTGTGTGTTGGGCTGAGCAAAATTGCTGAACTTTGGGGTTAAATCAACCCAGATACTAAATTGTGTTCTTCAAAATAGCATCTTGCTGAGATAATGCATGTGAGATGGGGCCACTTCAGGGTTATTTTAAAATGTAGTACATGTGCTTTTCTCATATTCATAAGGGACAAGAGTGAAGCCTAGAAATAGCAATTACAAGATTTGTTCACGTTAGTGATGTTCTTTGCCACTTAATCTTGTGTATTTTCCACTGATCTGATGCTTTCAAGAAAGCACCTTAAAATTGTAGGTTGGTGAGTGGTTTATTGCAGCTCAGACAATGTGTGTGGAAAGGTGCTGCCTGCATTGTGTGCTTTTCCCTTTCCAGTCCCACCCCCAGGAATTGATGCAATGCCATTTTGTTTAGGTATTTGAAATCAGAAATACAGAAGACCTAACTGAAGAATGGCTGCGTGAGAAACTGGGCTTCTTCCACTAAGGAAAACCTCTCTTCTAAGTATTTATGTACCATCCTGGTGATACTGGAACCAGACATGAATACTTACATCCAAGCAATGCACTGTATTCACAGCTGTCTCCTGCAGTATCTCTCTGGTGCAGAGTTTGTGCAAAGGATAGCAGGTCTGTCTCCTTGAAGTAACAAATCTTTGCAGGTGTTTCCTTATTTGTACCTGCTAAAAGGGAATACTCCTCTGCAGGGACTCCTTTTGCACTCCTGTGACTAATATTTCTGTAACTAAAATAGTTCAGTTCTGGATTTATAACTGTGTACAAACATCATTTGGAAGCTGACGCTAACTTTTTCTGAGCTACAAAAGCATCCTTATGACACACATTAGCCATTTATCTGCAGAATTTGTGTACTGTCACTTACCAGATTTTTTGACTTAATTTCCTCTCAGTTTTGAAAACTACTCCCTGGAAGCATTTGTTTGGTATTAAAAAGCCAAAATCCTTGTACAGAAAATCCATCCATTTATCTTTCCATCAAGTCCATGTGAACTGTCTCAAATTCTTGGAACTAATTTTTGTCATTCTAGTAATTTCTCAGTTGCCTGAGTCAATCTTACTAAATTTCAGGGCAAAGCTTTGACTGTCCAGTTCTCATGCTAATACAGTTTCACAGGAACTAGCTGATAACTAAGGGCTGAACTACAACTCTGGTTCCTCTTGTACCAGATTTCTTCTTGCATCTCTATTCTGACACTGTTGAGAAGTTTACCTCTGCTCATTTCCTGTTATCTGAACACCTGGTGATACTGTGTGCCTTTCATTTGTTAGCTTTAAAAGGACTTGAGAATTTTACACTGCCACTTCTTACAAATTTGGTAAAAACTTTGTTAAAGAATCCAAGTAATATTTGTTCCTAGTGCCTCGTGCTGCAGTTGACATCTGTTAAAACAAAAAGCCAACCTCATTTTCTTTGAAATTCCAATCATCTGCTCCATTTGTAGGAGTCAGGAGGTTAAAGCTTTTCATGATAATGAACAATTTATATCTCTTTTGTTATAAAACTTGGCCACACGTAGCTTTTGAGGACTTTAATTAAACCTCTAACTTTCTTAACGGCTTTTTGGTCAAAATTACATTCCAGATGAAGTTTTTGCATAAGTGATCATTTGATTTTCATCTACTTAACGGTTCATCTCTTTGAAACAGCAGATCTAATGTGAAAATAGTATTTAACTTTTATAAATGACCAGTCTTTTTACAGGTCTGTTTTATACTGAATAGAGTAGTTGTCTGATGTGGGACACGTTCAGCCCGTGCTGTGGCAGGAGGAGCACTCATGGGACAGTCTCTCCCTATCTTGCTTGTGAGTGTTTGTTGTGCTACTGAGCACGTATCTGCGTAAGAGCAGCTTCCTGTTGATAACATACCTTAAAATACAGCTGCCCCAACCAATCTGCTCGCTGGGAAGGAATGCAGTGTTAAATTTGGAGGCCAGTATTTCATGCTGTGAAACCTTTGCTGATAGTGGGGTTATTTTTCATTTGGCAACATAGGCTGTGTTAGTGTTGAAACACTAATTCCTGCAAAATCACAAGGAACTAATTTGCAAAGGTCTTCAGTGTTGGTAACTCTCTTCTTAGTTTGATGTTATTGCTCATTTATTTGTATATAAATCTGACTTGAGAGGAGCTTTTCCAAATACATGTTGGAATGATCCAATTAAATCGATCTTTTGGTGTGGGAAAGAAGTGCTTGTAATTAAATCTGTGTTAATGTACTGAACTGGAAAAACAATTTCATTTCCCTGGACGAAAAAATGTTGATTATGAAACTGTTGCTTGATTATTCTGTACTGCAGATCAATAAAAACAATGTCTTTTGTGACAAACATTGTATAAATGAGACTTTGGCATAAGGGATAGTGCCATTCCAAGCACCAGTCTGGAAATAGCAAGAATCTCTTTTGAGGTTTTTTTTTGGGACTGTACTAAAGGTGAGGCATGTCAAAATACAGTGAGGGTGAGGGGGAAGCTGCTGCTTGGAATGTTCAGCTTGATTTGCGGTGGGGAAAAACTGGATTAATCGTGTCTGTTGTACTTTGTACACTGGTGGGCTGCCAGCAGCCAACTGCTGCCTGCTCAGGTCTGCACAAAAGTAACTGTACAAGAGGCCTGTATCAGGAGGGAAGGGAGGAGCTGCTGCATGAAATGATCTAATTTGACCTTTCATCTCTGGATTGCTCCACCTTCTGCCAAGAAAACATTGCTCCTTACAGCTGAATCTTCAGCCGAGTTCTTCCACTTCATGTGTTCTCGTGCCTCACTTAAGCACTTTCTGCCTTGGGTGCTGCCCCTCCAGCCTTGCAGGAAGCAAACAGATCCTCATGAGAGTGTTAAAGCCCAGTTTCTCCTGAAAGGTGCTGTTGATGCTGCTCAGCCCACCAGTATTACTCTTCAGCCAGCCCTGCCTGGCTGCTGTTCCTGCCTGCCCTGGCTGAGCTGTGGAAGCAGCTGCAGGTACTGGGAGGACGAGTGTGCAGAGGGTGTTTGCTATTCCAGCCTTGTTTGTGTTCTCCTTGGTCTTAATGCAGTGTTTTGACACAACTGGCTGCTGCTAATTGTCCTGGGCTTTTGAGATGCAGGTAGTGCTAACACTTGATTAAACAAAGACATCATTATGTCCAGGTTTTTTTTTCCTGCAGAAATAATCCTTGTTTTCATAACATCCTTTCCCCACCTTATCTGTAGAACTGTGTGTTCTGTGCTGCTGCCCCCTTAGGCTCAGTGGGAGGCAGATGAGTCCATGTTCAGGCCAGTATGTTCCAGCTCGACTTTGCTGGTGAGTTGCCCATCTGTAATCACACATTTCTCTTGAATTTTCAGACCTCTAAAGGACAACAAAAATTAACTTAGGGGAGCCTTTGTAGCTAAAGGTCTGAGAGTCAGCATTTTCCATTGGGAGCTCCTATTTTTCAGGAGTTAGTAAGTTGGCCATAAAATCCTTGGTCTGGAGTTAAAGGTCTCTCCAAGGGAGACTTCTGCCACAATTAATCAGATTTGCTTTAAATATTGACTAGATGGCTGGGATACAGCTTTTGTAATCCTATTCATTGATGGTAAGCTGAATTAAAGCATGAGTTTGCATGTCAGCCCATGAAATAGACTTGTAGTGTTTTGAATATTTTTAACAAAAAAATGTAAATGCTGGTTATTTGATGGTTTAAGTGTATTTCTAGTATCGTGAATACGGTTCTGATCTATTAAAGGAGGCAATAATGCAGGTGTTGACACCTTTTTCTCTTCTCCAAAGGAGCATCTTTTGCATTTGTACCAGGATTCCATTTTTGTATCTTTAACTGTAAAATAGCAGGTCCAGAAACAATGTTAAACTGATAACAGGGGTCTTACTCAAACAGGCAGAAGCAAGAGAATTCAATTCCTTACTTCAGTGCATTCCAAAAATAAGTATCATGCAACATTTTTTTTATATATAGGTGTAGTGACTGTGAAATGGAGCTGTGGTAAGACATGAGAAGGGGTTCAGTGAAACTCTTGTGTTTGTTCTGTGGTTCAGACTTGTTGTTTTAAAAGGTGCAAGAGGTTCACGGCCAGATTTGAGAATTTGGCAGTTCCATGAAAATACCAGTAACCAGTACAACTTTCATAAGCTGTTTAATCTCTGCTACTTCACATTGCATGTTTACTTTAAACCAAATCTTTTTTTGCTAAGCATGGTGCTTGTATTGGTTTAAATAAAATGTTTCATTAAGAGGTTGTGGTGCACTGTTTTAATTGCGAAGTGGTACCTGTTTCACAGGGAAAATCTGGTAATACTTGGTATGACCTTCCTCCTTTTCTCAGCTTCCTGGAGTTTGCTTTGGACTTGTAGTGTGTCTTCAGTCTTAAGTGCTCCCTCACTTGCTGCTCTACCTAAAATTATTCCTGTTTCCATCTGCTGTGCTGGGGAGGAGAGGAGCTGATGGAACACTGCAGGGAGCTGCTGTGCTCTACTGCTTGGCAGCTTTGTGTCACGCACCTCCCACTGCCTCCAGGTGAGGTGCAAGGCAACGTGGGGCTTGATGTCAGCCTGGAATGTCACCTAAACTTCCCTGTTCCACCTCTCCCACAAGACCAAGGCTCCTGGCAGAACCTGGAGCTGTGGAATACAATACAGAGTCCAGGTGGTTCCTGAATAGTGTCAAGGAGGCCCCAAAGCTTGAAGAGGACAGAAGAGCTTTTACCTTTCCACAGTTGTTGGTTCATCCCTTTCCTGCCCAAGAGACCAGTGCATTAATTTGATCTAAGCACTCCTTTTCTGCATTCTTGCTGTTTTATCCTGTCATGATCTTTGGAGACTTGGATTCCTCTATTGTTGAAAAAACTGCCAACCTTGTTGAAGAAATTCAGCTTCAGTACCTGACATAGATTGTTTCTGCCAACACTGAGGAACAGACACAGATTAGACATGGTAGAAATAAACCCCTTTGCTCCCAGATGAGAGAACTCTGGGAAGGAGAAAATGCACAGCTGCTTCAGCACATCTGGCTCCTGAATGGCACCTCAGTCACTGAGATGGCAAAATCTGTTGCTAAAAGCTTGGGGAAGTAAGAGCTGTTGTAGGAGAAAAATAGTTTTCCAGAAAAGGAGAGAGAAAAAAGGAATAAATAGCTATCCCATGGGAGGAGGTCACCTGTGGGGTACTGTGGCATTCTGTGCTGCACTGAGTGTGCTTCACTAGGAAATGGGCAATAGTTTATTGGTACTGCCACATCACAGGCAGTAAAATCAATAGCAGAATAAAGAGAATTGCCAGGAGATCCAGGGATGTGAAGTGAAGGGCAGCTGCTTCCATTCAGGAAAGGTCATTGACTTCTAATGGTTAAGAAGAAAAGGTCAGTTGAGTGGTGATTAAAGTCAAAGCAAGAGAGGTAGTAGGAATCAAAATGGGAAACCTCTGCTCAGCAGGACAAGCCTGCAATGTACCTGCAGCCTGAGTATCTCACAGCTGGTGCTTTCCCTTCCAGGTGTGCGATGAGATTGCTTGCCAAGGGCTGAGTTGGCTAGGGAGATCCCATGGCTTGGCAGAGTGTCTGGGAATAATACAAAGAAGAGAAGAGCTGTAGTTTGTTCTAGAGGAGCTGGAAGAGTAATCAGAGGATGGTGTGGGTTGGAAGGGACCTTAAATACAACCCAGTTCCACCCCTGCCATGGGCAGGGACACCTTCCACTATCCCAGGTTGCTCCAAGCGCTGTCCATCCTGGCCTGGAACCCTTCCAGGGATGGAAGCTGGGGCAGTCGCTGTGTGTGACAGTGTGTGAGTATGCCGGTGTCTACTGTTCCATGGGTTGTGGGATTGATTGGAATACAAGCTGCCTCCTCCAAGCTGCTCCAGACAGGTGAAATTCCTGCAATTTCGTGTTTAGGTGCAGGTGAGGGTGGGAAGCCAAGCAAAGGCAGGTGAGATTCTGATATGGTGCCATTGAGAGACAGAACAGATACTGAGCAGCCCTGAGAGGGAGGGCTGATGGGGTTTTGGGAAGGACATGAGCTGCTCCTTGGGTGTAAGAGTGGCTGGAATTTGTTCAGCTGTGCTCCTGTATGGCAGGGGTGAGGATTTAAGGTGGGCCTCAGCCCTTGGAACAAAATGGAAGATGTTGCAGGTGGGTCATCCCCTGCACTTGTTAGTTGGCACAGCTGCAGTTTCAGTGTTGTACTACAAGGTCTAAAGAAATTAAGCTCAGCTTCCTGTGGAAAAGCCTGCACAGAGGGGTTTATAAATGCTGGAGATTTTGAATTTGGCTTCTACCTGTGTAACTCCAGTTTGGTTACATTCACTGCAGGGGCTTCTCTTAGGGAAAGTAACTGCTTCTCTCTGTCAGCAAAGGGAGAGCTGTGGAGGTGATGCCATTTGTTCCCACCTCCTCCAGAAGGGAACTGAGCCCAGGGGATTGGTCCTGTGTGCTGAACTGGCCTTGAGGCTGGTCTAGGCACACAGTTTAAATGATAACTGCTTGGGAAGAGGGAATTTTTCTGGGATCTGAGAGGCAGCTCTGGTGTTCTTGAAGAGCAGCCTTGAACGGCCAGACATGCAGACATACAGGTTCCTATAGTGTAGCAGGGAAAAGGAGTTGTAGTTCTCAAAATACATATCTGGGATCAACATCTTGGGGAATTGGCATCCTCTCCCTGGGCTGCAGAGTAAGGGAGTGGACTGGCTTGGTTTGTGCTATGTTCAAGGCATTGGAAATGTCAATCCCAACATTGTTTTAATAAATACAATTCTGAAGTACAAGGACCACTGGGTTTAGCTTTTAACTTTTCCAATTAATACACATTTGTATCTGGCAGGTTTCTATATTGAAAGGTTGAGCATAAGGCTGAGCAATTGCATACCTCAAGTTTTCTATTAACACTCAATTTTCATTTTGTGGGAAGCAGCAAAGGGTGAAATACTGAACAGTGAATATTGTCTAGTGGTGGTTAAGACACTGCTGGCATGTCATCGACCTGTTGGAGTGAATCCACGGGAGGCCACCAGTTTGATCAGAGAGATGGAGCACCTCTGCTGTGAGGAAAGACTGAGACAAGGCTTCTAGCACCTGAAGGAAGCCTAAAAGAAAGATTGAGAGAGAATATTTACAGGGGCCTGGAGTACCAGGACAAGGGGGAATGGCTTCAAACTGAAAGAGTAGGTTTAGATTGAAGATCTGAAAGACATTTTTGACTTTGAGGGTGGTGAGGCCCTGGCACAGATTATGCAGAGAAGCTGTGGTGTCCCATCCCTGGAAGTGTCCAAGGTCAGGTTGGAAAGAGCTTGGAGCAACCTGGGACACTGGAAGGTGTCCTTGCCTAGGGCAGGGGGGTTGGAACCAGATGATCTTTAAGGCCCCTTCCAACCCAAACCATTCTAGGATTCCATGATTCTAAGTTCACATCAGTGTAAACTTGGGCACTGTTCCCTTCCCAGGTCTTGTAGGCTTTTTTCCCATGTCTGCTGTTCCTTTGGGTGCTGTTAAGATGCTGTGATCCTGTGTGGATAACAGGCTGTCTGCTGCAGTGTGGATGTGCAGCATCCCGTGGAGCCTCACCGTGGTCTGTCTAACCTCCCTGTCTTTTCTCTAGCCATGAAGGGAAGGGGATGATTTCGATGCATTTGCATAGATGTGGTTTATCAGAGTGGCCCATTGTGTCCCAGCCCGGGCGGATCGTCTCCTCCAGACCGTCCTGTCGTGTTTCATTCTTTCAGGGACTGCAAACACGCCCTGGGTTAACCCTGTTCACCTCTGGAGCAGTGTGAGGTGTCTCCTACAGAACGTGATGGAGCTCAGCCGAAACTCCCCTGACAGCTCTCACAGCTCCTCAGCAGGGGACAGAGGGGAGACAGGAGCAATTATCATCCAGAGGGACTCTGAATGCAGAACAGCTGTAAACAGTGGGAAAACAGCACGTCTGTCTTTCACAGCAAATTTACTCCTGCGATGGGGAAGTCCCATCCAGGCTGTTTGAAAGGCACACACTGTCACCCCCATTCCTGCTGTTCCGTGCCATCAGCCCCATGAATGCAGCTTCTCTTCCCTTTCCTGCAGCCCTCGGCTCAGCAATTAATATAATGCACCCTTGAAATCCCTGTGCCAAACAGCAGCTGGTGTTGTCACTTCATTTCTGTAGAAAATGGGAAGACAGCAGAAGAAAATGGGGCAGAAAACATTCAGTTGAAAGGGAAAGGGGCACCAGTCATCCTGTACTTTCACTGAGCCTTAGAGGATGGAAGTAAAGCAAAAATCAGGGGTCATTTTCCCTATGGAGCTGAAGAAGGAAAAACAGAGATCTAGCATTTCTTCAAAATAATGTCTAATTTTAAATATCCACTGTTGGAAAATGCTGCTGGATAATTGGAAGGAGAACGTGCCTGCCTTGCTCACAACTGCAGTCTGCCTGGCCATCTGCTCTGCCAGCAACAAATCCTGGATTGATCTGCAAGTGTGATTAATTCAGCAAGGACGGCGGGATCAAGGGATCAGCCAGAGACAATATTTATACCCTACCTCCAACTGTGAATGTGCAATTGTTTGGTTCAGGAGTACAAAACAAATTGTATAGCTGTATCACTGGGAGAATGGAAAAATAGAAGCATCCACTCAACAGCCCTTCTTTCCTTGCATGGCCCCATTCCAGGATCTGTAAGTACAGTTTAATATAAGCCCCCATTCCCTGTCTGGAAGGTGAACAAAGCTGTTCTCATCTAGAGAGAACTTCTGCATCTTTAGTGCTGCTACCTCATTCCTGTGGTTTAGTCTAGAACCTTGGAGGTACTGGCTCTGTGCCCTCATGCACACGGCCTGTGGATGTGGAGTCTGAGCCAGCCATTCCACCCAGCTTCCCGTGCCTGAGGTTACTGGTGGGAGAACTGGTGCGGACACAGAGCCAGAGCAGAGCTGGATGTTGAATATCAAGAGCAACCAGTGGAGTGGATTTCTAGCACTGGTACAGTTTTGGGCTGATTTGATAATACAGATGTAGCTGCAGAGATCAAAAGCAAGATTTGTGAAGGAATTTAGATGTAGATGGAGGCTTTTGAAATCCTATTTAGTGTGATTTAAGTGTGTAAATACATGTTGGGCCTGAAGGTGCCATACTCAGGGCCACAAGGGATGTCTGTGAGAGAACAGGAAGACCAAAGTCAGAGCCCTCCACAGGTTATTTTTTCTGATACAAAGCTGAAGTTGTGTGTATCTTGCCTCCTTTTGGGCAGAAACAGTAAGGATGTTAATCCCTGGAAGTGTTCCAGGCCAGGCTGGATGGGGCTTGGAGCAACCTGGTCTAGTGGAAGGTTTCCCTGCCCATGGAAGGGGGTGGAACTGGGTGATTTTAAGGTCCCTTCCAACCCAAACCATTCTGCGATTCTAAGAGCTAAGGAATAAGGGTAACATTTTTGGGGTCACCACTGCTACAGCTGGCTAATGCAGAATGTTTTGGAAAATCTGCCTCTTTGTTGATGAGCAGCCAAATCCTGAAATGCATTATAAATTTTTTAAAAAAAATACAACTCTTCATCCCTTTTCCTGTCCACACACTGTTAATCATGCTCAGAATTGTGTGGAAAGCCATTAACAGGAGCTCTACCCATCATGAGAAAAACAAACCCTGTTATTATGAGGACAGGTTGAATATTCAGTATTTAGCCTATTAAATGAAAACTGTTGCCATCTGATCGTGAATGTTGGAGGATTGAGGCCACGGGTGGATTCTGTAATGAGTCGTGGTGAGATGCCTGGCAGCGCCTGTGTTTTGAAATTGGATTTTAAATGTGATTGTTTCTCTCGAGACTGGCTTTCATGTACAATGGAATTTATAATGTTAATTTGTTTATGTGATCACTACTAAATGGGAGAGCCTAAGCAGAGATTCTGCTGGTGAGTTAATTAGTGCAACAGGAAAGGGTATTTGCCAGTGTGGAAGGGGAGTGGGGGCACTTTCAAGTGCAGGGATCTGTTTATGCTGCTGATCAAAGACTGAACCGATGTCTGTTGGTGGATAAAGGGAGTAAGTGGGTGAGGAGCTCTGTGCTCTGGCTGCTCCTGATGGGTATTTACAGGTGTGCAGGAAGGTGACCTTGGCTGGACTCCGTTAGAGATACTCAGAGAGTCTGCTAAATTCACAGAATCACAGGATGGTTTGGGGTGGAAGGGACCTTAAAGCTCATCCCATTTCCCCCCCTGCCATGACAAGAACACCTCCCACTGTCCCAGGTTGCTCGAAGCCCTGTCCAACCTGGCCTGGAACACTTCCAGGGATCCAGGGGCAACCACAGCTTCTCTGGGCACCCTGTGCCAGGGTCTCACCACCCTCCCAGGGAAGAATTTCTTCCCATTATCCCATCTAGCCCTGCCCTCTATCAATTTGAAGCTGTTCCTCCTTGTCCTGTCGCTCCATGTATAAAAAGTCCCTCCCCCTCCATTTTATGAACGCCTGAAATTGTAGATAAATACTCGGTTTTTCCTTTCCTGAAAACCTGGTAAGCCAAGTCTATTAAAGTCAGCGGGATTTTTATTACCAAGTTCAATAGTATTAGATTTCTCCTTGATATCTGTAACAGAAATGACAATTTTTAATGTTGAAGGATGTGGTTAACCTCTGCATTTCCACCGTGATAATTCAGAGAAATTGCTCCATAATCTTTCCTCACAGCCCTCTGCCAAAATCTTCCTCATGAACAGCCTGTAACACACTGAATTATGACTGATTATACGGCTGTTTTCTGATAAGGACAAGTACTTGAGAGGGATTTACGATGAAGTGAACAGACATTGACATTTTCCCTGGGGATTCCAATCAGGATTAAATTCAGTGTGTCCAGACTAAAAGGAAAGTGCATTAAGAGCTGTGGGCCATCTTCAGAGCTCCTCTGCGGCTTCCTGACATTGTTTACAAAGTTTAATCAGAGAAAATACTCAGTCATTGTTTGATTTGAGATCCCAAATGAATGTGAAATGAGAATTAATTAGACCTCTTCTACAGAATTTGCTTTCCATTTCCTTTTGTATTATCTTAAAAAAAGCAATCTATGATACAAGAAATCCTTCAGTGCAGAAATCTCTGTTGTGCAAGATTACAGCTGCCTTCTGCTTTTCCTGGCAGGATAATTGCAGTTGAATGGTATGCCAGCACCCGAGGGAATAAAACACCGCATTCCTTGAGGCAGAACCAGGATTAATTGCAAACGCAAGTATGTGGCTGACACACCTTTTTACTTCTGATACTGCACATCCCTGTTGCACAACATTTTAATGTACAAGAAATCATCAAATACAGAAGTATCGACCTTGAATGGATCAAACTGCAGTGGAAAGCCAGCATTACCCAGCCTCAAGGTATAACAGGATCTCTGCACACATCCTCTGTTTCTTTACCTCCCATAGCTCTTCTGAGGCAAACTGCCCTCCTGGATGGCTTTGGAAAAGCCTGAACCAGAGAGTTTGAATGCTGGATGTCAGGTTTTCCAGCAAAGTCCAGTCCAATGGCTGTGGGAATACATGTGCCTGTGCAGCCCAAGGGTACTCCAAATAAGAAATAAACAATTTCCTAATGAATAAGGCTAAAGAAGCATCAAGTTATATGTTATTGCAGAGGGATTGCAGAAATTGTTGTTTCTGGCCCCTCAGGAGCAAGGGATGAGAAGTGGTTGGGAGGTGGCTGTGATGCACTGCCAGGGCCTCTCTTCCCAACCCATCCTGTCACCCTGAGCTGGAAGGAAACCACAACAGGCTCAGCCCTTACTGATGTTCTCACTGCCCACTGGTCTTCTTGTCTATCCCTCTTGCAAGGCGATGGGAAGGCTCCTGGGACAGAGTTGGGAATGGTTCAGAGCAGCTGCCTGGGCTGCAGTACTCACTCCACACTCTCCTGGCCTTGTGTTGTCTTACCTTCTAATTAATCTCAGAATCACAGAATCACAGACTGGTTTGGGTTGGAAGAGTCCTCAAACCCCATCTCATTCTAACCCCCTGCCATGGGCAGGGACACCTTCCACTAGAACAGGTTGCTCAGGCCTCATCTTCAGTAAAATTTATTTTAAAATCTGTTTTCTGCGTTTCACATCCAGGTTTTATGGGTCATAATGACACCGTAGCAGTTTTATTGGGAATAGTTTGTAGACAAGATTAGTGATTTTATACTAAAACATCAACTTTATCTTTGCAATAGCTGATTTCCTAAAGACAGCTCATTTGCTACAGTTTTTCCTGTATTTTAGTGAAGGAAATAAAGTTTCTGCTCATCTCTCATTGTGACACTCCATTAATTGTGTGTAAAGCTTTCCAGCAGATAACAGTGGAAAATATTATTTCGTTTGGCAGCTGTTGGTTTTATGGAAATCATCCCTCACTCTGCTCCAGAGGAAATGATTGCAGCAATGTTACCCTGGCTTGCCTTTACTGCAAGGTGTCACTGCTTAAACCGAAACAACTTTTACATGACCTTTTGGAAGGAGAGTGGGGTGATCTTCTCCTCAAACTGTCTTCTCATCCTGCTGTTTCCTTTGGGCAGGCTCCAAGTTGTATCGATTTGGGATTGTATGATCAGCCCTCCCCTTCCCCAGGGCACACACAGCACAGCCTTCTCCAGCATTTCTTCCTAAATTTGCCATCTCCCTTTTCTCCAGACTTAGCTTGTGCTGAGCAGGGAATCTTATATGGTCAGACAGGGATAGGACAAGGGGGAACAGATGTAAACTTAAAAGAGGGAATATTTAGATGAGGTATTAGGAAGAAATTTTTCCCTTTGAGGGTGGTGAGGCCCTGACATGAGTTGCACAGAAAACCTGTGGCTGCCCCATCCCTGGAAGTGTTCAAAGCCAGCTTAGACAGGTCTAGTGGAAGGTGTACCTGCCCATGGCACTGGGTTGAAAATCGATAGTTTTTAAGTTCCCTTTCAACACAAACTCCTGGAAAAGCTGGCAGTCTATGGCTTGGACAGGTTAGTCCAAGGGTTGGGTTAAGAACTGTCTAGATGGCTGGGCCCAGGCAGGGATGGGGAATGGTGCTGCATCCAGTGGGAGTCTGGTCACGGGTGGTGTTCCCAAGGGATCAGTGTTGGGCACTGTTTAATGTCTTTATTGATGATCTGGATGAGGGGATTTAGTCTGCCATTAGCAAATTCATGGATGATGCCAAGTTGTGTGGGACTGTGGATCTGCTGGAGGGCAGGAAGGCCCTGTAGAAGGACCTGGACAGGCTGGATCAATGGGCTAAGACCAACACTCTGAGGTTGAGTAAGAACAAGTGTCAGGTCCTGCACTTGGGTCACAACAACCCCATGGAGCGCTCCAGGCTGGGGCAGAGGGTCTGGAAAGTAGGAAGGGACCTGGGGCTGCTGGCTGACAGCAGCTGAACATGAGCTGAGGTATGCCCAGGTGGGCAGGAGGCCAGTGGCACTTGGCCTGTGTCAGCAATAGTGTGGCAGCAGGACCAGGGTAGTGATTGTCCCCTGAGCTGGGCACTGGTGAGGCCATCACGTGCTTTCTCCAGTTCTGGGCTCCTCAATTCCAGAAGGACATTGAGAGGTTGGAGCGTGTCCAGAGAAAGGAACAGAGCTGGGCAAGGGTCTGGAGCAGCAGGAGCGGCTGAGGGAGCTGGGAAAGGGGCTCAGCATGGAGAAAAAGAGGCTCAGGGGGAACCTTCTGGCCCCTTCTGGAGGGGAATCGAGGTGGGGGAATCGGGCTCTGCTCCCAGGGAACAAGGGAGACGACAAGGAGAAATAGCCTCAGAATGCATTAGGGGAGGTTTGGATTGGATATTATGGAAAATTTGTCCATGGAAAGGGTGATCAGTCATCGGGAAAAGGCTACCCAGGGAGGTTTGGAGTCCTCATCCCTCGAGGTGTTCAAGGAATGGCTGGAAATGACACACAGTGCTCTGGTCTATTGACAAGGTGATGACACTCACAGGTTGGGAGTCGATGATCTTGGATGCCTTTTCCAAACTAAATGACCCTGTTGTTCTGTGACTCCACGATTCTATGCCAAGCCTCTCTCACACCGCGCTCCGTTTGGCGCGATCGCACTCCCTCCTCCCACACTTCAAGGTGAAAAACCCAGTTTTTGTCCCATCCCCTCACACCCCCCCTCACGAAATGGCGGCAGCGGGCGGGGCCGGCAGGGGGCGCTGCGGGCGCGGCCATGGCGGCTGCGCNCGGCCGCCCTCATCTTCTTCGCCATCTGGCATGTGAGTAGTGGCACCGTGGAGATAGGGACCGCCCGGGGAAGGGCCCCGGAGAGCCTTCAGGCCGTCCCCGGACAGCCACCGAGAGAGCGGAGAAACCGCATCCGGAACCGCCCTCGGAGCGGGAATCGGCCTCTCTGCGGATAAAATGGGTTTTTATACGGGCATGAAGTGGCAGGACAAGGGGCAGCGGCTTCCCGGTGACAGAAGACAGGGTTAGGTGGGATATTGGGGAGGAATTCTTCCCTGTGAGGGTGGTGAAGCCCTGGCACAGGTTGCCCAGAGAAGCCGTGGCTGCCCCTGGATCCCTGGAAGTGTTCCAGGTCAGGTTGGACAGGGCTTGGAGCAACCTGGGACAGTGGAAGGTGTCCCTGCCCATGGCAGGGTGTTGGAATTGGATGATCTTTCAGGTCCCTTCCAACTGAAATCATTGCGTGATTCGGTGATTTGCTCCTCAGCCTGGCACAGGGAGAGTAGCCAACAGGACCCTTCCGGAGATGAGGTGCTCTGAGGCAGGATGTGATGCTTGGCAGGACATTCGTTGTCTGCAAGTGGCTTTTGTACTTCATGCTTCATCTTTGTCTTTATTTTTATGTCAAGAAAAAGACCGATGCACTTTTTTCTTTTTTTTATTTTTTTTTTAACGAATGCACCTCTTGGAGATATAACCTGCTCTGAGTGGTCCTGATTTGGCAGGGAAATTGGAGTGGATGGTCTCCAGAGGTCCCTTCCAGTCCTGACAGTTCCGTGATTCTGGGATGTATGTGGGCTCAGCATTTACTTACACAATGAGGAAAAGTATCTGTCAGCTTTTAAGCTTGCTATTGCATTTTCTGGGTTAAGGAACCCCATGCCACATTCCTGCTGGCCACCAAGAGAGTCCTGGGTGAGGTTTGGGGTCTGCACAGTGAGCAGGGTTGAAAACTGATGAAGGGCATGTAGGAAATTCATTGCAGGTGGGAAGATAAAAAGTTGGAGACTAGTCAGAGGCTTTTTAGTATCTGACAAAACTTCTGGTTTTGTATTTGTAAAACATGTTCCACATCTGTCTTACCTGTGCGTTGATGTAGGCAGAACTTAGGTGAAATGTTACTGAGAACAAAGGTAGTAGTTCTGTGCCAAAATGCTACTTTTCATGGATAAAATACACAATTGCTCCTGGGGAATCAAAACTCTTCCATTTTTTTCCCTCTAGATTATAGCATTTGATGAACTGAAGACTGATTACAAGAACCCCATAGACCAATGTAATACACTCAATCCTGTAAGTAGCACACTGAACATTTTGTTTTGCTAAAGAAATATGTGTAAAGTGCTTATTTTTGGTGTTATCTTGATGCAATCAACCTGGGCAATAGAATTGCATCTTGGTTGAGAAGCTCTTGCTGTTGGTAGAAGTTCTAGGGAAATTCTTTGTCTGATTCTTTACTTTCAAGTTGAATATTCTGACTGTTATTAATCTGATGGTGATCTTGTCAGCTGTCATACTAACATTCTTTCAATCTGCTTTCCACATTTTCGGCACAAAGACAGTTGAAAAGGTCAAAAAGATTAAAAGAGTCAAAATTGCATTAAAGGTGTGTACTGCTTTTCAGTTTCATGTTTTTGAACTTCCCTTTCATTTTGTTAGGAACATTTGTAATACTATTTAGCTGTTCTGTTTAGTCTGCCTGTTCATCTGCTCGTTATTTGTTTGTTGGGGTTTATAACAACCTCATGGATTTCCATATTTTGTGCCAAACCAATTCTGCTTGCTTACCCAGCAACGTGGGGAAAACTGTTACATGCCTGTTAGGTGCCAGAAAATAACTTCAGGCAGAAATAAATTGTGTTTTTCAAGCCAGATTTACTGAACTCAGATTAGAGGAGAATAATTGGGGGTTTTTTTAAGCATTGAGCAAGTCAATTCTGATCTTTTTTTTTGAGGATTTAGGTGAGTGGAAGGTGATGGGTGTTATCCTCACTTCTCTGTCCTGTGTTCCAGGATGAGGGGTGTGTCCCAGTGTCTTCCCTCAGATGCAACTCGGATACTCGTTGGCTTAGGAAAAGAATTTGAGTCAAGCTATTTGCCTGCATCTCTTATGGGCCAGTAGCATCAGGGAGGCTTTTTAAAGAACACAGAGGTTGATCCTGCAGCATTTTGTGCATTTCTCATGGCTTCTTCTTTGTGTGTGCCCAGGCTCAGGGAGGATGCAGGGGCAGCACAGCAGTGTGGCCTAAACTGTAGCTTTAGTGTGTTTTGAGTAAAATATGCAACAACAACAAAAAAAGAGTTTACTGTAATTGGGGGGGAAAGAGTGTGTTATATGTACAGCACACCAATTAAAGTGAATATTGCAGTGTGAGGAGGGGTGGGGACGAGGAGAGGAGGTTTGCTGCTAGGAGAGCTGTGCATCTAACAGTTTCCCTTGCTTGGTCTGCTCCAGTCATCTCTGCTGCAGTGTGGGAGCAGCCACCTCTCATTACATTGATGCATTATGACCTTACTGCAACCTTTGTAGTGTAAAAATGTGCATGTTTAACCAAATAGTAACCTTCTGCTGCCCCACGTGCATGGAGTGTCCTTTACATGGCAGCTTTGTGAACTGAAAGTCTGAAATAACTTCGTATTTGCTGTTCCTGTGGAAAGAGATTAGTCCCCAAAAGTGAAGTTCAGGCTCTTGAGGGGATCTGGTACGAGATGCTGGCCAAACACACAGGTGTATTGTTTTCCTGTGAAAAGAACCAAAGATCCTGGTAGGAATTGAGGCACCTTGGAGAAAAGATGAACCTGAAATAGTAACTCAGTACTCTGCTGATTCCTTCTCTTCCCTGCTCCTGTTATAGTTGTGTCTTTTCTCAGCAGCCAGATCCATCCTCTCTCACTTCTGTGATAAATATGGTAGGATCTGATGTAATTAATTTTTCTTTAGGACAGGCAGGGAGGATCAAGTGGGGGAGATTAGAAAGAGGCAGGTATTCTGGTGTGGGAGTAGGGTATAATAAACAAGAGAAAAGAAAAACTTATTTTGAGATGTGTGGGTAAATACAGATTTTTCAGGCCTGGTGAATCTGTGTGAGCAGGCTGCCAAATGCATCGTGTGTTGAACAGGGTGGTTGTTCTGCTATAAATATTTGCCAAGTGTAAATGGTAAGTATGCAAAGAAGGATCTGGATGGAAATATTTACTTGAAACATTTTATGTACAACAGCTGAATTTTGGTGGTGTTGATGCAAGTTTACCTTGTTTGATATTCTTCATTTAGAGAATTAGAATGTTGTAGCAAAGTAGGTGGTGAGCATGTTTGTTGGCAGCTTTTAGATTTCTAGGAAGATATTTTGGGGTTTTGAAAGAAGAAGAAAAAGATTAGAAACCACTGAAACTTCGATGTAATCATCCCTTGCAATGTTAATCATATTGCACAAAAAAAGAGGGCAGAATATGTTGTGTGTGTACATGCACACGCACAGAGACAATTTAAACTTTTGGGTAAAAACGGGGTGTTTTCCATGAGAAGTTTTACAGGGCTGGAGTTGAGAAGGCAGAAGCTTTACAGATCTGCTGCTTCTGCTCTGGAGCCAGGCTGGGAGAGCTGGGGGTGTTCACCCAGAGAGGAGAAGGCTCCAGGGAGACCTCAGAACCCCTTTCAGGGCCTGAAGGGGCTCCAGGAGAGCTGGGGAGGAACTTGGGACAAGGGATGGAGGGACAGGACAAGGGGGAATGGCTTCCCACTGCCAGAGGGCAGGGATGGATGGGATCTTGGGAAGGAATTCTTCATAATGAGGGTGGAGAGGCCCTGGCTCAGGGTGCCCAGAGAAGCTGTGGCTGCCCGTGGATCCCTGGAAGTGTTCCAGGTCAGGTTGGACAGGGCTTGGAGCAACCTGGGATAGTGGAAGGTGTGGAACTAGATGGTCTTTAAGGTCCCTCCCAACCCAAACCAGTCTGATTTGTATGATTCTTTCTGAACCTGGTGGTAAAGCAGGAAATAGCAACACGTAGGGCTGACTTGTAGAAACTTAACTCGTGTGTTAGGTGTGAGATCTTGCAGCTCTTTGCATGTGTTTACTCTCTGTACCTCTCCATGTTGTTCCTATTAACAACTCTAACCTACGCAGCATTCCATGCTTCCTGTGATTCCATAGTACTGATTCTGAGCTCTGTGGGCTTCTGCTGGAAGCATGATGCTGTAAAAGCATGCACAGTGGGAACCTGTGAGGGAGAACTGCCCCATTCCCCCCAGACTGTCCGTGCAGAGCAGCTCCTCTCTGCAGACCGTGTGTGTCACCACATCACTGCTGGTTTGGTTGGGTAAAGCTCTTCCTGGGATGTTACATTTTGGGAATAATTTGAGTTTCAAAAGCTCTGTAACTGTGAAGACCAAAACAAAGCTGTAAAACAGGAAAACACAAACATCTTTTTGCCTGTAAACCTTTCTGCAGAGCATGTTTCCTACTGATATTTCTCTGTTGCATGGACAGAAATATCTCAGTGACTTCTTCCGAGTGTCACGCATAAAGCGTGGAATCTGTTAATTTAATAGAAGCAATAAGAAATATTGATCTGACCATTTAATCTATAAATTTTTCTCCTTGGTACATGAATATCATGTGAAAACAGCAAGGCACATAGTGCTGGCTGCTGCTTTCACATCCCACCGTCTTGTTCTTGTTAGTGTTGGTTTTAAATAATATTTCTAAGCAATTGCTCACCTCCAAAGCAGCTGAAATGCCACGTTTTGCTCTGTGTAATCGAAACTTCTAACTCATCTTTTTCTTTTCCAGCTTGTACTTCCAGAGTACCTCATCCATGCATTCTTCTGTGTCATGTTTCTCTGTGCAGCAGAGTGGCTCACACTGGGTCTCAATATGCCCTTGTTGGCTTATCATATTTGGAGGTAATTTTGGCAAGTCTGTTATGCTCAGTGAATTGTTACTCATTCTCCTGTTGCCACGTTCCTGTCCAGTGTTCTGTGTCTTGGGAAAACACAGATGATTTCTGGCAAAGTTTAGGTCATGGCTGTACAATAAGAACCATCACCTGGCTTTCTCATGTGTTTTTATTTTTTATTCTCTTGTGCTGTGCGAGAATTGAGCTGTGTTGTGTGTGTTAAAGTCCCTGATGTGTCAGAGGTGCTCTGAGACAATTCCCAGTGTGGAATGGCAATGGGAGTGGTGATTCCATTCTCCTCTCCCATTACATAAGACATGGGAATTGCTTCTCTGTTACTCCTTGTCTCAGTTGTGGTTTTCCCTGGTGGGTGGGGGGCAGGACCTACATTTCCCATGGCTGTTCCCCCATACCTGCCTGTGCCTTGTTCCAGGTACATGAGCAGACCCGTGATGAGCGGCCCGGGGCTCTACGATCCTACGACCATCATGAATGCAGATATTTTAGCCTATTGCCAGAAAGAAGGATGGTGCAAATTAGCATTCTACCTTCTATCTTTTTTTTACTACCTATATGGGTAAGTCTTTCTCTTCAGTCTGAAGTTCTGGCTCAGTGCAGAGAGAAGTCCTGTCCATAGGAATATGCTCCTTCCTGTGCCAGAAGGGAGCCTGTGAGAGCCGGAGAGGTACTTTGGACAAGGGTGTGTAGTGATAGGACATGTGGGAATGGCTTCCCACTGCCAGAAGGTAGGGTTAGATGGGCTATTGGGAAGGAAATCTTGCCTCCTGTGAGGGTGGGGAGGCCCTGGCACAGGGTGCCCAGAGAAGCTGTGCTGTCCCTGGATCACTGGGAGTCTTCCAGGCCAGGTTGGACAGGGCCCGGAGCAACCTGGCCATGCCAAAGGTGTCCCAGCCCCTGGCAGGGGTAGGAATGAGATGATCTATAAGGTCCTTCCAGCCCAAAACATGCTGGGAATCTGTATGACCATCACAATGCCAACTTTCCTGAGAAAGAATCCACATTCACCACTGATTCTACTTTAAAACACAAATCCTAATTTGGTCGGAATTACTATTTTGAATCTCTGTTTCATGACGGTAGACTGAAAAGCTCCAAGCTTTTCTTCTATTAAGCATCAGACAATAAATCCCCACGTTAGTTTCATTAAGAAGCTGAAACATTGTTTCCAGAGGAAAGTATTTTATGTAAATGTGACTTTGCTGAAGTCAAAAGTAGAAGAGTCATTGTGTCAAATCTTCAGTCACAATCCACATATCTCACATGGACTTGTTCCTTATAATATACACGGTTATAATTAAATGTGTAACACTAATCAAAATGATGAATCTTAATATTCTTATTTTCTTTTGCAGCATGATTTATGTTCTGGTGAGCTCTTAAGAAGACGTTCAGCAAGCTTTGTTCCAGTTAAGTGCATGCAAAAGCCACAAAAAACATGGATTCTTTACAACAAGAACCTCTGACCAAGATTAAATCCGGAACCTGATGTTCACAATTGAGTTAGAAACAATGACTCCCCTATTTTTAAAATATTTCCACATTTTATACTTGTGGAAAGACTGTTTTCTTATATTTTACTGGGACACTGAAATTAATGAATTATGTGTAAATTAATATAAAGATGACTGGGGTTTGAAAAGTTTTGACTTTGCACTCCATAAGGAACAGCCATAACCTTCGAGTAGGCGTTGGTTACTACTAGCCTTAGTACTCTAGGGATTTGCTGTAGGATGGGCTTTGTAGTGGCTCACTTGGACTTGTGTATCCCACTCTTAACTCTAAATCAGCCCTAGCTCCAAGTGCATGGGAAGGACTGGAATGCTGTGTTTTGCCTGTAGGTGACATTGGTCTTAGGATATTCATGGACACAAGTGCAAAAATAGTTCTATTTTGGTTTATTATTATTTTTTCTATTTGGTTAGTCTTTCCCTGTGTGTGCATGTTCCAGAGCCTTCTGTATGTTCTCCAAACATAAACCCTGCTTCAATCTCGAGCCTGTGTCATTGTGGTTAGGAGAAGCTGAATTGTCCATGAAGGAATGAATTTAAATGGGTTTTGTTTTGTTTTTTTTTTTAATATCTGTACTGTCTAATTAACAAATGGACAAACCTCCAGCATTTATCAAGTCCAGTGATGAAAACACTCTTGGGTTTAAGAGTAGTAAATACTACAGACTTTTTCAAAGCAGAAAGTGAGATTGTGAAACTGCCCCACTGTTCCTTAGTGCAATAAATGATAATAAAAAACAAATCTCAAATTCAGCAACACTTCTTTTTATCTGGTGCCTTTTATTTTGTTTTTAAATTCAACAGATCCTCACTGTGTTCATCAGTCATTTTACAGTGGATAATTGCATTCCCTTTAAAAATAGAACACAGAATTGAGTTACCTCTGGAAAAGGGAAGTTCTGATTTCTTGCTTTTTTCCATGAAGTTAAATAGCAGATGGGGCAGGGGAAGATGTTTCAGATAAATACTGTATTGTAAATTGTGACTGTGAACAGCTTCTTAATTTATGAGTAATAATTAGGGATCTTTTTCATTTACCTGTGCTGGAGAACAATGCAGAGTTTCCTCATTCTAGTAAAACTTTTTTTTTGCATAAACTGTGTATTTGTTCACCTTGGGTCTCTTGAGTGTTAGAGGAAATAAAAGTTGTATGAATGGCTGCACTGGGTTCCACCAGAAATTCAGATATCCCAACACTGGTGTATTAGGCAGTGGAAATGGCTCAGGAAAGGAATAAAGTTTGGGTTCCCACGGGATGTAGAGTGGCAGTTTCTAGGTTTTTAAATATAAGGGTAGTAAGAGAATTCAGGCTGTGATAACTTCAAATTCTCTTTCCTAAGTAATAATAATCCCTACAGTTTATTTGCTTTGTACATAAAATTGTTTTTCTCACATTTCCTTGCATTTATTGAGCATTTCCCATGCCCTTACAGCTCAAGCCTTCAGCATTCCATGATTACTTTTTTCCTCATGCATCATAGTTTTTAGCTTTTCACAGAAGAATTTTTGAAAGGCTTTTTTGGAAACTCATTAATACTGTTCCTGTTGGATCATTTTTATTTTTCTGCTGCTTGGCTCCTCCAGAGATGTAAGAGATGACTTCAGCCTGTGGAAGCAAAGCTCATTAAACCTTTCTTAAGTTTGTGTATTTATTAATCCATTATGGAAATGAGAATGGCTGATTGTAGCCCCTGGCTCTCCTCAACCTTCTAAACAAATCTCTCATTCCCTTGGCATTTGGGCTGGTTTGAGCCAAATTCCACACTGGAATAAACAACATAGGCCTGACTGAGCCCAGCTGGCTCCTGCAGCCCTTCCAGCTGCAGGGGCTTTGCCCAGGAATATTTACCAAAGTGTTTGCACTGTCCTGCTGATGAGCAGCTTTAACGAGTATTCCCAGCTGCCCAGTGGTGTGGATAACACCATCCACGTCCAGCAACGTCAGCCTTGTGTCCTGTAGTGTTGGAGTAACCCTTGTGTGATGCCTTGCTGGAGTTCCAGGCCTTTGGCATTCAAAATGTGGACCTGATTGTTATTTCTGGAGTTCCAGGAGGCAAAACATTGTGGGGAAAATAAAGAACATTTCTCTAGCCCTCAGCAAGCTTCCTGCTGAGTCATATGATAAATATTGAATATCTGAAAACCATTAGTAGCAAGGATTAAGTAATGAAGCACATTTGGGGGAGGGTATTTGCTGTAAATGATTCTATGCTATGAAAACTGGAAAAGTTCCTGTTGTTTGCCATAAGAGTGGGGAAGGGAATGGCAATAAACACTAATTAAGGTGCAGAAATCACCTTTGTGCTCAGGTGTCTGGGTTCAAATGTTAGAAGATAAATTCTGAAGTTCACAAAGCAGGAACTTTTACTCAACCCCCCTGGTGCTGTGTGGAGTCAAAGGTCCTGAACTTTATCAAAAACCAGGAGCTGTTTCATCTTTCTTTTATGAATGGATATAGAAAAACAGGAGGGCTGGGGACTGTTAGAGGTCTGTTCCTGTGAGATCCTCCCAGCCACAGCTGATTGTTTACTCTCGGTGGTGGCAGCAGGCACAAGGGCTATGCCAGCTCACCCACGCAGCTGCAGCAGTGTCTTCCTGCCACAGTCACCTACAACCCCCCTGCTGCGTTTGTCACACATTTTTGGTACAACACCTCCTGCTTTTGGAATGAGGAGACTCCTTCCTAAATACCCCTCAACACATTGAGCAGAACCCTGACATTTTAGAATGAGTTGTTATGAACTCATAAGGGATAAGCACTCCAGCTTGACTTGACTTTACAGCAGAGCTGAGGGTGTGAAGGTGTTTTTAAACAGCTCCAGAGATGGAATTTTTATCCAGCTCTGTTATCCCAGCAGAAAAGCAATGGACACAAACACACTTGTACACGTACTTTTCAGGCAGTGAGTATTAAAGTCACCAAAGAGAGGAAGATGCCACATGTTCTCTAGGATTCCTCCCCCATCCCAATACTTTACACGTGGATTCGGAAGAGAGCAGCTGTGTCACACAGGCAGTAGCACTGAGGAAAGGTCAGGAGGGAAGGGTCTTGTCCAGGAGTTTTCCACACAGACACAAAGATGCCCAGGGCAGGATCAGCTACCGTGATGCCGATCTCAGCACCGGCTCCTTTGTTGCCAGGTGTGCAGCCAGGTTCTCCCGGAAGTCATGGAGGAAATTGTACTGCTGGAAAAGCAACCAGGAATGCAGTCAGTGCTCTGTACTCTCAGAAGAGGCGCCACCTGTCTTAAAAAGCTGTTTGATACCCCTGGATGAAAATTGCACCTTCTGGTCCATTTGTTCTTCGTGTGCTTACTCCACATCCTCTGGGATTTTTCACTGTCAAACATTCTATGGATCTTGGCTTGGATCCTGTGCTTCCCCATAATGGCCACAGGTGATGCACTACCCCAAAGCAATGCAAAACATGGCCCTCAGAGGTGGGAGTTATCAGAATTCAAAGCTGCTTTATTTTGAATCATGGAATCATTCAGGTTGGAAAATCTCTCTAAGCTCTTTGAGTCCAGCCATTCCGCCAGTACTCCAGGGCCACCACTGAGCCACGTCCCCAAGTGCCACATCCACACAGCTTCCAAATCCCTCCAGGGATGGGGACTCCACCACTGCCCTGGGCAGCTGTGCCAGGTCTGGACAACCCTTTCAGTGAAAAAATTTTCCCTATTACCCAACTTAAATCTTTTCTGGCCCAACTTGAGGCCTTTTCCTCTTGTCCTGCCACCAGGACAAGAGTTCCTGGGAGAAGCTGTTCCTGAAAGCAGGAAACAGCTCAAACCCCAGAGAGCTGTTGGAAAGACACAGGGATCTCTCTGGGAAGTGAAGGAGGGGACTGGCTAGCTCTCCCTGGTGTTTGGACCTGTGTATCCCCTGCTGCAGCCCCATTACCTTGATGGTCTGTATGGCCCCCGATCCTCTCAGGTTCCTGAGGCTCTCTATCACCTGCTGAGGTGCCAGGGTGTCCGAAAGCTGGAGCAGGAGACAGGCAGCCACTGTAAGGGAAAATATTTACACCTGGATGCTGCTGAGCACCTCTGACTGCACACAGCCACAGATTTGTCCCATGAAAACGACCCTGGCAAAACTATCCTGACCACAGACCTGCTGGATCTCTTGCAAAATCCTATTTCTGGGCACTGGCCCATCTGCCTGCTGCTCCTGCCTAAGCCTAAGGCATTTGGAAATAGGTGAAAACCTTCCCACTGTTTTCCCCCTGCCTTTCCAGCAGCATCTGAGATGCAATTCCTAGGCTTTTCAGGAATGAGTGCCAGTACACCCAGTTAATTCCCCTTTGTGTCTTTTGGCAATATCACCACCCCTTCTTTCTGGGAATGTACTAATGCTCCTGAAAGCTTTAAGGGGAATCACTGGGATGAAGAGTGATGCAGAGGAACTGGTTCATCTCCTTTCTATTAACCAGGCTGCTCCTGGTAGTGGCAGTTTGCATTGCATCCACAGTGAAGCTTCCAGCAGAATTTGGCTCTGTGGGTTTGTGGGATGGGTCAGTCAGGCAGGGGGACAAGTTCTTACCAAGACATGAGCGTCCAAGGCCACCATAACAGCTGGGAGAGAAGAAAACATCTGGTTGTAACAATCCGTAGCAAACTGCAGCACCCAGGGACCCCCCCAACATGTAAATATATGGACACAGTTCTTGCCTTAATATAATCAAGTGGAGCAGAGGTACAAGAAAGTCAGAACAAGAATGTCTCCATATTTTCTATATTCTATTTCTATACCTACAGGGTACAGAAATTTATTTATTCTCCAGGCTTTCTGTGTCTTTCCATGGAAACTTCAATTTTAAAGTTCCCTTTCATTCCTGGTAATAGTCCCAAAGGCACAGGAGGACAGAAAACAGCAGGAGGACAGACAATCTCAAATTAAAAAAAAAAATCCCACTCCAGATTAAGGGTTTGAGGACAGTTGTGAGGAGAGCAGCAGGGTTCTGTGTCAGCAGGAAGACCAAGGACTCAGTGGATGTCTGTACACAAAGCTGTCAGTGGGATCATTCAGGGAACATGGAACTTGGAAAGCTTTTCCCCTCTCTTCTGAGCTCAGCTAAATAAATTCCTTTAAACTCATTCATGGAACTTAGGAGTGAATTTTGCACTGTTGAAACCCATTGAGTCTGATAAATAGTCCACGGGTGTGTTACAGAATCATAGAGTGGTTTGGGTTGGAAAGGACCTTAGAGTCACCTCATTCCACCCCCTGCCATGGGCAGGGACACCTTCCACTGGATCAGGTTGTTCCAAGCCCCATCCATCCTGGCCTGGAACACGTCCAGGGATGGGGCAGCCACAACCTCTGACAAAGAAGTGTTTTAGCTCCCAACTCATTCTGTACACCTGATACCCAGGTAGGCTGGGAGCAAGGAGCCCTGTGGTACCACTCAAAACACACTTTACAACTCTTGCTGGACAGAGCAAGGGGAAATGGGACATTCTAATCTTAAGAAGCAACATTCTGATCTTTCACAGCAAGAATTCTCTCCAAATAGCTGCAGGAGGAAGAACAAGCAGACTTCACAGCATGAACTAACCCTAAAGAATGCACCTGTCATTTCACACCGTCCTATTTCCCCTGCTCATACATCTGGAGAGAAGCTGGTATCCTTTACAGGAATGTGGGGTGACAGGGAGGCAGCCAGAACCTACTGTATCATTGTTTTCTGCTTGTTTTCCAGGCAGCTTCTGAGCTCTTCCAGGATCTTGCAGCAGGTGGCAATGTCAGGAGCATTCCCATCAGAAATGGGATAGTGGTGCACACACATCCCGTGCTGTTGGTAGGTGTCGATCAGGTTTGGTACTCGATATTTTGAGAGCTCTCCTCTGGTACAAAGCACAAAGACATCCTGGATCCCACAGTTCTTTAGTTCTCCTGCCAATGGATTAAGACACTTGCAAATAAACGCAAGCCTATCAAGCTTAAGGATAAACAGATAAGCACCTTGGTCCTGAGTCTCTTGTTTAATCTAAGACAATAGAAGTGAGCAGTTTTAGTTTGAGCACTATTTCTTTCCACTGAGTCTCTGCCACATTTCCCTTCAGGTAATCCAGGAGAGGAATTTTCTCAGTTCAGAGGGAATCCTGAGAGAAGTCTTCCTGGAGAACACACCAGCTCTCAGGACAGCCTGCTAACTACTTAAGTACTACTTTAATGTTTCTGTCCCAACTCCAGTTAAAATCACAGAATCCCAGGATGGTTTGGGTTGGAAGGGACCTTAAAGCCCATCCAGTTCCAGCCCCTGCCATGGACAGGGGCACCTTCCACTATCCCTGGTTGCTCCAAGCCCCGTCCAACCTGGCCTTGGACACTGCCAGGGATCCAGGGGCAGCCACAGCTTCTCTGTGCCAGGGCCTCCCCACACTCACAGCCAGGAATGTCTTCCTAAGCCTGACTTATCCAAACACTGTGGGGATTTGCTGTAAGTCTCTGCTCTTGAGTCCTTGTAGCTGAACACTCAGCACAAATCTTTACATAATTCCATCTTTTCTATCCCAGTTTCACTTTTCTCTGGGAATAAGGATGATTGTAAGTTCGTAATTCATCTTGATCCCAGCTGCTCTGAAAATCCTTCATGGGTACTGTGCAGCTCCAGCCTGGAAATATCCTGACTATTTATTCCATAGTCATGGAACATTCATGGAATTGCCCTTGACACAAAAAAGACTCACCTATATCTTTCTGAAGATTTCGTCTGATATCCTTAAACCTGCAACCTGAAACAAGTTATAAACAATTACCACTCCAGGTAAGTGACATTTATGGGATGGCTGCTGCAGCTGAAGAACTGAGCACAGGCAGCCTCCCCCAAAACCAAAGCAAAAAACAAAGCCACACCCCAAATAAAACACAGTTTTTGTTTTTGCAAGTAGATCCCTGGTGCAGAAAACAGTTTAAACACCATTATCTGCTTAATACCGTAGTGTAATAGGATTAAAGAAAGAAATCTGCCCAAGGTTTTCAGATGCTTTGTGTTTTCCAGATGAAAAGTTTTGGATATTTTAAATCGGGATACAGCATAAACTCCCCCACCCACCACAAAACAAAAAAATCATCCAACAAATAAAAGGACTGGATAAAGATCACTTAAGAGTTGAGTGGAGATTCACCATGGCTGCAGTTTTGGTAGTTAAAAATGCAGTCAAAGCTTATATGTTTACTTTTATAGCTTTAAAAAATGTGATCTTGCATTAAGATATTCTCCAGATCAGCTTTGGTGTTTCCAAAACACTTATTGCAGTGGTAGATTACAAAAGAAGTCACCCACAACACAGAATTTTGGCGTACAAGGTATTACTCCTCTTCAGGTTTCAAATTTGCCTGAAAATTTCAGTCAATGTTTCTTACCTGGAAGAGAACATAATCCCAGGAACTCTGAAGAGTTGAGAGGAGACAAAGACAACCTATCAGAAAATAATATCAGAAAATAAAAAGTAAAATAAATTAAAATCAAAAGGGAAGATTTCAATAATTTAAATATATAAATATCTTTAGAGGGGGTGTCAAGAGGATGGGGCCAGACCCTTTCACAAGTGTCTGCTGGTGGGCGGATGAGGAGAAACAGGCACAAACTGAAACACGGGAAGTGAATATGAGGAAAAATGTTACTTTAAGGGTGACAAAATCACAAAATTATTTAGGTTGGAGGGGACCTTAGATATCATCTTGTTCCAATCCCCTGCCGTTTGCAGGGACACCTTCCACTGTCCCAGGCTGCTCCAAGTCCCGTCCAGCCTGACCTTGGACACTTCCAGGGATCCAGGGGCAGCCACAGCTTCTCTGGGCACCCTGTGCCAGGGCCTCACCAGCCTGTGAGTAAAGAACAGAGGCCTGGAACGGGCCGCCCAGGGAGCTCGTGGGGTCTCATTCCCTGGAAACATTCAAAACCCACCTGGATGTGATCCTTGGCGTTCTGCTGCGGGTGAGCCTGCTTGGGCAGGGGGGTTGGACTAGCTGGTCTCCAGAGGCCCCTTCCAACCCCAGCCACATCCACTGACAATTCCCCAGCACCGCTTTAATACCTTTTCATGGGCATCACCAAGCCACCTCCAGCCTGGAGGTCACCAGAGCCCGGCTTGGGTTTCCTTCACGAAGAGAAAACCCTCTTGTTTCTCAGGAGAGGGATTTAATACAATTTCCTGAGGGAAAAGACCCCGCGGGTGTCGCCTCACCAGGAGATGTGGAGGGGGGTCGGGTCCTCCTCGGCGTCCTCATCGTCTGAGGAGGCGAAGCCGTCGGCTGGTGCCGCGGCGGGCTGCAGGGAGAGCGGGGGGCTCACTGTGGGGCCGGGACCTTCGGCGGTATCAGCATCCCGATCCCGATCCCGATCCCGATCCCGATCCCGATCCCGATCCCGATCCCGATCCCGATCCCGATCCCGATCCCCATCCCCCAGCGGTTTCACCATGGCGCCGCTCTCCGCCGCCGCCCGTTCAAATTGGCCCCGCCCACCGGCCAATCGCCCAATGGGAGGCCGCGGCTCAGCGGGTGTGGGAGAGCCAAGCAGGCCTTCCCCCACGGCTTCATGAGAGAAGCGTTCTGATTGGTGAGAAGCGAGGGGGGCGGGCTTTAATATGCAAACCGCTGAGGTGATCTCTGCGTTGATTGGCTGAAACGACGAGGCGGGAAGGGGCGGTCTCGAGCGCTGGGGGCGGGGCTCCGTGAGGGCTCCGGGGAGGGGCGCGGGCGGATCTCCCTCCCCTAATTCAATATTAAATCCCTTGGGCGTGTGTCCATAATTGGCCTGTTCGTGATAGTCCCGCTGGTTCTTACAAGTGGCAGGACAATGAATGGGAGTAAATTCACAACGGTAGAGGGCAGGGTTGAACGATATATTGGCAAGAAACTCTTCCTTGTGAGGGCGGTGAGGCCCGGGCACAGGTTGCCCACAGAAGCTGTGGCTATCCCATGGCACTGTTCTAAGATCAGCTTGATCAGAGCTTAGAGCAACCTGGTCTGGTGGAAGGTGTCTGCCGATGGCATAGAGTGGAACTAGATGGGCTTTAAATTCCCTTTCAACCCAAAACATTCCGTGTTCCATGATAAAACATGGAGATGAATGTGAGCCTTCACTCACAGAAAATGCAAGAGCAGAGATGTGCTTGAGCAGGTGCCTTGCCGAGATTTTGGTTGGTCAATTCTATGTCCAGAGAACATAGGACTTTCTAACAGCAGAAAATGAGCAATTTCTGCTCTTTTAAACCATGAACTCAATGTCAAATATTCTTGTCATGGTACTGCTTTCAATCTTGCTGTAAAAATAGGTTTTAAAGGCTCTTGCATGGAGTTTTTATCTGAACTTAACTGATATGAAGGTTGGCTCCAGGAAGGAAAAAAATATTTTTGGCTCCCTCTTTTTAAGAGTTGGGCTGTTCCCTCTGCTTAGGGCATTCCAATAGGTCTCTTTTTGCAGAATTTCTGGTTTATTCTTTGAGTGACTCTGGCCATTAATTAAGAGGAAGAAATAATTACATTAACAGTGTGGGATTTTTTTTTTAAAGTTATATTAAAGCATTTCTACATTTCTAAGCCTGTGTTTAGGCACACATAGAGCTACATTGTAAAGGATCCAGGAACAAACAGCGAGTTGTGACATCGATCTAGAGGACAATGCCATGGAGACTTCCAAAGATGTTCCAAATCAAAGGAATGGCTGGCCTATCACGAATCTCCAGGTGTGGAGATTTTAAATTTTAGTCCTACATTAGTAACTTTGGTTCCACAGCTGGAAGTTTTATTGAAACCTGCCTGAGAAGGATTGTAGGAGCAAATTGCTTGGAATGGCAGGATTTAGGATGGGTTCAGGGAATGAAGAAACAGATGATGAGAGGATCAAGGAGAAGACGAGTTTATTAAAACACAGTATATGATAGCAGAGGTACAAAAATTGCATTTCTGAGCATAATGGGGAATTAAAACAATCCAGATGTTGCAGACTATGATGAACTATGGGAAGAAATACATCCTAGGGATTGAGGCAACATGAGGACAGCCAGTTACTGTAGCTGCAAACATGGTTTTAATAACTCAGGAAAGGCACAAAGGAGCAGGTACACTGTTTGCTTTTGTTTTTAGCTGTGGTCCCGTTAGGTATTATGTGCAACACTTGTACTCTGATTAAAATGTGAATTTTGCTGTATTTTTTTCCCCTTGATTGATTTTTGCCTATACACGAGGAAGTTATTGCAGACTTTAACTCTGGGGATTGCAGCTTTATGGAAGCAGCAACATGAGGCTGATGAATAAATATAAAAAGAGCAACTATGGTAATGCTCCTGGTCATTCTTTGAAAAGACAAAAGAATTTTCAGGAATTTGGGTGCCTTCCTGTGGTGGAAATCATAATGGTATTGCATGGAATTGAAAATGGTGATAACGGCTGTGGCAGAAATAAATAGGCATAATAAGTGTGAAATTTGAACTAGATATAGGGAAAAGGTTGGGAAAAAGCACCCCAGATCCAAACTTGAGGAAGTCCTGTGAGTTTCCTTATTACCCTTGGCATCTTCCAGAATTAAATGACAAACGTTATGTTTATTGGCTGATTTCCTATTAGGGTGTTCTGTTTATTTCTTAAATTGAGCTATTGCCCAGCACATCAAATTGGGATGTGCTAAAGCTTGTTTGTGGTGTATTTTATAGGAAGAACTAATAGGAGTTAGTTTTCTGCCAAAACCTATCTTTTTGGCATATAAAAAGGAAAGCATCAATACCAAGGCTTTACATTCTGGAAGTCTTTGTCTGTTCATAGACTGGAGCCTGTGCAAAGTGAATAAAAATAGTCACAGGCATAGGTTGAAATATGTAATTTAGAAGATTTAAGTGGTGAAAGCTATGATTTAATCAGAATTTTAATTGGGCTTTTAGGTAATTGTCTGGGCCAGGAACTGCTGTCAAATGTTCCTCTAGGTACATCTGGTTTTCCTGTCTGCCTGTACCAAGCAAAGATAAAAGTGAAGAGGTTTATATCCCAAGTTCATAACTTTTCATACCAGTAAAGTGTTAAAATTCCAATTGCCAGACAAGTACAGCCAAGCCTAACGTGGTTTTCCTGTCCCTGGGTCATAGGGAGAGCCTTCATCCTTGGGGACAGTGGAGTGCTGCAGGGATGTGGCATCTTCTGTCTGCCATTCAGCACTCAGGTTTCATGGACAAAATAAATAATTGATTTATGTCAGGTAAAAGCTCAGAATGAACGTGAGTGTGTGTGGCAGAGACAGCCAGGGAGTGGTGTGAAACAAGGAGTGGAGAAGCTTGATGCTACATCCTCTTAGGTGAAGAGAAACCTTGAATAAACAAGCTTTGTAGATGTGTTCTTTCCCTGCAAGGAGATAAAATCAGATCTGAAATGTCCAAATCATCAAAATAATTTGAAGAATACTGGTAACTGAATACTCCAGACAATCATCTGTAATACCAAAGACTTGCCACTTCTCATTTCATGTCTCAGTTTCTGGAAGTTTTAGTAAGACTAATTAATTCATGTGGTGTCTCAAGTCTCTTTGGGAGCACTCCACCAGTCATATCACCAGAACATCCCACAGGGAATCATTTTACTTTTCCAGGTTGTTGTTTATGGAGGGAAAAAAACAACAGGTGGAACAGTGTTTCAAGGTTTTCAAGCATCTTCTCTTTTTTCCTTCCCTTCCCTTACAATTCAATGTTTGTAGAAAATGGAATCCCTACATTGTCACCACCTGACAAAGAGGATATGAATAGAAAGTTCTTGTTATGTGAAATAAAATTGCATAATGCTTGGAGAAACAGTTGTAACCTGAGACAGAAAAGAAACTTCTAGAAAGGCAAGCATGATTTTGGGAGTTTCTATAGATTTTTCTCATTGTTGGTTCTTCAGCCACACTTGAGTTTGTTTTGCTTGTAGTTCTTAAACTGTGCCAAAAAATCACTGATAGAAAACATTGTGAAAACTGATTGCTCTGAGTCAAAACATTTGCTGAAGGCAAGTTCTTTGTAAGGTTTGTTATTCAGAATAACAAACAATTGCCCTCCTACTCCAAATTGTTTGAGGAAACTTTTTATTCTTCATATGCTTGCTTTCCATCACAACCCAGACACATTGGTGGCAGTTACAGGCACTGGATTTATGGATTGTTCTGCCAGGAGAGCACCATGGAGTTGGAGTTGCAAGACAAAGGGATGGAAGCTCTGTCCAGCCCTATAAATCCTCTTTTTCAGTTGAATTAAAACCAGAATGGAGTTTTGGCCCTAAAGCCGGTGATGAAACACAGTGTTGTGGGTAAATGAAGTATTTTAATTGACCAGTTTATAATCGTCATGGGCAATTTTTAGTGGATATATATTTCTAGGCAGAGTGCAGCCCTGAGACTGATGATGTATCAGGATACTCTGACTTGCAGCGTTCAATAAATCCCTCTTTATTTTTTAACCAAAATGTGAAGCTTTTTATAGATACAAAAGAAGTTCTAGTGCTTTCTGGAGTCAAGAATTGTACCATCCTGTGCAGCTGATATGAGATGGTTTTTTCTTGTCTAATCATTTTTTTATTACAGTTTTCCTATTTATATATATATATATATATTTTTTTTTTTCCCCCATCTGTGTTAAATACACAAAAGTAAGCGGTAAAGAAAGTGTCTGTAATGGTCATTTTTGTTCTGTTTCCATGGCTTGTTCTTTCTACTGTGGTCTGTGTGTGACCTTGAAGACTCTGTTTTAATAAAATAATTCTTTAAAATCAAGATTTTTCTCTGGCATATGATTCTTTTGTATTTCAGACTGAAATTGCCAGTCAGAAAAAAAGGCCTGAAAATATTTGTAACGTAGTTTTTAGTACGGTTTGATTTGATTACAACTTGATTATGTGAGCCCTACCAGAATACAAATAATAATCAGTAATTCCAGTACCTGAAGAAAACCTGCAAGAAATATGGGGATGGACTTTTTACAAAAGCCTGGAGGGACAGGACAAGGGGGAATGGCTGCACACTGGGGAGGGCAGGGATGGATGGAATATTGGGAAGGAATTGTTCCCTGTGAGGGTGGTGAGGCTCTGGCACGGGGTGCCCAGAGAAGCTGTGGCTGCCCCTGGATCCCTGGAAGTGTCCAAGGCCAGGTTGGACGGGACTTGGAGCAGCCTGGGACAGTGGAAGGTGTCCCTGACTATCACAGGAGGTGAAACTCGATGGGCTTTAAGGTCTCTTCCAACCCAAAGCAGCCTCTGCGATCCTCACTGGTTTTCCCCTTCCCTAAACGGTAGAGGGCGATCTTGTATTAAAAATTTAGATTTTACCCCCATCGAAGCCTTTCCCTTACAAATTGTTGTCAAAAGAATGAAGGATTTTAGCTCTAGAAACATACAGGATCAGATGTCTGTATTATTCTGTGTAAATGTTATCTTTGTTAGAGATACTCGCAGTAACTATCAGGTTTTACACCACACAGCAACGTTGCTGTATAGTAAGGGAGAATTACCGAAGTAAAACCATTATGATACTAATGGAGCAAATAATAGAACTCACTGTGCAAGAAAACTGTAAAAGCCTGGTGTGCTGAGTAATATTCAAGAAGTCCTTTGAAATTAATTTTTTTTCGATTTAAGAAAAATATTATTTGGTTTAGTATGTTACATGAAGGTTGAGGAAACAACATGCTAAATGTATTTTGTGTTTATTTCAGTCTGGGAAGTGGCTGCCCTTCATCTGTGCACGCCGAGATGCCCGACTGCAAATCGAGGCGCTGAACCAGTCTCCAGTGCTCAGGAGGGGAGCCCTATTTACACAGACTCTTCTTATGAGTGTGGACAGTCTGCCTGAGCTAAAGCTCCAAGATTATTCTTCAGTTACTCAAGCAAAAAAGATACGAAACACGTGACTGGGTTGAGTGTTGATATTATATTTTTTGGTGGTAGAGTTTTTAAACTCTTTTTTTAACGCTTTTATTTTGTGTAAGAGTTTGTATCCCTGACATGTCACCTGGAGCGCTAAAGCATTTGGTCCCTCTGAAGGAGAATGACTGAACTATTGCAGATGGCCTGGCTTGATAAACTTCTTTGTCAATTAATCTGTTGCAAATGCCCTCAGTCTTCTGAATGGGTTTTCCTCTCGCAGCCCTGTGATAGTCCCCTATGGCTCCAGGATGGAACAATCCTGGGCAGTAAAGAGATTGAGATAATGACAGTCCATGGTGACAGCAGGGCTGGCAGAGCCAGCCTGGGGGAAGAAAGACACATACTTGCCAATAGAAATACCTCCATCCTTTGGGAATTGTAGCTTGGGAATCAAAGCTGACCTCATAGACAAGAATGATGGAGAACAAGCTTTTGATTTATGACTGGATGAAGCTCAAAGTCTGCCCTTCTGATCCTTCTTTACAACACACCTTTTGTATTTTATATGAGCTCTTTCACTTTATTCTCAGAATGTTATCTCCTGGGGTATCGTTTTTAAGTCTTTCAGTGTTGTAATAGTTCACTCATCTCCTTCATAGAAGTTAGTTTTTGTTTTTTAATGAAGCTAAAATCCCCTCTTAGTATCACAAGTAAACTGTCGTTTATATTCAACATGACTGATGAGCTGTTTTCCTTTTTTTTTTTTTCCTTTTTTTTCTGAGTTTCATGAAATCTAAACCCATATTTACCTTCTAGACCACAGCTAGGGAACCCCATTTGCATTCACTGGTGCCTTGGTTGCTCAAGTACTTACTTGCACTTGAATATGAAAAAATATTGCATTTTTTATGCTGGAATTTATGGGTCAGATCCTTAGTAAATGTTGAGCTCTGCTGAGTTTGATGAAGCTGTTCTGCTTTTCACCTCCAATCTAATTAAGGCATCCACTATAGTGATTGTTACACCATGTCCCTCTCCTGGGAATTCTGCTCTCTGCTACCTGCTCACTTTGCCTTAGAGGCTTTAAGCAAAATTGTGAATTCTCTGAAAGTGTTAAAAATATGAATCTGGGTCTAAATCTTCTAAGCTTGTTCTTGTGCAAGATATCCATTGTTGACATTTTCCAAATCTTTGCTGTGCCCTTTGTGACAAGCCATAGAAAGGGCATAAAAAGCATTTATGTGCTGTTTATAGATGGGAAGGGCTGTGACAGCACAAGATCAAGTGCAGCTCTCTGCAAAGGAACGTTCTGTGCATCAGCCCTGTGGTATCTGCATTTGGGGTGTTTGTGTTTCCATATATCTGTCAGTCTGTCTGTCATCTGCCTCCCTGTCCCCCTGACTTATGTGGCTGTTGATAAATACCCTCCGTCGGTGATTAAAAGGAAGTGACCTCATCAGTTTGTCTTTGCAACCACAAAGGTTTGGTTGTAACGTGACATTCCATCCTATTACTCTGGTTTACACCAAATTCAACAGCTTGTGGCCTGCAGATACTCAGGATAAAGAGCAGAAAGAGACTGACCTTGACAACCTCATTTCTCATTCCTTTCTTGTTATAGGTAATATAGCTGAAAATGTGGTTTTAATTATAGTACTAATGAAAACTGAAAATCCAGACAGACACTTGACAAACTCTGGTACGCTTTATATTACATTTGTGCTAACTACAAAGTATCCAGCTGGGTGTAACATTATATCTCTTTTCCTTGAGCATCCGCCTGACTTAAGCTGTATAATTAATGTGTACTTTGGCTGCAGGTCAGCTTACAGTTGGTTTTTTAGAATTTTTACATTTTTTAAGATGTTGTAATGAAACGAATATGTTTATTACCTCTGTGCCTGCATTCCCCAGAGGGATTTAATACCTGTGGAGGAGCACCGGCTGGGAGAACTTGAATAAAATGCCTCTGCCAGCTGAGCCTGATGCATCGGAAGCCTGCTTTCAAAAGTGGGTGTAAGAAATAGAATCAAAGAATGTCATGTCCACAGATGTGTTTAACTTTGATTCACCTCCTTTGTATGGTTTGTTGATTTTAAGTTATGACACCAATACACAATTGCCCAAAGTAGAATTTGTGAAGGGATTTATTTCTTTTCTTTTTTCTTTGGAAAGAATTTTGTTTTCAGAGCTCACCAACGAGAAACTGATGTTCTCAGCTAGAGCCAAAAACACTAAAAGCAGGTTCCCTGCCAAGCTCCACCAGTGCACCTTCATCCTGACCTGTCTTAACTCTGCTATTCCAGTCAGGCTTCTGACTGCACCAGCATGTGCATGTAATCGTGTTAAATAAAATCCCGGTTTTCATGATATGGACAAATGCCCTCTTGGGACAGAACTGAAATTAGCTTTGAAGGAATTTTATTCTGATGTAAGGCAAAGCTGAAATTGGGTTACAAATGATAAAAATCTGAATACTTGCATTACACTGCTGTTCTCAAGGACCTGCTGCAGAACCTGAAATTTTCCTTAACAGAAGTATTAGTGTGTTTCTCATGCCAAACTTTCAAAAGGTATTTCTGACATAAAAGGAAATAGCTGCAGCACAACCACACTCACAGCAGGGACCACAAGGTGTTACTTGTAGAAATGAATGCATAATGATTTTCAAATGAACTTTTCTGGCATGTTTCTGTGGCCAGTAATGTGGTTTGATGTTTGTGTGAGTGCACAAAGCTCATATCTCCATAACCTATCTGCAGCTGTGCTCTAAACTTGTTTGGGGATACAGATCATCTGAGGCAAGTTTGATTTTTCTCTAACAGCCTCAAATGGTTTCTACTTTCTGCCAAACATGGATGTGAAAAAAAAAAAGCTTCTTATGAAAAATTATTCATGAGCAGCTTTGCTAATGTTTAACTGAGTTTTGAAAGACAAACTGAGTCCAACTGGTCAAAAGGTCTCCCCAAAATACTGTAGCAACAGGTGATTGTTTTTAAAAACTGCTTTTCTAAAAACGATTGCTGGGTAGAGTCCCTTAAAAGCTGTAACTTGTTCTGGAAGAAATCTTGGAAGACATAATGCTAAAGAAATACATTTCCTTTGTTTAGAGGAGGGTAGGGATTTCGGAATTATCCATTTTCTCCTACATTTCTGTTTCAAAAACACTGCAAAGCCTTGCACGAGCTCAAGCTCTGTCAGGCTAAGAGCACAGTCAGACACAGCTTCTGTCCCAAAGGCCTTTGTTCTGCAGTGGCACCATGGGCAAACCCCAGCCCCAGCTTCTCCCACAGCTCCTTCACTGATTGTCACAGTGTCTGCTGGGTGCCCATTTGGCACGAGGGAGATACACTGACATCAATTAAAGGCATTTCCCATCTCAGAGAGGAAATAACACCTGGTCTCCAGTTAGTAAACAGCTAAAAAATGAATTAAGCCAGATGTTGCTGAGCCCTTGGTATTGACACACATGGCAGTGCAGCCTTTAAAGTGTCTCCTGTGGCCTCTAGTTATATTGAGATCTTATTTCCCTCCTATAAACATCATGGAGAACGATTAAGCAACAGTACCCCATTTATATCCCATGTTATGCCAAGAAAAGTTCATGGCTGCTTTGTTTGTCAAGTGACAGTGTCATGGGTGGGTAATGTTATAACACTTATTTGTTATTCCATTAACTGTGCTAAACAGACTTATAGGACAGAAATACCTGGAAGAGTTTTATGTTTACTATTGTGCATTATTATTCTTTGGCTTATTTTCTCCCTGTGTTAATTTGGAGTCTATTTCTCCATCACCTGATTAGTCCCATTAACCTCAATGGAGTTACTGCCATGAGTAATGCTCTGTAACACTGGCTAAGGACAGAGGTACTGCTGTCTTAGCCTTTCCCCCAAGAAATCAGTGCCTATAAGTAATAAATCCTCATCAGTGGGTGTGTTAAGTGGTTCTGGTGTGCAAAAAAGCAGGAGCTGAATTTCTTGGAGATGGAAATATTGTCCATTGCTCCAATGACATCTTCAGTGGTAAGTGTTCTGCATTTGTGTATTAACATCCCGGGATAAAGCTGTGCTGGAAACATGGGAAAAAGTGTTACATTTTCTGATTTGCCCACTCATACATAACCATATTATGATATTATGCTTGTCACATGCTATGTGTGGTTTGGATTAATTGTGTTTTTATAAAAACAGCAAATAGAAGAAGGAGGGTCAGCATGACAGTACCTTTCAGTTTGACGTTGACGAGGTGTTTGTGCATGGAATCTGCTGGGGTAGAGTTTTCAGATGGAGCAATGTTTACCATTTACCATTTCTGAGGAAGGGCTGGAGGAAAGCTGAGAGAGTTTTCTTTGATGGGAACAATATCAGAAAACAGTTAGATCTGTCTGGAGTAAACCCAAAAATCTCCATTCTGTACTTGTGCCATAGTTGTCTAGGAAATTAGATTTATCTATGCATGTTCCTGTATGTTATGTATTTAGATCTCTGACTTATTTGAGCTTGCAGATCTGTGGAAGTTGATTTTTAAAGTGCTGTTTGTTGTTTGAAGTGTTTCCTGTCCATATGGGGCACTGTCTGTGTGCATGCACTGACATGTGCCTGTCTACACATGTGTGTGCTCAGCTGAAGTGGGGATGGTGGGGCTGCTGACTGGGAGATGCACTCAGTTACCCCATCCTCTGATAACAGTTTCAAATAACACCCTGCAAAGCTTTATCTGCACATATCATCAGCTACTCACAAATAGACTCACAGAGTGGAGGCAGGATGCAGTTCCAGTTAAATTGGAAAGCACAGTTTGGGCAGCCGGACAGCTCCTTTTGACCACACAACTGAAGGGGATTAAAAATTGGAATTACCCCAAAGTTCCTAGCACTGGCTGCATGCTCCACGGTACAGAGAGTAAAACATCAGAGGGAAAATCCTTGAGGAGTTTACAGGCTAGATTACTAAGTGTAGTATTTTATACCAAATGCCATATTAACTTGAGCCTAGAATTTTCTCTTGATCCAATTTGTGCAGATTTTTCTCTGCTAATTTCCATTAATTAATAATCATGCAGTACTTGAGAAAGGATCATGTGAAGAAGGACACTGAGCACATTCTGTTCTAGAGCTGTAACTTCAGAGGGAACATAATGTTCCTTAAATAGAATCGTGGTCAAGAAAACATAGATATACATACATTATATATGTGTGTACACATATATATACACACAAACATTAATCCTGGAAACATAGTCATGAATAATGGATCTAAGAATAGGATTTGGCACTAAACACTAACCATGGTTCTAATGAGTTTATAGAAAGCTATAGAACCAATTTGACCTTTTTAAAATTAGGGAAAAGAGATACTTTAAAGTAATAATCTTCTGTCTGTGAGAGAGAGATCACATGGATGGTGAGATCCATTCTTCCAGCTGTGAAGTGCAGTGTACATCCAGCATGGCAGCAATATATTTCTGGTGTATTTCTGATACAAGGAGTTATGGTACACATAGTGGCCCCTGAGTTGTGTGTGGAATAGTTGTGGTGCAGCCCGTGGGCTGGTTTGTACCTTGGATGTAGAGTTTTTATGATGGCCAATACTCTGAAACTCGTTCAGGCAATAAATTTACTTGCCTTTGAGTTTACAAGGCAATAAACAGTTGAGGCCTTTGACCTCAACATTTACCAAATACATTTGCAGCAGTTGTGTTTATTGACAACTATTTATAGGGAAGTATTTTATATGGAATTTCACATGTGAAAGAGAACAGCTTAATTTTGCAGCTTTTATTCTTTCTGATTTCCATCTTCACTTCCTGCCTCCTTGACTTACTTTAATATCTGAAGTTGCAGGTTAATGCTGCAAAATACTCAGCTATTGACAAAACAGTTAATTTAAAGCTTTGTAACAGATTTTGAAATTTTTCTCTATTTGTATTTTGAATGACTGAGATGAAGGCATATGTATGTTACATTTTGCAAGGCATTATATAAGTTTATTTTAAATTCTCTCAATTATCCTAATAGCTGTTTACTAACTTGAAAACATTTCCCACAGTTAAATGGGACACTGTCAGGCCTGAAATAACTGGAAAGCAGAGAGGTAACAGCAACTTTCATCCCTCCCTGACACCGTCAGCCAAGCTCAGACCAGGTACACCTGAGTAACTCTTCCCAAAACAATCCTGGCTTTTGGAGTTGTCACTTTTTCATTGGCTCTGGCCTAGCCAAATCCTTGACTTAATGTTTAATTTCAGGCCTAAAGCATGGGACTTTAGTGTGACTGCTCCTAAGCTTAAAGATAAGGACATGCTCAAGTTCCTTGCTGGAGAGCAGCCAGCATACTTTTTATCTCACAGCATCATGCCTGTAAGATTCTCATTTCAATGTGGTGAACTCTGATCGCCTGAGTTCTTCTAGAAAAAGGAGTTTGGATCCCGTGCAATTACAGCCATTCATGTCTAAATAGCTCACCAGATTCCTGCCCTGTGTAAGTTGCTTCATGCCAACTTGCAGCAGTTGAGGATTTGCTGCAGAGTTTTGATCAGGAATTCTTTGTGCCTTTGTGTAATTCGGCTTTTTACCTTACTGCTGAGGTTTTTAACATTAGTATCTGCAGGCCAAGTGAAGCAACATTTTCAAATCTATTAGAGAAATCTTATTTAACCAGATGGTCAGACTCTCAGGTGGGTTACACAAAATATGTCTAGAAAGTAGTGTCTTAAGCTTCAATAAATCACCATAAATGGCTCCACAGTAGATTGTCATCCAATGTTGATTTTCATTTATGTGACATAAAAAAAAAATGGGCTGATTCTCTGGAGTGGGGCTGTCCACACAGGGAGAAGTTCATAAACAAGATGTTTTATATATTTGGTATGTTGAGTGTTTAAAGGGGTAAGAAATACAATTTATCAGTGCAGCCTCAGCTTGCTTTGTGAATTATGTTTACAGCCCATATCCCAGATTCACACCCTGGAGATCTGTGGAAATAATAGGAAATATCACTGGCTCGCATGGAGGTGGTGACAAGTTGGAGTTCTGGGGTGGGACACCACTTTCTTGGCACCTCCGTGTCTGCTTGATGAGGCGACAGTGACACTGGGCTGGAGCTGAAGTCCTCTGACAGGACAGTGTGGGGCAAAGCCCATTGCTCTGTGGGGTTGGGTTTTGGATGAGCACCAGAACCCTCTCAAGGAAATTCCATACAGGGATCTCTGGGAAGCTGCCTCAGCGAGGAGGTTTGGCTGAGCTTGCTGTGAAGTGCAGAGAGGGAACAGGGGCCCTCAGTCTACAGGGATGGATGTGTGGAGCTTTGTTAGCACTAAATACGAGCCAAAGAGGGGACATGGCATGAGCAGCCTGACTGTGGCAGAGTGAAGGGCAGCTCCAGACCTGTCAGCACACCTCTGGGAGGAGCAAGCCAAGAGCCTGGATGTTGTTCCTGCTGCTCAAAGACTTTTCCACAGATCACTGCTGGGGCCTTCGATATAAATCCTGCCCCACATGTGGCCAGGGGTGACCTTATTCCTGTCTAGAGTAGTGAACATGAAGAAAGGGAGGAATCTGATGCTTACTTGACCTGACTTATAAATTAAAACCAAATTAATTTAATTTAATTCCAGTCAATTTTAAAGCAGGGAAGTACTCTGTATAACTTCATGGTTTATATGTTTAGATAGCAGCATCTGCCTTCACTGTCAGCGTGTGTCTCAACCATCATCTTCCACAGAAATACTCCTTTCTAAAAAGCTCATTTCTATTTTATTTATAAGAAATAAATATATTAATTTTAAAATGAATTGTACACTTCTCATTAGCTTCACTTAAAAACACTCCTTTATCTGCTTTGTCTTCCTTTGCATTTAAAAGAGATCTCCTATTTTCCTTTGCATACTAAAGCATTAACTTTTCACATCTTGGGTGGAGGAGTTATACTTGAGAAGAGCCTTTGGAGGCCAGTGGAAAGAAATCCCTACAAATAAAGCCTACAGAACCTTAAGGAATTCCACCATCATTCCTAGATCCCACTGGCTGCCCTCTGGGATCACTCTGTGTTTCTGTGAAAGAAATCACAAAAGTGCTGTTCTTTGTGGCCCACAAGGATTTACTCAGAAAAACAACGATAAGGAAACTGAAAATGTGTCAGAGTATTATCATACTTTGTTGTTGACTCTTTTCTGATAAAACATGTAGGTTTTTGGGTTTTATGTTGAAAACATCTACTTCCATGGAAATTTTTAACTAAATCACAACAGACATTTTATGCTGAAAAGTAATTTTTTTATATTCTTAGGATTTTATTGATTGAAATTCATTATTTTCTGCTGGAAATTTGTCAGAAATGTCTACCTTTCCTTGACATTTTCAGCAAGGGGAAAAGCACTATTTTGTCATCTTTAATAAACTTCTAATATTTTCCTGCTATTCGGTACTTTTTGGCTTTTATATTTTCATTGCAACTCAAAATTTGGGGGATGAGGGAAGAACTACGGACTCAAACAGCTGGAAGAGAACAATAAAAAAAGCACCACTGAGATTTCCTTTGGGAAGCTTCCCTTGCTGACTGGAGCTGAATCCCAGCTGGTTGCTGGATATCATTGGTGCTCCAGAGAAACTGCAGCCCTGGAAGGTGCCCAGAGGGAAGAACCTTTCTGGGCAGTTCTGCAGCTCACAGGATCCTGCCAGCCTGTGAACAACCCTTGTGCTATGGGTTTTACTCTGAAAATCCCTTTCTTTTCCAGGACAACTGCCACCAGGAGTCACTGTGAGGTCTAACATACCTTTTCCTACTAATCCATATTACTTATCCTTAAAATCAAGGAATTTTATTCCTAAATTTTTATTTTAAATTTCTATTGGCATCCTCAGAAGAACCCACATACTTTAAGTGCATATTGCACTGATCTCTGTTACAACTTTTTAACTATTTTTGATTAGCAACACTCCTCTCACTCTACTAGAAATGCTTTAATAAAAAAAGACACTGTGTAAATCAATCGAACAAATAACCCGAAAGCAAACCAAGGGTTTGTCCATTCTCGATGTGTGCCCAAGCAGGCTTTGGTCAAATGCCTGAAATCTGACATGCAGGTTGTTCTGATATCGAATTGAGATCTTTTGGCATCTCTATAAAGTTTTTCCCAAATCTGGCCAAGCCGTATGGCTCTCAAAAGATTTTAGTTCACAGATGTTTAGTAGAGGCTTGTTAGGGTTTGGCAGCCCAATTCTCTGAAGCTGTCATCTCATAATTCTTTTTGTTTCCTTCTAGTGCTGTCTCTGAAGTCCACAGTCAGGATAAATAATAGGAAGAAGCACTTGATAGGAATTCCAATGGAGAAAATAGGAGGGAAGTAGGAAGTAGAGGTATCAGGAAATAGCAAATTATCTGAGTGGAAGCTGTTAATTCTGTTCTCACATATCTGTTGTGAAGACAAACTTTTTATGTAATGTGATGCACTTGGATGCTGTGCCAAAAGGACCATAGGAATGCCTATGAGGAAATGGATAATTCCATATTAAATGTGGGGTTTAAAGGCCATGTACAGGATAAAGCCTGGGGCTGCATGTAGAGTTGGAGGAATAGAAAGAAGTTGAATAACTGCTTGGTTTTGAAATCACTGAGCATCTCTACAGGCAGCTCTCTCTTGGACAGCCCTAATTATTTCCTCACAATGAATGAGGTGGGGAGTTGGTGGAAAAGAATTATGCATGATCAGGCAATGGACACCTGACTCAAAAAAGAGCTGAATGAAGTTTGTGGCATTTCCTAACTTTTGGGTTCTTGGCATTGCATTGTCAGTGTTATTTTTATTTTAAGGCGGTGGTTGGATGTCATGAATAAAAGCACTGCCTTCAAGGGCTGTATTCCATCCTTAGCTCCAGAGAAGCATTCCTAATCATTGTCCGAATTAGCCTAGAGGGGCTTGTTTTGTCAGTCAGTGACAAATTGTTCACGGCAGCATTTTAGAAAACAAACCTCATGCCAAATTCACAAACGATCCTCCAAGAGCTTGGGACAGTCACTTCCACACTCAGAAGACATTTCCATGCAGAGCTCAGGAGGTGAGATGTGCAGTAATGTAGCTGGGATGTCCGTGTGGATTTGAGTGGCTTTCTTCTGCAAACTGCATTTGGATTTAATGCTTGAAATATTATGAAAGACCACATCCCATTTCCCTTGTCGTAAAAGGGCCCAGTCCCTTTGTCAGTGCAGCGGGTGCGCTAATGAGGGTCCTGGCTCAGGGCTGCCATCTGTAAAAGAGTTAAACGTATTCTGATCATTGTTATGTCATTAAGGGCGTACTTAACCCCACCGACTTAATGAGGAACATACAGCCCTAAAGGTAATCACATACATAAGTGCTCTGCTGAAAAGGGATTGATTTAAACCTGATACAACTCTGTAACTCATCCTGTTCACCGAGCACCCATTCAAATTCCTTGCTTAACTACAGGGCGGGTGCACACCTTGTGGAGGTGGCTTTGAGCTGCAGCAACGTGGAGCTGAACTGCTTCTCCCAGAGCTGTAGTAGCAAAATACGGCTGAAAAACACCTGCAGAGGGTCTCGATCACGAGGGTGCTCAGCTGTGATCCACAGGCTGCAGTAGTGCTCACCCAGAGGATTTAACCAGTTTGCAGCCTGCTCCCTCTTTCCAGGCAGCAACTCAGGGGCACAGAAAGCATGAGGTGCTGGCTTCCAGAGTTGTTTGGACAGTGGGAACCCAAGATCGTGACTCCTGTTTTCCTTGTGGGCTTCCTGGACGTGCATTCCATGAGGTGTGTGCTGCCAGATGTGAGCTCCTGGGAAGAATGTCAGCAAGGGGCAGGGTACCACCTCTGGAGTAGTTCCTGTGGCTTGCAGTCTGCATCTTCCCGACTCTCCCTCTGGAAAGAAGGCAGCAACTGGCAACAGCCTCATCAAATAGACCCAGCACACATTCATGACTTTGTTTTTTCCAAGGGGATGCTGGAATTCTTAGAGGCTTTTCTGCACTCATGGAAAACAGAGATATTCCAGGAAGTGCAATTCCTGCTATTTGGGCACCCCAAATCTTGTAGGGGAAGGTCAGGAAAAATGATGTGTCCAGCCAGATTGTCTGAATCCTACTCATCTAGTTTGCTTCCTTGCCAAGATGGGGCTGGCTATACCTACATTTTTGCTGACGGTTTTGTGTTTATATAAGTTTTTTCTATCACTTTAAAATAATTATTGCCTTTTTTTCCTCATAGTGTCTCAGAACAAAAGTATGAAATTTTCCTTTTGTCTATTAATTCAAGGGCAGCAAGAATAGTGTTACTGTGTGTGTTGTATCACAAGGCAGAGACACATTTGGCCAGCAGACTGTGAATGCTCACGGGAAGCGGCACGAGGGTTTTCCAAACCTCAGAATTTTATGTTGAAAATAATTGTCTGGAAGGTAATAGTCCCCCAGAATGGACTAATAGCCTGTCAAGTTTCACATTTCCTTGAGTCACTTTTGAATTCATAAAACGTTCTGAAATACTCTGACCCAAACTTGGTGCTCAAAAATGTCAGCTTCGTGTGGGACGAAGCTTTTCCCTCCAAGGTTTTATCTGAGGAGGATTCCTGTTTGCCTTTCTCCTTTGGATTGCTGGAGAGAACCAGGTGAGTCAGTTTGTGTTTACGGTCAGTACAAACTCTGTGAAAGCCCTAATGAGGCTGGTGGTGCTGCAAGTGTCCAGCTGCTAAAATACAGATGTTGTCCAACTAAACTGGATTGATCCAGATCCAGAATGGTATTTCCCTGGCAAGGTTTAGCATTCTTAATGCAAAGCGAACCCTCGTAGCAGGGCCTCTTATACTGTGGGGTTTGTATTTTAATGAGGTAGATATTTAATCAATTTTAGGGTATACTGGTATCTGCCTTTTGCACATGTTTCAAATAACAATGAAATTTATCCGCAGATGAAGTAATTGAGGCATAGCCCGATTTCAGAAGGGTGCACAGCCCTTACTGCAGTGTAATTTGAAGAGATTTGGGATCAATCAAAATGTTTTAAAATTAAGAGTTTTCTGCAGCTGGGACACTCCCAAATTGAGCTACTTTGGTTTCAGTTTATAGCTCAACTTTTTTTTCCTCAAGTCAAATGGTTTATTGTACCCAGGATTTTTTAACTGTCACATCTGAATATGAAAAGTATCTTTAAAAACCTCGATATCCTGTAGAGATCTAAACCCATATTGAGCTGTGTGACCCAAACATACCCTGAACTTTAATGGCAAGAATTTTAAAATTGAAATCCAGGTTGCACATTTCACATGAGTTCCTATCCTTGTATGTCAGAATTTGAGCACAATATTCAGCTAAAACACCTTGGAATTTGCCTTTGCTTAACTGCTCTCACATGACTTACAGCTCTGGCAGTTGTTTATTGCCTCTAAGCGTGATTCTGGTGATGTTTTAGAAAATAACCCCTATCCTTGTGGTGGTTCATATCACACGATTTTGTTTATATCTTATCTGTAAACTTTGGAATATTTGAAATCCAGATGAACCACGGCCAGGTTTTCAGTATTGCTTTACAAATCCTCTTACTTTTGTAGTGAGTTTTCAAACTTTCTCTGTAGAAGCTTATCACTACGTTTTCCTCTGAGGTCTGGTTTCTGATACATTTTCTTGCAGTAACACCACATTTTTGGACTGGGAACTGTTCATTCTGGGAATAAAACAGGACGACTTTGGTCATCAAGGTCTCATCCAAGACCCACAGAGTACAATGGAGGTATCTCATTGCTTAGCAGGGCTTTATATGTGATTGAAGAATAGGATGATCAAGTCATCGAGACTAAAAATTAAGACAAATTGCATTTAACTGTAGTTAAACAGTTCATTTCACTGTCTCACAATGATGTAGGTGGTTTCTGTGCTGGCTTCTGAACTTTATAGTTGACGATTTACTTGGAATCTTTCTGCTGGCAAAGAGTCTCAAATGGCTGAATGTTGAGTCTTAAATGCATTGCTCAAATATTCCTAGGTGGGTTTCATGAGAAAATTCCAGGGGGGTCATTACAGGATTGGGTCCTGCAGTATGGCTCCTATAACATATATACAAATGAAACTATATTGAAAGAATTACATTGAACAGGAAAGCATAGGTTTTTTTAGTGATATTTTCAATGATTTGGAACAAAACACTTAAAATGTTTCAGTGGGTTTTTTTGCAAGTTTCTACATAGTTTTCTATTAAAATTTTCTTTCGCATTTGAAAGAATTTACTTGGCATCCATCCTATTTATTCAAACTGCTGTGAAACAGTGTTTCAGTAGGAAAATCCCAAAATAAGCTGTGTGCTGTATTTTTCAGAGTTCCGTCTCGTTCAGAGTGCACTGCTGAGTGGAGTCTTGTTAGATATGTTTTCAACATTTCTTCAAAAAGTGTTTGTTTTAGGATGATGTGTGCAATTCAGAGATAAATAATAAATTACGTCTTTAGATCTTGATTAGCACTAAGCATAAATATCAGGTTCTGTAGTGGGACATAGCAGCTGGCAGCTAGTGTGACACTCTGTGCTTATCACTATTTCTTTCTCTCCCTGGAGTTATTATTTATTTAGTTTTTCTCCCTCACCTGCCTCTTACTCAGCCCCCAATGTCCCGCACAGGTTACACCATGGAGCAGGTGGGAGCCAGGCTGGCCTGGGGGCTCAGATTCCCTCCCTCTCCCTGCGGTGGTCCTGCACCCTCTCACAACAGGATTATTTTTTTGAGTCCTTCTGTGCTGCTGAGGTAGGACAAGAGATGGAATTGGGGTCACTCCTCCCTGGCTACGTCCACTAAACCTTTGCTGGTGGTTGTAGTTTAGAAGGGCTTTCTGCGAGCAAAATTCTCTTACAGAATTTTATTTGCCGGGTAAGTTAGAGTGTAGTTAAGTGGAAAAAAACTCCGAGCAAACCGCAATGAATTATTTAGCAAAATAAGTATTTGGAGAAGTGATCAAAATTATTCCATTTTGTGCAGCATTAATGGAGTTGCGTGGGGAGGGCGAAAACACGTTTTCAAGTCCACTCAACTTTAAAAAGGAGGAGGAGAAGTTTAATGTGAAATCCTCATGTGAAATATCTGACAGCAGCTACTGATCCCATACACGGGGAACACAAGGGTTGGAGATGCAGTGTTTTAGAACAGAAGATTCTCTGTGTTTTGTCTTTTCTATCAATAAATGAAAATAGAAGTTTGTGGTCAGAATATGGCTTTAAGTGCATAGATAAGAGCCCAAGTAAATACCAGCACTCCTCCATTCCTGAGGGAAGTTGGTGGCCTGCCCATGTAATTTGCTGATAAAGTCCCATCTGTTAAAACAAAGTCCTGCAGCACAAGTAATAAATTTCAGGCAAAGACCATGAGAGGTTATATTTGCATGACAGTCTTTGCTGAGCTTTATTTTAAACTAGAAAATGCATGTGAAGCTGAAATAAAGATTATTATATTGGCTTAATTTAGCTTTACACTTTTAGAGGGCAAATGAGAAATCCTGCTCCGCTTTATTTCCCTGGTAAACAGTGTGGCATGATAAACTGTGAGGAGAATAAAGTCATAAGGAAAACTCTGCTTCACAAATGACATACGTAGAAAAACAGCAGATGTCTGATGAAGTAAAGACCCAACTTATTGCCAAGTCTTTGGAAAACAAAATTAATTTCCTTTCGTCTTTGATAATGATGATGTAATGTAGTTAATAGGAAGAGCCTGCCATGCTCATGGAGTTATTAAAAGAAGAAATGCTAGACATGCAGCAGGTCAGAAATATGGGTTTACTTACCAGGGCCTTTTCCATGAGAGCATTTATAGAGGTGGGGAAAAAGAAAGATGATAGTGATGTAGAATGTTGCTTTTTTTCTTATTTGAAGGGCAAGACACACGTAATGAAACAAAATCTGCGAATGTCCTCATAAGAAGTTCAGAATTCTAGTGATCTGTGCAAAGAAGAAAATTTTGTTAGGCAGCTTTTCCTGTTCAGATACTACTGCAAGGAAATAAAATATTTTTCCAGTGTGAAAATAAAAAAATAAATTATTTATCCTCTGATTTTCCCTGATAAGGGTTAAACCAAGTAAAGGTGGTGGGTGAGTGGACATGGTATTGGCTAATTTAATGGATTGAAAATATGTCATCAGCCACGGCAACAAAATAGATTTGATTTTAACATCACAGTGTAGGAAAAGGATGCGATTGTTTATTTGCAATATCCTTTTTTAGTCGCTAGATGTCCCTGCCTGCTGGGAGGAACCAGGGGTGTGAGGTACCTGGGAAACCAAACAGGTGAAGCTCAAACCAAGGCTGGGCAGAGTCCTTGCGGATATGGAATCATGGATCATTTAGGCTGGGAAAGCCCTCTAAAACCAGAAAATCGAGTCCAGCTATAAACCCAGCACGTCCAAGGCCACCACTAACCCATGCCCCCAGGTGCCATGTAGGAAGCTGTCTGTTTAGGGATATTTTTGATCTTTGTGTGCACTCAAATGGGAGAAGAGGTAGTGCTGGAATGTATTTTTACCAGAGATGCATGATGAAAATTAGATTTGTTCATGAAAAATTTTAAGGAGCAACTTACTGGGATGGTTGAAACAATCAAGCTTGGTTTGGCACAGCCTTGGTGACCCATTCTCCTCCCCAGTGATAAAAAATACCAAGTGGTTTTACTGTAACTATAAAGATGATGTTTAAAATTGGAGTTTAATTGCTAAGACATGAAGATAACTACAATGCACATATATATACAGGCATGTATGTGTATTTATCTGAGAGAGATCCACAGTCCTGCCATCATTGGGACTGATGTTTATTTTAACAATGTCCACAAAGACAATCTCAACAATAAAGTTCTATATCATACAGCAGATTTTATGTTGCGTGACACGACTGCGAATAGCCCCTACTTAACCAGAAAACTAGTGTTGAAGATTTCTATCTATTTCTAAAAGCTTCTCCCCTTCAGTACAAAATGCACACATTTTGATGAATCTGACTGCTAAACTCCACCCTGGTGTGAGCAGACACGGTGCTGGAGCCTTGTTCTCATGCAGGTTGTAGAATTGGCTTTTGTCTTCCCAGTAAAGACCCGTTTGCTACAGATGGAAGCCAGGACTCACTTTGTGGAAGGTCAGCTCCGAGGAGAGCTGGGACAGATGTTGTTCCCTTGTCAGGACAGCTTTGGGCTTTAAATATTTGACAGTTGAGTGCAGATCACAAGTACAGAAAGCAGAGCAAAACACTGCAGAAGTGATTGTGGTTTCCAATTAACAAGTGAAAAATAGTGCCAGAGTTGAGTGTAAAATACCAAACATAACTCTCCAGAGAAAAAGCACATGTGACTGAAACAGTTCCCTTCAGCTGGAACGTGGGCATGGGGACTGATAAACTGCTTTTATTGTAGAATTTTATTTTTTGCATATATGGCTAAAAGTTTATGGGCATTTACTTCAGCTTTAGTCTGCCCTATTCCCGATTTGACTTGCTACAAGTCGTTGTAAAAATAAAATTATTTTGGGTTTTTTGAATACCTACAAAATTGTTAAGATTATTAAAACACACACAAGCTGATAGACTGCATGTTTATTAAGCTTGGATACTTGTCCCTTTAGAGCCCACCTGCCAGTGAATATTTCACTCCAAAAGAGTCAGTTAAAGTTCAACAAGTTAATTTTGCAGTGAGTAACTCATGCAGAGATGAGACCTGATAAAATGCCATCAAAATGTTGAGAGAAATCGTCGTTTACTTCACTAAGCTGAGGTTCAGGAGTGAAGTTTATTGATGTTGCAGAAGTAGTGAAGTACCTTTTCCTGGAAAGCTGCTTTCCTGCCCATGAAATCCCCAATCCTTTTAGGAAATGAAAATCTAAAAGTTCTTTATCACGTACCTGATGAGTCCAAACCACTCTCTGTTCACCCACCTTCCCTCCCACAAATACTTTGTGGGTAAAAGAATTCCAAAGAATGATTTCTATTGTGCTGTATTTGTTTAGATTAGGGGACCCAGGGTTGCCCAGCTAGAACACGGGCTCTTAAAATAAAGCAGGTCCTTTGAAATTCTTGCATTTAGTACATATTTTTTCTAATTTCAGCTGGATAACTAATTTTTTTTTATTGGGCTAATGGGCTGCTATGTATATGTAGAAGCCATTTACTGCATGCCCTAGGTGGAAAGAGACTCATATTTCATCTCTGAATATTTAACACTTAATAAGGTAACCACCTGCTTTTAAACTTATTCCAACATATTTGAATGGCCTTTACTGCTCATTGTGAACACCAAGATTATTTTTGATCTGCTGTAATGAAACAAATAACCAAACCAATTGAAGCACTAAGTAAAAAAAAAACAACAACAAAAATCTAGCCCTTCTATTTTTCAGTAATTCAAACCACTTTGTAATATTACAAATCACTTAGAAGGAATTCTGTAACTTTAAAAGCCAAGGCTACAGATTGTGAAAGTTTGTCCTTCTCACCATGAGAGTGAAACCACGGAGTGTGGAGTGGGGTGAGGGCAGGTGCTGAGCTCTGCCTGTTCCCTTCAGCCCTCACCAAAGCTGTCTGGAGCATTCCTGTTGAAACCTCAAACAAGGAGAAACAATTCCTTGCATCTGTTCCACTTTGCCCCCAAATTTTGTCATGGCTCATGAACCTGCATCTGGGGAGGATGAAATTGGTGGGGAGGCATTGCAAGTGTGGCTGGAAGCCATGTACTTACTCCTCACTTTGGAGCCGACTGCTCAGGACTTCAAACAGCTTGAGAAGTCTAATTTACTGGGATTGGCATGGCTGAGGAACAGGATTAGGTTGGAGTGGTGGTTTATGTGGGGGAAGTGTTACCTTAATTCAGCATTTCCTGTTCCTCTCGGTTTTGCTGTTTGATTTTGATGATGACTGTACAGGACAAGAACATGATTAATACCATATTATCAAGCTCTGAGATGCCAACCTTCTTCAGGCAGTGCCAGCAAGGCTGGGGATTACTGAGCTCAGTTTTCCTTCTGGGAATAGTCATCCTCATGTCATTCCCCAGTGCAGTCAGCTGCCAGGTTAACACTCTGGTGGCTGCTTCAGTGCTTCACTTCTGGTTGCAAAAACCTCACCGTTCTTTCCAGTTTCAAAGCATGGCAGTGCATGGATTGTGTAAATGTGGGAGAAAAGCTAACGGAGGGAGGACTCCCTTTGGTTTGCTGTTCATTGGATGGATTGGGCACTGCATTTTGCCTGTCAAAAGGAAGATTTGGATAGGAAGGTGTAAGTGCTTGTGGCTGGCTTGGGTACAGCAGAAAATGTTCTACTGCCTGGCAGCTCTATTTCCAGGGCAATAATCCTCATTTTAATATCAGCTATGGCAGTATCCTTGAGACAGGACCTCTGGAGGTGGCTGTGGGCTTCTGGACTAGTTTTCTTTAGGCCATTTGGTCCCTCGAAAGTAAGGATGAGAGCTTCCTTCCAGTCCAGATCTCCTTTTACACCCTTCCAGAATATAAAGAAGGCCTATGAGAGAGCTGGAGAGGGACTTTGGACAAGGGCATGGAGAGACAGGATAAGAGGAAATGGCTTCCCACTGCCACGGGGCAGGGTTAGATGGGATATTAGGAAGAAATTCTTGTCTGGGAGGCTGGTGGGGCCCTGGCATAGGGTGTCCAGAGAAGCTGTGTCTACCCCTGGATCCCTGGAAGTGTCCAAGGCCAGGTTGGATGGGGCTTGGAGCAGCCTGGGACACTGGAAGGCGTCCCTGCCATGCCAGGGGTTTGGAACAAGATGGTCTTTAAGGTCTCTTCCAAACCAAACCATTTTGTGATTCCATGAACTTAAGACAGTATTTAATGGGTAGCCAGTGTGATAGCAAGGAAACAACCTGCCCACATTTGTTGTGGGAAAGAAGTTGTGCTACAGCCCTTGGTACCATCTGGAGTTTCCTTGGTGCCAAGGCTCGAAGCCCAAATGGGCTACAATGCCATAGCTAGCTGGAAAGTGAGGAAAACATTTATCAGCTGGGTCACCACATGGATGTAGCACAGCCTTTTGCCTTATCAGAGATGGTAGCAAGTGCTGCTCACAGATGTTGCTGTGAGAGAGCTCGGTATCAATGAGGAGAAAGAAAACATCCAGAACAGGGATTCTCCCGACAATCCATGAGCACGTGTCCTCGCTCCGGAGGAACCGCAGCGCTCCTTGGAGCCTTTCCCTCTGCCCGCAAGCCTAACCCCTGTCCTGCTGAGCCTTAGCCCCGGCCAGCTCCTGCTCTTCCACGTGCTAATCTTGGCGAGACACCGGGACAACTGAGTGTCTGTTGTGTTATCCTGGGCTGTAAACAACAGGCAGAGCCACGTGTCATCTCCAGGCTCTCTAATCCAAACAGTGGCCTGAGCGCCTGTGCACTGCTGGGAGCAGTTTTGTGGAGTGCTCGGCATGCGAGGGGGACAAAGGGTGCTGGGCCTGCCAAATATCCCGAGCACAGACCAGGCTCAGACACGTGTGTTGGACAAAAGCAGAGCAATAGTGGCAGAAGGATCAGGAAAGCAGCTTGAGTTGTTACAGCCACTAGTTTTCCTTCCTTTGATGCAGAGAATAGAGAATAATGTTTTCAGGGGAATGGTTCCCCGATGAGAGAGCTACTGGATGTCAGAAAAGGCTGATAGCAGGGAAGGACTGTCAGGGTCATTGATGATGTGAGCAGAAAAAGACTGTTCTTTTGTCCAAACTTGCTCTTTTTGTGTAAAACTCAGGATTTTTGTGAAGAAAACAATTTCTGTGGTCCTAGAGTTTTCTCTCCACTTCTGGACTGAACCAGGGCTTTTGTGAAGCATATGAGTTATATCAGCTCCTGGGGTCATATTGAGCCTTTTTACCCTTAAAATGAAAAAGATTAAAATCTGTGTTTTGTACAGCAGAGGTTACTAAAACAAGGAGAAAACTTGGTTCTTTTCCTGGGTTTTGAAAGAAATCTGATATGTAATATTGAGGAATTTATTTCACCGCTGTGCCTTTCTTTAACCATCTGTAAAATGGGAGTGATACTGGCTCTGTTATGTCAGGTGTCTTAGGAAGTGTAGGACAAACGAGCCAGGAACAAGCCAGATGCTGATTGTATTGGAGTATCTTTCAAAGCCCTGAATACGACAAATCCTAACTGCACATGGATCTGTAATTTTCCTTCACTCCCAGTGAAGGTTTATCAGAGAGCTGGAGAGGACTCCCAACCCCACGCAGAATCATTTGAAGAAATTCTGGGCTGTGAGGGTGGAGAGACCCTGGCACGGGGAGACCCTGGCACAGGTTGCCCAGAGAAGCTGTGGCTGCTCCTGGATCCCTGGAAAGTGTCCAAGGCCAGGCTGGATGCAGCGTGGTCCAGTGAAAGGTGACCCTGCCCATGGCAAGGTGTTGGAATGTAATGAGCTTTAAGGCTCTGTCCAATGCAAATCATTCTGGGATTCTATGAAACTGGAATTCTCTTTTCATAAGGAATACATACTTTGTTATAAGCTTTCAGTGATGGGCTAAACACAGCTTCACCAGTAAGAAGTTTTTTCTTGGAAGGGTGAAGAATGCACAGATTTTGTAGCTTTAGCTACCACTTATTTTAAATAACTCATCCCTGTCTGTAACAGGGAACAAATTATCTTGAGCAGCATGACACTTTGCATATTTTCAGTATATTCATCTTCCCAGAGAAGACAGAGCTTGAGCTTTTAAAACAAGAGCATGCAAAGTGTAGCTGTACCCTTTAAGGAGGGAGTTATCACCTCCCTCTCTCTTTTGTGGGTCCCAAAGAAAGCTGAAAGCAATCCTCATGCTGGGCACTGGAAGTGTGTGGGATCAGCACGCAGGGCTTTGCTCTCCTGTGGATACAGCACGGAGCAAAACAGGTGAACTGGGATCTGCTACTTGCCTTTGCTTGGTGGCAGGATTCCTCACAAAACCTGTATCCAGCAAGACTTAATGAGATTCTGTATGGAGTTAGAGCTGATTGGGGATGTGGTGCACCCCAAGTCATAGATCACATATACTGTCCTTTCCACATATATTGTCCTTCTCTGCTTCCTCTGCCTGTGTCTTCCTCTGCATCTTGTGAACGCTGTAGGAGAGAACCCTTAGTGATGTGCTGCTAATGCTCTGTGTGTGTTACACAGGCCCTTGGTGCAGGAATGCTGACACAAACAAAAAGGAGATAACTTGGAAATTCTATTGCTCCATTTATGTTATTATTGTAGTTAATGATCTGTCAGCATTTCCATTATAAATCCCTATTTTCAGGGTTTTATAACTCAGCCGTAAAAATTCTCTCCAGGCTGAATTTGGCATGTGTGTTTTCAGCCTGAGAACATGTGTTGTTTTTTTTTAACAAGTTTTTTTTAAAAAAATAGAACTGCATTCACAATTTTTAAGCTATAGAATTGCCAGGAAAAAAAAAAAAAAGCACCAACAAAAAATAGGTGATTGGTTGCAGATGCTTTCTTTGCACTCATATAACTCAAAAATTGCTGAGTTATTTCAGCTGTAATTGTGGCTATGTGTAAGGTTAAAATGGTGGATTTAGTACTATTCCTTTCTTTATGGTGTTGGTATTTGACAAGCAAATAGAAAACAGACCCCGATACTGTATACACACGTCTGAGCTGAGCCGGGTGTAAACTGACCTCCCAAACCTGCCCCACACTCCCCTCACCGAGGCCACGCTGTCCCAGAGTCAGCAAGGTTGGGGATGCTGGGAGAGGAGAGTGGGGACACGAGTTTGGGTTTTGCTGGGTTTCTTTACCTTTACTCCATCGCTTCCCATAGGTCTGTGCAGGTCTGCGGCTGCAGAACCCGGGATCCCAGGCAGCCAGGTGGTGTTAGGAGTAAAGGGCTCCAATAGACACGTGTTCCTCACGCTCTGAGGCCCAGCTTTGTCCACCTTGTTTACAGAGGGCCTGCCCTGTGTCTGAAATCACCCCGGAGAAGTTTACACAAAGATGAGTTTAAACCACATGTTTTACACCGAAGCATCTGAAAAGAAAAGAAACAAGGGAAAAGACCAAAAGATTATGTCTGAATTCTTTGCAGTCTGCACACACAGATTTTCCTTCTGTTCTCTCCACTGTACCTGTGGCTCTTCACTTGTGTTCATTCACCACGGCTGGAACAGAAAAGAGTGACCAGAATCCAGAAACATTTATTTTAGAATCTCCAGATTTCTTATTTCCCCAAAAAATTAATTTGCTTCCAAATGAATTGATTACCACAACTGAACTGACACCACTTACTTGAACTGACTCCAAGAGCAGGCTGCTCAATAGAATTTATAGGTTTTTAATTTCTCTTGCATGTAGGGTGCTTTCTGCATAACATTTTATTGTGCATAAAACCAGAAGATCTCATGTCTTCCCAAGAATGAACAGTTCCTTTCATGCTAAGAGAAAGTGTGCAATAATTGTAGCAATTCCATGCCATGGTGATTCCTGCCATTACTGTACTTTGGCACTGTAAAACCAGTGGTGTCTATAAAAGTGTGTCAAATAACGATTATGGGAATTTATAATCTGCTTTTTCTTTTTTTTTTCTCTCTTATCAGATAAATCTTTTTGTAAGTATTCAATTCTTTACATTTTTGCTATCCATATTGAATTTTCTCCGTGATGTTTTTAACATCCTGTGATATATAACATCCCATCATATCTTAAACATTCCTTTACATCAGTATGAAAGGTCATGTACTTGGGCTGTTTTTCATTTCACGAACATCTGGGCTTATGAGATTAACAGAACAGTATAGCATTGCCTTCTTTTTGGTCTCTTTTATTAATAACTTGTGAATAACACTTGTCTTCTACCATGTGGATTATACTTCTGTTGGGGTAATTTCCTCACTGTAGTAATGGCTGCTGGTTAACCCCTTACTCACAACTGCTGCTGCTACCAGCTCAGATGTATTTCTTTTTATGTTCAGACGTATTTCTTTTTATGTTCAGATGTATAGTCCTGTATGTTTCCACTGGGTGGGATCAGGTCGTTTCCCTAAGCACGGGCATGTCGCACCATTTCCACCTAAGGAATCCCACCTGGGCTCCAGCTGTCACTCTGGAGACGGCCTGGGGCTCCTGGAGGTCCTCTGGTGTGTCCCCCAGGCCTGTGCAGATGGCCCTGAGGCTGAAGGTGTCTTCAGTGGCACTGGGTGCCTGGGTTTATGTCAGAAATATTTTTATAATTGTGATGTGTGCAGTCAGGAATGGGGGATCTCCAACAGTGCAATGGGAGGGCCACATCATTTAATGGGGAGAGGCTTTGGACAAGGGTTTGGAGTGACAGGGCAAAGGGGAATGGCTTCCTGGTGACAGGAGACAGGGTTAGATGGGATGTTGGGAAGGAATTCCTGGCTGAGAGGGGGGGGAGGCCCTGGAATAGAATTCCCAGAGAAGCTGTGGCTGCCCCTGGATCCCTGGCAGTGTCCAAGGCCAGGCTGGACAGGGCTTGGAGCAGCCTGGGACAGTGGGAGGTGTCCCTGCCATGGCAGGGGGTGGCACTGGATGATCTTTAAGTTCCCTTCCAACCCAAACCAGTCTGTGATCCTGTGATTCCTGGTTAACAAAACCATGCAACAGGAATGAGAATAATCTAGAATGTGTGACAGTAAAGGCTTTATCTGACTGTGTGGCGGTTTCATATTCTGCAGAGAACACACAGCCAGTCATATGGGACATGAGAGGTGATCTTAAATAACCTAAAAGGCCAAAAGTAGCTCTTCCACGCATAGAATCACAATATGGTTTTGGTTGGAAGGGACCTTAAAGATCATCTCATCATTAATTAAATATTTTACTGGAATTTAATTGTCAGAAGTGAGGAGGAATTGGCTCTGCAAACAGAAAAACATTTAACAGAGAACAGCAGACCTGCAGAATAAAAGTGTCCCTAGTGTGTCACCAGTCTTTTAATCCCTTATTTCTTCTCTTTTGTCTATGTATTTATTGTGGTTTTTTGTGGTTATATTGTATCTCCCATAGCAATTCCGTGAGGTTTGGCCACAAGATGGCATCTGATTTCATAACCTTCTCTTAAAATATAACTTTTTTTTTTTTTTTTCTGCCTTGATGGAGTAATGCCCAGTTTTCCTGCAGCAAATTATAACCTACTTTCCTTCTGCCTTAGGGAATGCCTTCAGGGGAAAATGCAGTAGGATTTTCCGTGGCATTCTTGGTTGGAACCACCAGCAGAGGTGATGGGTGACAGTTGCTGTGAATCCTCTGCTCAGTAACCCCACTCCTCCACCCTTCCAGGGTGTAACTGCTGCCTCTGTCATGATTGTTGCTTGGTAAATGAGAACTGACACAAAAACTTCAGCTCATTTCATTTGTGAAATGATCCAGAGTCCCTCAAAGCTGTTGAACAAACTCTCAGTGACATAGAAGAAACTTTGCCTGAGCCCCTGCTTACAGAAAAATATCTTAAAATTCCTTAATTCTAACTAAGATGCCTATAGTTAGGGGTAATGTGTTTCTTCTTTTCTGCTTCAGAACATCTCCCAAGTTCCTGCATTTGGGGAATGAGGAACAAACAGATTTGAAGGATGAGCAGGTAATCCAGCCAACTCTTCTGAGCAGACTGGGAATTCTGCCTCTGGGATAGCAGGAGAAATGGGTAACTGGAATTTATCAGGGGATCAGACCTGCAGCAAACTACAAGAATTGGTTCCTGGAATAGGAGTTGGATTAAGTAGTATCTTAATTTGCAAAGGGAGATGTAAATTATTCAAATGGGTTTGGCTTAACTGTGAAAAGCAGTGATTCAAGGCAGCTGAGCACTGTTTAGATAATACTCTGTTTGGAAACTACTGGATGATGTGAAAGAGGGCAATTTACCTTTTTCTAAGAAACTGTAGCAAATAGCAAAATTGTGAATTGCTCTGGAATATTTTATCCCAGCTGACATTCCAACAACTTAGAGCAGGCAAAAAGTGAGAACCATAAATTTCTAGGTGGCTTTTGCCTGTGGTTCTTTGTTGCAACCCTGGCTCAGAAGCTCCACACCCCTTTGATTGCTGGAAGCTGGTGGGGTTCAGGCAGAGCTGGGCTCTGTCCTGCATTCACAGAATCCCAGAATGGTTTGGGTTGGAAGGGACCTTAAATCCCATCTCATTACAACCCCTGCAGTGGACAGGGACACCTCCCACCAGACCAAGTAATTGAGAGCCCCATGCAGCCTGATCTTTAACACTTCAGGGATGGGGAATCCACAACCTCTGTGAGCACATTCTTCCTTCAATATCTGCTACTCTCCCATCCCAGGGACAAGGGTGAACTCAGTAGCTTTTGGATCCAACATAGTGGGCAGTTTCTGTGCTCTTCCTTGAGCTGCTTTGGCCTTAATCCTAATTGAAGTCTACGATGCTGTTTTGGGGTTTGGAAATGTGTGTGTACAAAGACTTCCATTCAGAGCCACACAGTCCAAGTCCTCTCCACTGGACAGCCAAAGAAACCATTTCCTCTCTGTTTTGCAACAGGTTCTTGAAATAGGAACTGTAGCACGTGTGTCCTTGGCTGATCAAATGAAGCAATACTAGAAGGTGCCAAATGCACTTTAATTTTTTTAAAATAACAGCTCAGTAGGATTGCTCCAATCCAGCTGGAGAAAGAAGCCTCAGGAACATTGCAGAACCAAGTGTCCTCTACAGCCCACCAGGAAGGACTGTAGCGACTCTTCACAACACAAATTACAGACTACAGGGTAAGAACCTCTGTGAGCCAGGCTGGGAGAGCACACAGGGATTTCAGAGATGGGTGGAACTACCCAGGGAATGTGGCACTGTAGATAGTTTGTCCTCACTGTTGCTGTTGAACTGATAAATCAAGAAAAAGGGGAGATTTATCTCTTCAGTCTGGTAACCCTGTATGAAATGTAGAAGAGAAGGTAAATGAATCATAGAATCATAGAATTGTTAAGGCTGGAAAAGACCTTTAAGGTTATCAAGTCCAACTTTCAACTCAGCAGCACCACCATGTTCACCACTAAACCTTTTCCTCAAAGTGCTCACAAGAGAGAGATGAGCACCAGGCAAAGGGATAAAGGCTGAAGCAGTGAAAATGATTTTTAAACAAGAAGTTTGGCAAAGAGTGGAACAATTAATCGTGGTCTCTGTATTGGTGTGTGTCATTGGATTTTCTGAATGAAGTTTTTCTGTGTTTGGGGTAGAGCTAAAGCCTCTTTGCCCTGTGGGTTCCTGGTGCCTGGTGAGGGCTGAGCTTGTCTCACAGGTTTTTCTTAGTGGTGGGACACTGCCAAGGTCTCATAGAAGAGAGTACCTTCTTTTAAAACAGTAAGTGTCTTTAATTTTCTGAAACCTCTTCCTCTCAGTCCAGGCACTAATGACTGAAATGTGCAAGTGAGGATGTTTGCGAAGAGGACAGACCCTGTATGATCAGTAAGCTGAGCTAAACTCTCTTTTTAAAAATGACATTTTAATACAAGCTCTGTTAACTCCATTAAATGTCTCTGTAGAAACTTACCCTGGCATCTTAACGACTTATCTTTATTCCTATTGCATTCCAGAGAAGCAAGGAAGGGTTGATGTCTTATTTTTTACTGGAACAACTGGAACAGAGAAATTTTAACTGAGATGACAAAGCTCTTTAAGTGTATAATTCTGAGCAGGAACTTAAGGCTCTGTAAAAGTAGTCCCCTGAAGGATCTGGATCCAAGCAACTTGCCCAAGATCACACTGAAATTGTGTATCTGAGCGTGAGGCTTGACTTCCCTGCCCCTGGATGCCCTTCTGTTGATGGAGGCAGATACTGCACTGCACGGCAGGTGGCGTGGGGAGGAGGTTGGAACCAACCTGCTCCTGCTGCTCTCCTGCCCTTCTGCCCTGCCACAGCCAGCCCAGCTGTCCCAGCAAGGTGCCCGTGGGTGTCCCATGCCAGGCTAACAGAGCAGGGCTATTTTAAAGGGTGTTAGGACCAGACCTTTGCTAATTCTGCCTGCTATCCAGTGCTTCCATGAGCAGTTTTCCTAGGAAGCTGACAGGGCTGAAGGCTGTCCCATTTTCCACAGGTGTTGCTGGATCCAGGAGAGGATGTTTGCAGAGTCTGTAACTTTGCACATTTCCATTCTGCCTGAGCCTCCCTTCAGCTCTCTGCATTTGAGAAGTCAAGAGCAAGCTGCTGTTGGCAGAATTTGCTCTTGTGCTGTGATTTGGCCTGAGGAGCTCAAGGGTGTGTTTTGGTGAGCTCACCTTCAGGTAATTATTTGCCTCTTGGTGCACTTGGTGGTACCAAAGGTCTATGTGAATGTTAAAGAGTGGATTTTCAAAGAGCTTACAGCTAGTCTAGAGAATATTCCAGCTAACAATTTATTTTGAAAAGAACAGACTCTCTTAGCGAGAGGGGCTGTCTTTGTTTGGCATGGAGGAGTTTCAAACTCTTCCACTCCAGGTCTTAAGGAAAGAGATGACTGCAACACTGAGGAGCTAAGGACAGCTATCCACTGACACCTCCATTTTCAGCTTTCCACATCTGGTTAAGTGCATTATGGCATTTTTGCTTTTACATATGAATCATTAGCTCTTGGCTGTGGCCTGTAGGAAAAAGAGACAGCAATTTTCATGTGCCTGTCCATATTCTTATATAGAAAGGGGATAATATTTTTCTAAAATACACTGTATGAATGTTTCTGTTCGTTCTCTCATCTCAGTACCTCCAAGCTCTCTGCAAATTGTAATCAAACAAGCTGTGTGATGAAACAAATCAAAGAATAAGGAGAAATATCAGATCAGCTTCCATTTCTTTTATGAATCCAGAGACAAGAATATATTCCTTTCCTGCTAAGCAACGAGAAGTTCCTGTTTTATTCGGATGCACTTGAAAAGAGAAGTGGGACTACAATTTATCCATACTCTTGTTTTTCTGCTAATGTGCTCAAAATGGGGTTTACTTGGAAAATGTGCTTTCTTCAGCAGAACTGGAGTCTTCATCTAAACAGCCTTTCCCAATCTAAGCAGGATAGTAAGTGGAAACGGAGGTTGTTCCTCTGTTAATCTCCTGTGTGGCTCAGTAAAAGCTCTGGCAGCTTCTTGTGTGACTTTCCTGTGTCAAATGGGAAAAACTTTTATACTTTCTAGTTCTCACTTCTGTACTTCAGTCCCAAGCCCAAATTTCCTTTGCTGTTCCCTTTGAAGCTCCATGGTGAAACCCGGGGAGGTTTGAGCAGCATTTTTGTGCTTTGTTGTCTCACCTGCTCCAGTTCCGACAGCTTGGAACGGGTGAGTGAGGCAGAGCAGCAGCTTTCTGGAAAGGCTCAGACTTGGGAAACTGCTGGTAGCTCTACAGGGACTGCTGAGTTCCTTGGCACAGACACTTATCCCCAGGGTCCGAGTGACTTCCAGGCACTCCTGAGGCTCTCTGGGAGTGCTCCAGTGGTGCTGGTTGCCTGCCCAACAGGCTCGCTGTGACAGTGACACTTTCTGCCATGTCTCCTTGATCCATAAAACCACCCCAAACCAGCTGCTGCAGAAAACTGTAGCTATTTTTCTGTAGCTTTTGTGAAGACAGCCAATGTTACCCCTTTATAAGGAGAAGAGGCTTTTTGGGTGTTGGAGAGGAGTTTAAAACGTGGGATAAAACTGTGTCTCCCTATTCAAGGGATGGGAATACTGGCTCTGTTTCTAGAAGGAGCATTTTCCACTGAGCCTGTGATTCCATAGCAGTTTAAGCCAAAATAAATCAGTGTGCTGTGGTCTAGTGCTACCCCTAACCTCTACTTGCACATTCCCACTCCCATCTCCTTCCTTCTCTGTTCTGTGCCTGTAGCTGAGCATGGGGCAGGGCTGCTCCCTACATGCAGGGAGGTTTGCAGGGTGGCAGGAGGGCAGGGCAGAGGTGCTCTGTTTCTGTAACACCCAAAAGCTAAACCACCACCTGGCCAAAAATTCTGGGAACTTGTGGCCTGCCTTAATCAAATCCACATGTCCAAACAGGAAGCCACTCAGTGCTGTTCTGCATTTCCATGGGCAGCCTGGGATGGAGAGTGGGGAAGATAATGTTGAGTATTTTTCCTAGTTCTACCACTAATTTATGCTCTTTCTGACCTTTGGCAAAACAATTTAATTTGCAGATGTCCAAACTGTACAATGGGGCTATCAATACATTTCATCCCATAGGGAACTTGCTTAAAGACATTCTGTGAGCCAAGACATCTGAGATCCCCGGACAGAAAGTGCTGCTGTATTGCTATAATTATGATTTTGTTTGTTATTGCATGTTTGTAAACACAGGGCAAGAAGTCTGAGAAAATACCATAAATCAAGGACTCCGGAAAAATATCCAAAGGAAATATATGCTTTGGACATTACTTTCACTCTGGAGTTTGTAAAAATTAGAGTCCATATTAGAAAAAATATTTTTCTGCATTCTGTTGTCGGTGAAACTGTGGGAAAAACAGAGTGACACTTTGTCCTCATGTAAAAATATTGAGATCAAAATAAAAAATGACTTATAATTATTTCCACCTTGATTCTTTTCTTCAGGGGAATAAAAGAATATTACAGGGAACGCAGACCATTACCCTGCCTGGGCTGCATGGAATGATTTGGAATGGAAGGGGCATTAAAGATCACCTTCTAACCTAAGATCCACGAGATCCAGTAGAGAAGAATAAATAAGGGGAGCTCAGCCAAGCACCTCTGCTGGTCCCATCTGTTGGAGTTTATCGGGGTCTAAACTCAAGTCTGGGCTTTGTGGCCCCCATGAGAAAGGTAGAACAGGTTACCAATAATGGAAACAGCCAGAAAAATGGTTTTGTTTCCTGTTCAAATGTTTCTGCTGTCACACATGTGCAGCCAGGGCGTTTCCATGGGCAGCACTGCTGGAAGTCTGCTTCCTCCTCCTGCATCTGGGCTGACAGTCAGGAGTGAATGCGGGAGACCAGGTTGACAAAGAGCTGAGTATTATCCTGAGGATAAATGAGTTAACCCATCACTGCAAACACTGGGCTGGCGGATTTTAGTGCAATTAGCTCCACAAATACCAAGACATGCAGTCTGCAACCAGACTAAAAGGTCTCCTAAACAATTAGGGGACCACGGCCCCATGGACCCCTGTCATGCACATTAATGTCACTGGCCTTAGCAAGGGGGATGTGTGTGCTTTGATGCCAGGGGAATCCAGGGTTTGACGGCCCCATAAACTTCATCCCATTTTTGGTCCCACGACTCAGTGGCATTTTATTTACTGCACCTAATAACTTTTAGTCAATAAACACGTACAGGTTGGAGAGAAGGTCTAGTGTGAGCTTAATTACCTCAATTCTCTGCCTTCTCTTTTGTTATGTACATCATGGATACTTGACAGCATTAACATTCCTGGAATTGTATCTGCCATCCTTTGTAAAAGGATTGAATACTACGCATTAGTTCGGGCTCGTGGGGCATTTGTGTCTCCAACAACAGCTTAATTATGGACATTGTTTACTAATCAGTATTAAATTGACAGACTATGAGGGCTAATCTGGAGATTAACACAATAGCTTGTTTTCATTTTGTTCTTCTAGCAGTTTATTGAATGCAAGATTTAAAACAAGACCCTTTTGTGAGCTTTACCTTCCCCATCACAGCTGCGTGAGTGGAAAGGTCTATGCATTTCCTTTCTGTAACTTAGAGTTTGGGTACAAACATTTTGCCCAATATATAAGAGCAACCTTGAAAATTTATTTGTTGTATTGGATGTATAAGAAATACAGGGTGTCCTTTCTGTAGGATCAGCAGCTCACAAATCTTTAGGCTCATTTTAAGCCTCCTGTTTGTTCTGTTTCACAAACTACACAGAGTATCATCACTCAAACAAATGCCAACAGACCCCAGGCCCCAAGGAGTAATTTGTGTAGTGAGAAGATCTGATGTCACTGTGTGCAAAGTCATTCAGTGAAAGCTGTGGGCACCTCTGGGCCCTCTGTTTTGCCCATACAAATGATGGAATTCCCTGACAGTTCTGATTTCCCTGTGAAGAATTCCCATTGTTGGCCACAAAAGTTGCCCAGAGCTGAGTTTGTTCTGGACAGGCAAGGTGCCTGTTTGATCATGAGAAAGATGAGGGTTTGTTTGGGGAGGGACACATGTGTGAGAGTGTCTTACACGTTGTGTGTCTGCTCTTGTCTGACTGCAGCACTGGTGATTTACAGCCATGACACTGATCTGACATGTCAAGTTTCCAAAATATTCACATCTGTGTCCCACTCGGATTTTTCAAACTGCTGAAAACTCCTCGGGTTTTGTAGTCTGGGAAACTTTGCTTCCTGCAGGATTACTTATCTGATTAAGTATAAATGAATGAAAACTCAGTAATAATAATAATCTAATAATAATAATAATAATAATAAAAGATAATCTTTTTCTAGTCTCTTCCTTTCTCCAAAGGTGATGTAGTGTGGGAGGAAATGATGCCACAAATTATGTGGAGTGGAAGAAGGTGAAGGCACACTGCACTTCACAACACCACTGACAGTGGGAGAGTGCATAAAACAACCAGGAACAAGAAGAAAAGGGTTGTTACTTCCCTCTGTCCCACCCATGGCAATTCTTCTATGCAGGGTTTAATGACATTGTGGCACTCCAAATTACATTTTGGAGCAGCAGCCATTCTACTCGTGGCAAGAAATATGACAAATCCAACAAAAAATCAGACAAATATTTCTGAACTGCCCAGCAGAGTATCTCCAAAGTCAGCACTCTTCTTGTCCATGCACTCCTCATGCTGGAAGTAATTAGTATAAAAACCCTAATCTTTTTTTGCATCCGAGCCACGTGGTCTAATCCAGCCTTTCAGAAGGATAAGTCAGTATTTCTGAGCTCACTTGGATTTAATGTAAACAATAAAGGGCTAATTCAATAAAATGGCTTTGACCCATCAAAATCTACTTTTGGGAGCTGTACTGCAGGCTGGGAGCCCACATGGGGTGTTGTGCATGCAGGAATCTTCAAACCTGCCTCTGAGAACAGCTCAGAGTGCAGATGGATCAGCCCTAAGGAGAGACACTTGCTAAAGATTTTGCATCTTGCTTTTTTGGGGTCATTCTTAAAGAATTTGCTTGTTAAATACAATGTGAAACCTTTCTGATTTACTTGCAGATTCTGGGAAAAGAAAGGAAGAAAAGAAGTAAATGCGCTTTTTTGCCATTTGATTTTAAGCTTCTTCAGAGGACTGTCGTTTCCAGGAAACTTTCAAGATTTCTACAGTCTGTCTCCTAAAAAAAAACCAAAAACACAAGAATGATGTTAAAAATTAAGGCATTCAGATGCCTTTGTTGGCTTCTGAAAACTGAAGCTAGAGGTCTCCAAACATTTCAGCTCACAGCCTCTGACAAGTCTCCCAAAAGATGTGTAGGCTCTTGCACAGTGAGCTTAAGACCATGGTAAACAGGGTCTTTTATAGTTATGCTGCTGACTCCTTAAAAATTGTCTGTTAATCACAGGTTGAAAGTGGTGTAAATGATTGATTATTGTAGCACAGGCAAGTTTTATTTACATTTTACTTTTGCTCCTTGCTGCTTGCTCAAGGGGTTGGGAGGTGTCCCTGCCCATGGCAGGGAGTTGGAACTAGATGGATTTTAAAGTCCCTTCCAGCCCAAACCATTCTGGGATTATATGATTGTGTGGTTGTTCTTTTACACAGGAGCAGCAGGGTTTTACAAACTGATTCATTTTGACTTCATACCCGTGGATGTAAATCCATAAAGCAGGTATTTTAACTATTGGGCACAAAGGTTAACAACTCTGCTCTCTGGATCCACCTTTTTTGCTATTGCTTATATTCAGTCCTTTTTAGCAACAGTTTTGAAAGGGTGGGCACTCAAACGTTTTCCTGAGACTCTTGGGAAACTTTATCAAAGTTTTCCAGTTAATCCAATAAAGCTAAGTCTGCTGCATCAGACCACATCAGTCAGATCAGTTTACACTCTGTCTTTTAAAGCAGGTCTTTGTTTATTTTCTTAAAGAAGTACCTGCTACCTGTACATGTGCTCTCGGGGCAGGAGGGACCACCCCACTGATCATCTATTTCCAACCCCTGTTTCTGTAGGCCTGGAATGTTTTTTGGAAGCTGGATAGAAGTGTTGCATTACAACAGTATCTGGTCTTTCTTGAAGGCTAAGAAGAACAAAGTCAGACAAATTCTGTACTAATGTGTTCCAGTATTTGATAACGGTTATTACAAGGAAATGATTTTTTTTTTTAGAGTTGAATTCACCTGTCTCCATGCAGCCACTGGATTTTGTTATACTTCCATTAAATCAAGAAGTTCCTGGCTCTCAAGCCACTTCTTTTTGCATTAAGCTCTACAGACTGAATTCCTTAAGGCTCTTATTATAAGCTTTCCTTTTCAAGGTCTGAATATTTTTTGTAGCCCTTCTTTGAATACCTGAGGAATATTCCAACCTCCTTCAAAGCACAAGCATCAGAACAAATCAGCTGCTCTAACAGATGTCTAATAGTTGTGTACAGAGGCAGTGTTGCATTTACGTTTTTATTTCACAGGCATCTTATGATCCAATGAACTATTGTTGTTTTGTCACAGCATCTCAGGGATTTGTGTCTGTCCATTTCCCCTTGAAGCCTTACCGCTTTCCAAGTCTCTTTCCCATCCTGCTGGCAAAACCTACATGTTATATTTCAATATATATTAAAATGGCCAAGTCACTCACCCATGGTAATACAGTTTTTCTTTCTATCCACTACAGACAGACTTGAAAGCAGTTTTTCTCACACCCTGATGACAACTGGATGCACATTAGTGCTCACCTAGGCCTTTAGAAGCATTCAGGTTCGTGTGTTTCTGGACAATCTCTGACAACCTAACAGGTAAGTGTCTGCAAAAAACCCAGATACTCTCTGCTTCCTCCTTTCTTTGCCAAAGGAGATGTAGCCACTTGTTAAGTGACTTATCCCCAATTTTCAACTGTATAATCCTTCCTTCTTCAGGGAGTGAAGCAAAGAAAAGGAGGTTTCTAACACCTCCTTTTTATTACTTTTGCTATTACAACATAGAGGTTTTTTAACTCAGTCTCTCTCAAACCACACCACCTTAAAATGCCTTTAGACATTGTCCTCTAGGTCTCACTGTGACAGTTTAAGATATTATTATCCTCAGCTATTCTTTATCACTGGCATGTAAAGATTCCTTCTTCCCAGCTTGCCAAAAATCAGCCACATGAAATCAGGCTGTGTCCAAACAGTTTTAGTTTCTCTAAACCAGAACTGCCTCAGAAACACACTCACCTCTGCTTCTCCTTCTCCTGTCTCCCCACAGACCTTAGTTGCCATCAGACTGTGCACTGAGGCAGCTTGGAGAAGGCAAACCCATTAATAATTACTCACTTTTCGTTAGGGTTAAGGTACAACCACTTTTGGTTTCTTTTATAATTCAGGGAGAAAGCTCTAGAGAGTAATCCAGACCACCTGAATTCTGATTTTCCTCCTCTCCTTTTAGGAAAGCTGAGGATAAAGTTATATGATACAGTTGAGCTGACCTAACATCTTGCCCTGCTGTTGAAAGAGGCAGTTCTGCTCCTCCCCACTTCTCTCTCCACAGTGCCATGATTATCCCACTCTCAACCTCCATTTACTCAGTTTGGTAAGAGATTCTCAGCCCATCTTCCAGGAGGTTTTTAACCCTCTGTGTGAGACTAAAAACCCTGTTGGCTGTAAAAGTTGTTGCACTGTGCAACAAAACCTGTTCTCCCCTCCTTCACTGCTTCCTTAATGAGCTAAACTTTCACTTACTGTTCTTGGCCTTGCTTGGAAAGTTTTCTGAGGGTTCCTTTATAAACCCTTTTCTGCAGTCTGTCAGGAGCTCTGGGACGGTGCCTGGTGTAATATCATGGATGTCAGTGTGGATTCTGCTCAAAGAGGTACAGCTGGGCTTGATGATGTTAGAGGTCTTTTCCAGCCTTAATGATTTTGGAATGCTATGGTCTTTCCTGAACTTGGAATGTCACATGTTTGTTGTAAGAATATGTTACCTTCATTCCTGGAAAACTACTGATTTTCTTGTTTTCCATTTTTTGGCTCTTGCAGATCATCTTAATCAGTCTCCTTTATGTGCTCCTCAGGCAGGACTGAGAAATTCAGGGTTATGTCTCAGACCCCTGAAGTCTGATTTGAGCCAGTGGCAATTCTCAAGCACTTCCTCCAGCTTATTCTTGCAAGACAATCTCTTCACATGCCTGCAGTGTCAGGTACAATTAAATACACCTAGGGATAAAAATGTTGGGCTTCCTCCTTGCTCTGACATGTTTTCAGTCATCTTTTGTTTCCTGGTCTATGCTTTTTATGTGATTCCTCTGGGAGGGAGTGTGGGAGTCCCTGTGCAGAGATTTGGGCCTATCAGTTGAGGAAAGATGTTTCTCTCGGCCACAAACTTTCTCCTCCACCTGAGCTACTACTTTGTACTTCATAAAGGCAAACCCATGTCTCTTTTGAAGGAGAAATCAAAATTTGGACATCCAGTGCAGTGGCATAAGTTGATGACCCTCTGTGTTGCTGATGGGAAACTCCCTGCAAAGCAAAGACTCGAGCTCAGCTCTGGGAATATTCTCAGAAATTCCATGGCCAGCCACTGGCCTTTCACACTCTGTACTCCCTCAGTACCATCCCCTGGCAAAAGGCTCCAAAAAAGCTTAGGAAATCACAGTCAGAACCTACAGCACATCCTTGTTCCTGGTGCCAGCTACTCAAAACCCTAAAAGCAATCACACAAACCCCAAAAGTCCCTGAGGGTGGGCTTTGCACAGCCTCCAAATGCGATGCTGCTGCAGGGGCATCACGGCACTGCCAGGTCACAGCAGGACCCCTCAGCTGTGCCTGTCTGCTTGTATCACTCTCCGCTCACCATGAGGACTCAGGGGTTGATAATTTGGTTTCTGGTGAACAGGTTCCTTTGTTTCCTGCTTTTCTCAAAGCTCTGTTTGTGCCCACATGAAGCCAAACCTGTTTAAATTACTGCCAGTCAGAGATGCCAATGTCCATTGGGTTTTTTACTGGATTTTTCCCTCCATAACTCCACCTTTTCCTTGAGCAAAAGAAGCAGTGAGGGAGGAAAGGAGCTGCCCTATGTTAATTAGAGACTCTGCTTTTCCCAGTGACAGACTATTACTAATTACAACACATCAGTGACCCCCCACCTGCCTCAATGCTGCTGCTTGGTGAGCTAATGAGGGGGAGAGGAGGAGCTGGAGCAAGAGGCTGTCCTGAGTGGTTTGAAATGATGTAGGGAGTGTTAACTTCACTCCAAAGTGGAGTTTGAGCTGTAAGATTGGGGTTTGCAACACCAATGCTGATACGTTCTCATGACTCGATATCAAAGATGCTCTAATTAATGAATAAACTTTGCAGCATAAGCTTGCGTTTGCCTCTGAGTGGAAGGAGGTCTGTCCCCATTCCTTGTTTGTGTGCAGATGACCTGCTCCACCTCATTAGCTCTGCAGTGCTAGTTGGTGTGCTGGGAAGGATGATCCTGAAAGATCCACCCATCTGAAAGGGATGAAGAGAGGCAGCCCGGACAAAGCTGCCATCCCTGCTCCCCCATGGGAATTGATTCGATGAGGGCACAGCGACAGGGATTCAAAGGAGCAAAAAGCTCCCATCTCCCTTGTGCAATGAATGAGAACGTTCCTGCTCTGGTTTTTTAAATCATGCACATGCATTTAATGTTAAACCATATTCTATAATCAACAGTCCAGGTCCTGATTTGAGTTAAATAGTCCTCGGCTGGGGAGCTGACCTTCCCATTCCTGTGGCATTTAAACTGCCAGCTGCTGAGTTATTTTAAATGTTTTTTCAAGAACACAATGCACAGCTAGATCCGATGATCAGCCCCTGAAGGAAGTGAAGTGCTGTCCCCTTTAGTTTTGTGCAATTATAAATTTAAAAGACTTTTGATCCTTAAAAAAACTCCTCCGTAGCTGGATGAAAAATACCCCTTTCCTGAAAGGTAATACATATAGAAACCTAACCAGTCAACTGAAACTGTAGATTTACAATTTTCAGAATTCTCTAATTCACCCCAGCTCTCAAAAGCTGATATTTAAAAAAAGGTGTAACTGCAATTCAAAACACTTCAGTGAATTTTGCCAGACATTGTGGTTTAAACAACATACCTTATCTCTTCTGACACAAGTGAGATTTGACTATTTACTCAAAGGTACTACAATGTTTTGCTGAACAAGGATGTTATAAAAAATGTCCTTAAATTAAAATTATTCTTAAAAACCTAAATTAATTAAATGTCAGTATCTGCTAGACTTGATTTGGGGTTATTCAGTAGCATTAAAAGGGAAAATCACATATTTAGGAGGGATCCAGAGAACCAAGTTAAGGGTGAAATGAACTTTTCTTGTGTGTAAAGCAGTTGTTGAAGTCTCAGGAAGAGACATTTGTACTGGGAATGCTGTTGGCATAGTGATAACCATCAAACTGAATGGACTCTTGGAAAGAACAACACTTGATAACAGCTGTGTTTGCATTAAACATTTTTAGAGTTCAGTTCAGAGCAGTTCTGCACCATATATGTAGAATTTTTATGCAGAATTTGCATACAGAAAGCATGGAATGCTCTTTACTGGGTAAATTATTTGCTTCTGCTATTTATTACACTCCCTCCCATCCCCTGGGCACACGTGGCTGCAAGGATTTGAGTTAGTAGAGAAAACAGGTGTGCCTGGTCAGAAGAGCAAAAAAGCAAGTATTCAAGGGAAAAGTAGGATTTTTGTTTGGAGAGAGATGTATAAAGCAGCCCTCCCTCTGGGTCCAGCTAAAGTGACCTTTTGGCAAGAGTGAATCAAGGCACAGATACCGTGGGCTGCATCTACCTCAGCTAATGCAGATGCTTTAATGCTGTCCTTATTTGGCAAAGCATTTAAGTACAATCTTAAGTCAGAAATATTGCTGTACCAGGCTCTCCTCTCAGGGAAAAGGATTCCTCTAGATGTTTCTTCAGGTCACCTATGCAATGGGCTGTATTCTCTCACCTTAGAGAAACCACAGGGGACTTGTCTGATAAAACTGAAACAGTCCAACACCTCATTTCAGGTGACAGGGGCATTCTTACTCCTCTCCCTCGCCCTTCTTCCCAACGATGTGGATTGATTTCCTCTGTTGCAGCTGCTCCCCTACTTGCCTGACTGCATAGTAAAAGCTGAATCAACTCACAGATCTGTAAGAAAATAGTCTTTTTTTCTTTGGTCAGGAGTAGGAAAAACATTCTTGCAGGCTGAGGAATCACATCCGAGGTCAGGGGAGTGCCAGGGAACACATAAGGAATACTGCCATGTGATGGATTCTTTCCGTCCAGCAGAACTGGCCTCAGAAAATTGTCTCCTGTTTTCCAAAAAGCCAAGGATAAAGTAAACACAAAACTCTAACTTCTGCTTTCCAAAAGGCCAAGCATCAAGTAATCCGCTCTAGTGGAAAGTGTCCCTGCCTGTGGCAGTGGGATTAGAACTGGATGGTCCATAAGGTCCCTTCCAACCCCAACCATTCCGTGATTCTGTGATTCTGTAATTCTGTGGTTCTGTGCCTCTGTGACCACAGCACAATGCTCCACAGCCCACAAGCCTCACCTCCTGTTATCCCTGGGTTTGGATTCAGAAGGGGAGGCACAGCGTCTTCAGAGTTCTTCTGGCAGCAGTGTTTTTCCTCAAAACAGCTGCAGGTGAAGCTCTCAGAGTGGTGCAGGTCCCACCTGTCTCCCTGCTCCCAGGACAGCACAGCCTGAATGCGTTGGAATTTGGCTGAAACACTAAAAATATTCTTTTTCCTCTGAAATGCATCTTTTCCTTTTAATGACCCAAAGTGTTAAGTGCCTGAATCCTGTTTGTGATGTATAAGATATCATCTCTGTCAGCTACTGCCATTAACCCCATTTTGGGTCATCTCCTCTTCAGAGGATGCTGCCTGAGACACTGACCTGCTCCCACCTGACATGTACAGCTCATGACATCCCAAAGGTCCTGTGATGCACTCATTTCACCTGTGTCTGAGGTAACCAGAGCATTTTTCTTTCGTTGTGAGGGAGAGGTCCAATGAGTAATAGCAGACATCATAAATTCTTCTGGTATTTTTGCTTTTCTAATCACGAAATGAGTGGAAACCACCAGAAACTGGAGGAACCTGTGGGCTGGTTCTCCTGCATGGAGCTGGTGAGGACAATGCCTGAATGTTCAGAGCTCCTTGTGCTCTTAAAGTGGAGATTCAGCCCAACTTATTTCTTTAGCCTTCCTTCAGTGCCACATAGGAGTGGAGGTGGCAGGAGGTGCCACTTGGGGTCTAATACCCCCAGAGCTGAGACATTCCCTGCCCCAAAAGGCTGAACACTGCTACATAACCAGATTTCCTTGTGGAGCAAGAGTAAACTTTTCTTCCATGTTCCTCCTTTCTGTGCAATCTATGCAAGGCTTCATCGTTTTAAGGGAAGGATTCTGGGCTGTGCAGTTTTGGAAACATCTTTTTTTTTAATTTTTATTCAGGCTGAGAACAGAATTCATCTCGTAAGGCTGCATTTCATGTGGAGGGAGGCAGCTGTATTCCCATGGTTTGAAAGGGATGGAGTGTCTATAGGGTAGGACCCCCCCACTTTCAATGTCCCCTTGTGCTTTCCAAGTGCTTAGAATTCCTGACAAATTACAGTCTTTTTGTGGTACAGAAAACGGTGCTATTTTAACCGATTGGAGGGGAGGTGGTGCTGGGGGGAATATAATAGGCTGAGAAGTATTTTCTTACTGCGCTTGATGGTTTGTTTAGGCTTCTGTCCTGCACCAGGGTCTGAAGGAAGGGACCCTTCCAGGCCCACTGGGACTCCCTGTCCTCTATCGCATCCTGAAGTGGGGCTTCACACGTAAAATCCACTGTCACCTGCAGCACCTCCATGTACTTAAACTGATCAGTCTAAAGAAAAGGAGTTACCAGATAGAAATCCCAGAACACTGATAGTTCCTGAGCAGTGGGCAGGTGCCAGTGTTCATTTCAAGTGGTAGAATTATTATTAAATTCCAGATCACTTGAATCCAATAGGAACTGGGAAAAAAAAAAAAACACATGAGGAAATAGTTTCCAAGATGAAAAACATTTAAGTTTACTCTGGAGAGACAATAAGCAAATTATTGACTGCAAGAATCCCATTTTCAGGAGGCTGTGAAAAGTGTCAGGAGGAGGCTCCAGAGATCAAAAGGAGCCAAAAATGTTAACAGATCTTCCTGAGAACAAGGATGTGGCAGCAGGAGACTCGTCAGAGCCATCCAGGGTGACAGCATGGAGGGCAGAGAGACCTACATACTCTATAAGGTAATTTAAGGAATTTGGCCCTTCCTGCTCAAAGCAAAAAGAGCTGAGAGCTGGCAGTGAGCACCAGCAAGCCCTGGGGAACTGCTAAGCAGCTGTATTGCACATATTGTTTTTAAGATTTGTTTTCTCAGAATAGTTTGGTTATAAGGCCTGCCCACATTCTCTAGATCTGGGGTTTTTCTGCTGACAGTGGAAGAAAACAAGTAGCATCCTCAGAGCAAAGAATTTTTAGTTAGACCCTGACTCTATGTATCATTTGTGAATCAAATGTTTTTCTAACTTAAAAAAAAAAAAAAAATCTTTAACATCCAGTTATGCAAAATTACAGTGAATTCTCACAGCTTTGCCCACAATTCACGTATCCATCCATCTCTTCATCCACACAAATCCAGCTTAAATCATAAATTCATGCATAAATTCAGGTGAGTGCCATTTGTGTAACACCTTTTGAGTTCAAGTGCAATAGGAGGGCAGTACATGGACTGATGTCAGGAATCTGTCAGAAATAAATGTTATTGATAATAAATCCTGAATGCAGCCAGTATATATTCATAGGAAACAGCATTGCCTTTGTTTCTGCTCTTCTATTATTTCCTTCGTTTACATCCATACTATGTCCTAACAAATATAGGATTGATTCTGAAAAAATCCCTACAGTGTTCTGTCCTTTCAAGGAAGGGCAAGCTCCTAGGACTGAGGGTAAGAATGTGTTAGAGGCAGGAGAAAGTAACTGGAGGAGAAGTAGGTGTTTCCCAAAGGTATGCTGCTGTGGGAGTTGAAAGAGGAAAAGAATTTGCTGCAGTCTTGTGAGAAAAAAACAGCCCTTGGGATAATCCAAACTAATAAACCCTCTCTTTTACACTATTAAGAAATTTCTTCCTACATTCTTAATGTACCACATTTCCTGGTGCTAATGATGTGGGTACTTCTTTCCTCAAATGCGTCATTCCCATTACACTTCTACTCAATAAAAATCTCTTTTCTTCCCTTAAGATACAAAGGAACACAAGCAACAGGAAACAATTCTGTATTTTGGAAGACATCAAACTCCATTACTGTGTCCCAAGTAATTTAATAAAATAATAAAGTTTTAGCTCTGACTTTTGACATGTTTCTTGGTGTAAAATGTCCAATTAGCAGCTGTGTTACCAAAATGAGCTGAAAACCTCCACTTGCTCTGAGTGATACCCAAAACTGCAGGGATAAGTAACTCTCTAATGATTATTCTGCATTGTTTTTACTTATCTCCAGGCACGAAGAGCAAAAGCTCATACAAGCAGAAAACAGAGCAGCTGCTTTCTTTAAAGATGTGTCCCACAACTGAAATTCCCAGCTGTAATTCTGATATGCCAAGAGGAGGAAGGTGACAGGGAACAGGAGGAACCAATGGATAACAGGAGAACCAATGGGTCCTGCCAACAGGATCCCACCTGGTGAAAGTGCTGCTCTTTTGAAGAGGTTCTGCTTCCCTGAAGAGCTCTGCAGGAGAAGGATTACTTTCTTTGCCCTGGACACCCAGAGAACCCAGCCTATCACTCGGATAGCTGGCAAGAAAACATTCTCTTCAAGTTGCCTTCTGTTGAACCTGATAGGAATTGTGTCACTGCCTTCAGTGGGACCTGGATCAGGCCCTAACCTGGTAAAGAAATACCAGGGACCTGCCTGTTTTCCCTCCTGGCCCCACTTTTGGCTCTTCTGCCTACTCCAGTGTTTACACTTCCTCAGGCTGGGCTGGTTTGATAGCAGCAGCACAGACAGGATCCCTCTGGCCCAGCACTGTGCTGCAGGAGTTTGCTCAGCCAGCTCCTCCAATTATTAAGGGAATAGCCTCAAAGAATCTAAGGAATCACAGATATTCTTGGGGGAAAAAAAATCTGTTGGCTGCAAGTGAGTGTGTAGAGAAGGAAAAGAATGATCTAACATCTTGATTCAACATGTCTGTTATAGCAATCGTGCTCTGAGTGGGTAGCAAAGATATGATCTAATAGGTGCAGGATTCTTATTTCCTGTGACAAGCTGAGCATGCCTTTTGGGTGAAATCAGAATGTTTTTATTTTGGTTTCTTCACCAAGTATCTTTATCAGCTAACTTCAGTGGTAATGTGGGGAAAAGCATAAAAGTCATTATGTTTCAAACGATATAAATCTCTTTAAGATCTTACAACTCTCTTACAAAGCTTTATGGTATATATTCTCTAAAATTTTCTAGTGATGTGTTAATTTTCTCCCTGTGTTGCCGAAGCCCAGGTTCATATTTAGGTATAAAAGTTATTATTTTCCTTTAGGAAAATGCAACTAATAATACTGAAATTATTCTCAGAGTTTACTTTTCTCACATTCAAGAAAAACAGATCAATTAGAATGAAATGACAATTGCCGTCATCTGCTCTGGAAATCAGTGGTGTATTTACAGTGATTAACAGCTGGATTGATATCCACAATCATACTTAGGCATCTCACTATGCATGGATTCCCCTGGGAATTCAGACACTTAATTAGGATTTGGTTTGATTATCTCTGTGCACCTGGCTCTCTGCCTGGTATGAAGTGTTAGCAGGATCAGCCCCCTCAGCTCATATGCTCAAATCTGCCATGATCTTTCTGTAGGCAAGGCCACGTACTCCCCAGGGACTCCAGTGGAGTCAGGAGAGCCTGGAGGCTGCTTCTGTGCAGCTCATTTTGGAATCTAAGTTTTATTATGAATGAGGAGCTTTCCATCTTTTTATTTTTTTTTCCCTTTTATATCTGTGTGGTGATTTCTTTGCCTTTAAGGTATCACAGAAGCAGAAGGGTAATAGGAGTAGGTTAGAAAAATACAAGATACAGCAAGGAATTGTTTTAGTAATCAACTTTAAAGGGCTGGGACGCTGAGTTTCCTTCAAGGCTGGCTCCTTTCCCTCCCTGGATAACCATCAGTGCTTTCTGTAGGCAGCACAGACCGGGTTAGGCCAGTGCAAACATTTCCACAGGGAAAGGTTTGGAGTGACTAGGGTGACTTGAAGGCCAGTGCCCAGAAGCAAAGTTGTAGCTGATAGATCCCAAGCAGGAACCAAAGAGCTCCCAGAGCCAGCCAGGCCTGCAGTGCCCTTGCCAAGCCATGGCCTTGCATCTGGCAGTGCTAAAAGATGTGTAAATACACCCACCAAATAATCCAGCTCAAATTCACGCATTGACAAATCCTTACTGTTATTCTTTCCTTCCCCCAGCTTTGTGCCATCTTCAGTCTTCATCAGCAGCAATGCTGCCTCTTCCTCTGAACTGTGCAATGTGATTGAATGTCACTGTCCACAGTGAGATCCTTGTGCTGGGCACCTCTGGGAGTTCCCAGACTCTTTTCTTTGCACCTTTCGATCTGATTTTCTATATGGAGTGTTTTCTTAACTGTGCTCATGCCATAAATTGGGTGTTGAATCAATATAAAGTAGTATTTGAAAACTGACATTTTGTGAAGTGTGCCTTGCAGTTTTTTTAAAATTTATTCTGTCAGCTCAACTACTTTTAACCAAAAAAAAATTTACAAACATAGAATCCCAGAATGGTTTGGGTTTGAAGGGTCTTTGAATCCATCTAGTTCCAATCCCCCTGCCATGGGCAGGGACATCTTCCACTAGACCAGGTTGCTCCAAGCCCCATCCAACCTGGCCTGAAACACTTCTAGGGATGGGGCAGCCGCAGCTTCTCTGGTTATGAAATCATGAAATAATTTTAAGAATTTAAGACTTCTATTGCATTTCATCAAGAGGATTGATATTATCTGGGTTATGAACCTTTGGCTTTAGAACTGAGCACATCTCCTCACAACCTTATAATACTCTTACCTGGAATTAAGGCAGTGTTGATCCTTCTGTAGTTACCTACAGTTCCCAAGTTTTATAGAAACATTGGCACATAAATTAATTTCTGCACATTCCTTGCTTTTGCAAGAATTCTTAAAATCTGTACAGCTCAGAGCTCCTTGGGCAGCTCTTCAAACTCTTAAGGGTAAATCTTCTCGTATCTGAATCCAGGTAGCCCTGGGATAATTGAGGGATCAGGGAACTGAGGCGAGGATCAGGGAACTGTCTCTGTATGGAACAACCTTGTGTATGGAATAACCCTGTGTAATCTGCTGCTCTCTGCTCCACACCCAGGACCCAGAATGGCTCCAGCAAAAGATGTTGTAGCCTTGACCAGCTTCTACCAGGCCTCCCTCCTTGTGCCATGGCTTGGAAAGGACTGATGACATCTGCACCAAAAGGGAGCTTCTTTTCCAAGGTTTGGAAACCAAAAATTGCCATAAGGTAAGAGATAGACAGATAGATAGATAGATAGATAGATAGATGAGAGAATTTTTTCTTATGTGTTCTTCTCCTTTGACGTTGTTTACCAGCATTTTGAGACTTTGAAGTTCAACCATTTTGCTGGTGAACACTTTCTGCAGACAATAAGAAACCAAACTGCTGCTTCATCTCCAAACAGTTAATGCACATTTCCAGAGGAGACGGCTGAGAGAAAGGTGCACTATCTTTATAAAGAAAAAAAAAAGGAGAAGCCCACTCAACAATTGCTTTTCAAGACAAACATTTAGGCAATTTGCCAGAAAAACATAAAATGCTGTCCCTCATCTGCAATGTGGATCTTGCTCTTGCAGCTTGTCCCAGTGACTGCTTTCAGGCCTTTGAATAGAACCTAGAAAAAGTTGTATTTCAAGGAATAGCCCTGGAAAGCTTTGATTCATTGCTTGTGTTTAGGATTTGTGAGATGAACTGTAATTGCATATGTTATTACTCTTGCAATATTTTGTATTACGTTACTGCATGTTTATAGACCAAAACTTTATAGACAGATAGAAAGCAGCCTGAGGAGGGGAGACATAAATCAAGTTATAAAACTGCCCTGAATAATATTTTATGTTTTGCTATATTGACCTGGAGTTACAGGATAAAGACGTTTTCCACTGGTGCCCTGTTCTTTTCTTGCTTTTCCCTGTGTGTGTGTTTCAGGTTTGTTGGAGCTCTCCATTAAATCCAGAATCTGTATCAAATGAGCTGCAGTGTGCTGCAGCACAGAAAGGTTTCAAAGCAACAATTACTCTATTATTTCAGCAGAGATTACCTGTTTGAAAGGAAACCCACACTGAGTCCTTCCTGACCTGGTCCTTATTGTGATACTGATAACAAGCCACACTTTCCAGTCTTTATCTTACCTCCTACAGGGTAATCTTTTCTTCTGGAGCTTAATTCTGCTAATAGCACCCTTGACTGGTTGCCAGACAACAAACACAGGCAGGTGGAAACTGAATGGCTCCAGTCTGGCCGCTGATAACTCGTAGAGACTTTTTATTCTCAGAATTCCCTCCAAAATATCCAACTTGACCAGTGGATAATCAATTGCATTCCTTGTATGCATCTCCCTCCTTCAGATTGGTTATTCTCTGAAAGAAATTGTGATGATCTTTTCTACAGTTTCAGATTCTTTTTTTTTCCCCTCCTCCAAACAACAGCAAATAGTAATTCCAGATGGTAGAAATTACTTTTAAATTAAAGCAGTTAATACAGGGAACGTATGCTTATCTAATTCCCCTGTTTTAAGTGGTAACGATAGGATGGAAATGGGAAAAACTGATGTGCTCTTAAGGTATGCAAAATAGCTTGAGATTGTAAAATGCTTTTTTCCTCCCCTTTTCTGATTTACTGTCCATGAAAATGAATTATAGACTCGTGAAGAAAACAGAAGTTTTTATTTGCTGAACTCAATAGGCAGCTTTCTGGGGACTTGAACTCTGCAAAGTGCTGAAAAAAAGATTACTGCATTCCACGGACAATTTCTCTGTTTGAACCAAATGGGAGGGATGACAGGGTGCTGTGCTCTGCCTTTCTCCTTCCCGAGGAAAACCTCAGACTGTTCATTGTTCCTCTGCTGTGTGCGTTTAAAAGCACATCCTTAAAAACTTTGCTGAATTATGTATTGGAGCCTGGACTTAACTTTGGTTGTGGATTCCCTATCCCTGGAAGCCTTCAAGGCCAGGTTGGATGGGGCAACCTGATCTAGTGAGTGGCATCCCTACCCATGGCAGGGGTTGGAACTGGATGATCTTTTTTTTTTCCTGTCCAGCCCAAACAATTCCATGATTCTATGCTTGTAGGATTTAACTGTTTCCCTTTAAAAGAAATGAGTGGAGAAGACCCTCAGCACCTTGCAGTTTTTCAGACCAAAACCATTATCACAAGGAGAATGGTGTAAATGGACTTGAAATCAGTGAATGTGCTCCAGCTTACACCAGCTGAAGGTTTGGTGGGCATTCATTTGCTTCTTCCAAAGGGATTTTGCTTTTACTATTTGAGTATATGATTATAAGGTAACTGGTTAGTGCTAAGGGGGAATATGGTTGGCTTCACTGGAAAATATAAAAGTATCCACTGTTCCTTCAGGGAAATCATTTTAATAGATAACAGCATGTTGTACAATGTTTCATCAGTGATATTTAGATCTAAATTAGGAGCAGTTGTGAGATGGGTTGCCGATTTTCTTGTGATAAAAGGGAAATAGTTCAAGAAATATAGACCAGATGTTATCTTAATCCAATCCTCATGTACAAGAGCACACTATGAGACAGTAATAATAGTCCCTTCTACCTGTTTCTAATTTTCCTGCTCTGAAACACCCCCTGTGAAAAATAGATTAAACCAACACATCATTTATGAATCGGCACTAGCGGGTTGGAGTTTGGATGGAATGCAGCATGCGTGGCACCAACCAGAGGGTGCAGCCACCAGATTTTGATCCATGTTTAAAAATGCTCCTTTGACAGTAATGTTTAAGACAGCAGCTCGCAGTGATTTAAAAGGAGAGTAGCCAGTTTGGGTTTGAATCAGGTTTTTGGTTCAGCGTATCCCTACACAGTTTCAAATTTGTCATCAGTGTTTCGGGGCAGTATATGTTATACAACCCTCAGCAGGCCGAAAAAACAGGGGGTTGATCCTCAGCTGCTGTAAATCAACACTGATCCACTGATTTAGATGGAACTACACTGATTTGTACCATCTCATGGTCCGGACAAAGTGTATTAATTTTCCCCATGAAAATCCTCCCCAACAAAAAGGTCCATTCACAGTCCTAGTGCATAAGCAGAAACTAATGTGTCTCTGTTCTCGTAATAATGTTTAATACCTGCATCATTTCCTACTTGCTGGGGCAGCCCAAACATTACTCTTTGCATTGACGTAAGAGGCCAAGTGCTGCGCATTTGTAATATTTGGGACAGCTTTTTCCATAGCTCCCTGCCTGAGCTCGAGCATTTTGCTGGAATGTTCATGTCTCTTGGCACTCTCATGCCAAGGAGGCTTTTGGGCAGCTCTCTAGCAACTCAGGCGACAAGACTTTTATTTTCCTTTGAGGAATGCAGTAACATGAAAATAATTCATACAGCAATATTCAGAACTGTAAGAACTACTGGAGGGGGGTTTGTTCACTGGAAACAGCAATAGCTGTGAGGATACCAAAACCAGTGTTAATTAGACTGCTTTATCTAGGCCAGACACCCTCATATTTTAGAACATTCCAAGCTGTTTAGCAAGCAGAGTTTTCCAGATAGGATATTTTCATATTTTCATATTTCTATGAACAGAGGGAACAAGAGCAGGCGATGAGACAATTAATCTTCAGAGACAGCCCACACAGCTGGCTGGCTGCTGAAAGGATTCTGCAAGGACAGAACCAAAGTTTTCCTTTTGAAGTGAACTCCTTTGCTCTTCTTTTATTTTTAAAAAATGTATATGCACAAGAGAGCTGGAGGAGGACTTTGGACAAGGGATGAGAGGACAAGAGAGAATGGCTTCCCACTGCCAGAGAAAGGGTTAGATTGGATATTGGGAAGGAATTCCTGGCTGGGAGGGTGGGGAGGCCCTGGCACAGGGTGCCCAGAGAAGCTGTGGCTGCCCCTGGATCCCTGGCAGTGTCCAAGGCCAGGCTGGACAGGGCTTGGAGCAACCTGGGATGGTGGAAGGTTGGAACTAGATGATCTTTAAATTCCTTCCAGCCCTAACCATTCTGGGATTCTTCTAGCCCTTCAGAGCCATTCTTTCTAGCACGTTTGCCCAATTATATTTAAAGATGTTGAAAAAAGAAACCCCACATTCAAAAAACACCAGAGGGATGAATCCCTCTGCAATGCTACACCATGCAATCCCAGAATGGTTTGGGTTGGAAGGGACATTAAAGTCCATCCAGTCCCACCCCTGCCATGGGCAGGGACACCTTCCACTATCCCAGACTGCTCCAAGCCCTGTCCAACCTGGCCTTGGACACTTCCAGGGATCCAGGGGCAGCCACAGCTTCTCTGGGCACGCTGTGCCAGGGCCTCCCCACCCTCACAGCCAGGAATTCCCAATTCCCAATATCTCATCCATCCCTGCCCTCTGGCAGTGGGAAGCCATTCCTTGTGTCCTGTCCCTCCATCCCTTGTCCCCAGCCCCTCTCCTGCTCTCCTGGAGCCCCTTCAGGCCCTGCAAGGGGCTCTGAGCTCTCCCTGGAGCCTTCTCCTCTCCGGGTGAACATTCCCAGCTCTCCCAGCCTGGCTCCAGAGCAGAGGGGCTCCAGAGGTTGTGTGCTCTAACTGAAGAGCTGGAATCTGCTGGATTGCCCTAAAAGATTCATAATCTGACTGTGCATCTATAAAGACCCATGGTCAATATTTCTGTAGGAAAGTATTTCTATTGTGTTTTAACCATTAATCCAACACCTGTCACTTTGTTTATAATGTGTGTACTTCAAGGCCCTACTTACCCTACCCATTTGAGAGTCCAGATTTGTCTGGTTCTGTGCAAATCCATCCAGGGAAATTGTCACAAATCAGCCAGTGTAGTAAGATAAGGCAGGTGGATCAACAGGAACAGGAGGAGATGGGATCACAAAGGAACGGGACCAGAAGATGCAAAAATAGAACCCAAGTTGCCACATGCCCTGAGCTGCTCAGTGAGAAAGCTGTCACTTGGGATAAGAGTGCTTCAGAAATATAGCCGGAAAACTTGATGGATTAAAGTAGTTAATGAGAGAATAAGATGAGAAGAAGAAAAATGTGGAGTGCTGAAAATAGTTATAGGGAAGAAAATCCACCTGTGGACTAGGAAAGCTTGAGAGGCTGCAGCAGCAGAGCTGAATACACACAAGTGATCAAAATGCAAAGTGCAGTTTAGAGACCTTGGTGCTAAAAGGCACGGGTGGTGGTGCTGGTAGTGGGGTACGTAGGTTAATGCTGAAAGTGTGTTATTAGTAATGACCAAAGACCTTTAGCCTCCTGTCCAAAATCCTTTTTTACTGTACAGAACGGGAAAGTAAACTCGATCATGTTGGGCTATTTAGTAAGCTATTAGTGCATTCATCTTTTCATCATTTGACAGGTGGAAGTAGTAGTCCAGCTCTTAGTTTTAATTATAAGGGATTCCAGATGTAGAATAGGACATAAATTAAAACCAGATCTACTCATATGTCTTTTCAAAGTAAGCCAACTTCAAGGTATCTGCTTTTCATTTCAAAATGTTATTAAAGCTATTACTAAGAAATTCATAGTCTTAGCATGCTCCAATAATTGACACCTTTAAAGTGACTAAACAGATTTAGAGTGTGCAGAAAAGTAAATTTGTCTTAGAGAATGACTCTAATCATCCATTTACATAGAACGGACAAATCAGTGTTTGTGCTGGGAATGGCTGGGCGAGCAGCCGCTCCCGATGGCTCTCGCTGCCTCCTCCTCCTCCCCCTGGCCTGGCTGCTGGGTGTTAGCTTGTTTCCATGATTGTGCTACTAGGCAAAGGAAGATAAAGAATCAAGGGCTGATCCAAAGCCAGTGAAAGTCAACGGGAGTCTTTTGATGAGCGTTCCGTCACAGTCTGCTCCTCTCATGTTGAGCTATGTTACATTATGTTGGAAGTAGCGGTTTTTTTTTTTAAAGAAAATTAATTCCAGAACCACTTTTTTTTTCACAGTGATAGTGTTCTTAAATCCCTAACTGTGTAAGGAAACCTGCAGATCCCTTTCTAAAGTGCCTTTCTTTCCCCAAGACCTATTTATCTGGTGATACCTTACAACGATGCAAATAACGCTGTACATCTGACTTCATAAAAAGTCTGAGGTTTCCAGTAATTAGAATGATAGCTGGCAAGTCTGATAAATTAGAGAAATAACTTGTTTGGTGTAAACTGAGCCTGTTTCTGAGGCAGAAATGTTAGGCTTTTATCCTCTGGAGTGTGATTGAAAGGGTGAGAAGTTAATTTGGCAGCTTCGCTTCTATGGTTTCATAATGTTTCTCCTCCCCCCTCCCCTCAGCTTCAGGGAAGGACTGTGATTTCAGTACTTTGCGCCTGCCCTCATACAAGGCAAGAGCATGACCCGAAACGAAACCCCTCTCCCCAGGGCACATCCTGAGCAGTAACAGCTTGGCTCAAGTGTTTCTTATGAACAGCCGTCCAGAGCACTTGATCTAAATCATGCCATTTCCTTCACAGTATGGCACAGTTAACAAGTCAGTGCATCAACACAATCTGCAGATGGCAGTTCAAAAGGTGCACGTTCCCCAGCAAGATAAAGGGCAATGAGTTCCATGGGTTAGCTCATTACTTGGATTCAGGCAGGGGCTCCGTAGGGGTGTGAGGGAGGAAAAGGGGGCAGGCAAACCTCGAGAATGCATGTCTACACAAATAAAGGCAGCGTTGCAAGAAGCATGTTATTGAAGTAAAGTGCAAACAGCTTGCAGAGCGTGGCTTCCTTCAGAGGTGGCTTGTTTCACCTCCGAAAAACAAGAGGAAAAGGGGAGTGAAACCAGTGGCCTGGCAAGTAGGACACCATCCCTAGGCAAAACCTCAAAATTCACAGGAGGCCAGCGAGTGTCAGCCACGCCTGGGGCTCAGGGGTGCTCTGCAACCTCAAGGACTCAGGCTCTGAGCAACCTGGTCCAGTGGACGTTGCCCTGCTGATGGCAGAGCTGTTGGAACTCAATCATCCTTAAGGTCTCCTCCAAGCCAAACCATTCTGGGATCCTCTGACTCCATCCTGCTTGGGAAGGAACCTGTTTTCTGGAGCACTGCAGCAGGGCTTCTAGAGAGCAGTGTGCACTCCTGCACAAATTACATTAGAGCTAAACATCCAGTGAAGAATCTCTGAGACATATGAGTTCTTTAGACTTCAAAACAAGCTTAAATTGGAACCATATTGCTGGAATACTTCTTAGCTAACATTTATATTACTTCAGTTACCAAATCCAGACTAAGTCCCAGGACTCGGCAGGGGAGAACATAATATATTAGGAAGTAAGATGGGGGTGTGCACTTCTGGCCTCCTATTTTATATAAATGTACAAAAACTTTCCTCACACTAGCAAGGAAATGACTACAAGGCCCTAAAATGCTGATTTCCAGCAGCAAACGAGGGAAGTCCACTGCCCCTCCTCCCCTCTCTCCCCTGACCATTCTGTGTGTGCCATGCCTTGGGGATAGTTTGGGTTACTTGGAGTAAGACTGCTGCATGGGAGCTCAGGTATCAGAGCAGATAATTATACACATATAGCGAGATACAGCAAAGGTCTCAGTGAATTGTCAGAGGATGAGATACATCTCGGGAGACCAAACAGGCCTCCCCTATACTGATCTTTGTAAATGAATCTCTTTGGGAACTATCAAGATGGTGCTTTACCACGATTTTCACTGCTGAGGAAAAAGGAACTCTCTCAAGCTGTTTGTTTTCCAGGTTGTATCAAAAGCTGGCGGGGGAAGGTTTTTTTCCCTTTCTGCGCTTACGTCGGTTCGAATGGCCCGAAAGGCGCTAACGGATGTGCTGAGCTCGGAGTTCCTGCTGCAGGGAGGTTCAGGGCAGGTTGGGCAGGAGAGGAACCGTAACCCCCCTCCCTTCCCCTCCCCAGAACTCCAAATCTACAAAAGCTGACTTTCCGGTGAACTCCCCGGTCTCCAGCGCAATTCTTTTGGAGAAACAGTGCTAAAACTGGGAAGGGCAAACCCTGAGTGGCTGCTAGGCAGAGGTGTGTTGAACTAAGGTCATTCCTTGTGTAATTTGATTGATTTAGTAGAGTTATGCCAGAGAGAAATGTGGCTTTGGGCTTTTGGGTGATGTGTCATGTTTCTTTATGTAACTTATCGAACAGGTGCTTAGCAACAGCATCTTCCACTGGTTTATCCAGAAATCTTTGCTTTTCTTTCATTTTCACTTCTTTAATATCCTTCCAAGCTGTGCTGAGTTAAAAACTGAGCCAAGACTTCAGGCTGTGCCCCACTGGGACATGCAGGGATGCAGCACATCTCACCCGGCCCTGTATCCATTCATTTCTTGCCACAGTGCCTGGTAATTGCTGTTTTTCTCCATTCAGTGGGATAAATGAAGGATAAAAAGCTGTGAGTCTCAGAGATTTTTCTGGATTTGGTGAGTTCAACCTCGAGCTAAAGGAGCTGAAGAGAATTGAATGGGAAAGGGCTGAACTTCATTTCATTAGGAATGTTACAGCTTCTGCTGAGACTGGCAGAAAACAAATTATCTTTGCTATTTCAACGTGGTGCTGCACAATGCTGTGCTGAGCAACGTGTGTCCCAGAGTTGTAATAAATACTGTATTTTCTATCCCTTTTCCAGTCTCTCTTTGGAAGGCATGAAGAAGGAGACATGAGCAATCCTTGTGCTCAGCCTTTTCTGTGTATAAGCACAAATCTAGGTGCCCTCTGTGCTCTGTGTTGTTTCTGGTGTGGAGCACAACTGGTGTGGATGGTGGAGGGCCTCATTCATGAGATCTGTGGCATCCAAAACCTGCCAAATATCATTTCTGTGGCTGCACCCTTCACAGGCACTTCTTGCAGCCTTATAAAATACACCTGTTTGTTTGTCAGGTGGGACTTACGGAAAGGATTATATGACACGGTTGTTTGGAGGGAGAATGTAGTGAATTAAGTCCCTTCCATCTTCATCTTCCTGTGATTTCCCTCTAATGATGGATGTCAGAGAAGAATATGGGTTATTCTGGTAGCTCTCACTGATCAGCATGCTCATATTTCTCAGAATTGTAGTGGAAATCTCTGGTGTTGTGTTGAAACAGAATCTCAGACGCTCACAGTGCCTTTGTCCTCCAGAAAACATTCTGCATCTTTATAAGGAAATATTTGGGTTATGATAGCACTGAGAAGCCCCAGAAATGGGGGACTCTGGTGTGCAGGGAACCATATACTGGGATATGAAATAAAGAGATTGATTTCATGCAGGCAGTCAGCAGCAGGGCACACAGACCTGCCTCTCCTGCCTCCCAGTCCATGCTTTCATCGTGAAATCACTCAGTTCTTTCAGCTGGATCTCCAGGCTCTGTTCTTAGCACTGTAGTTTCTCTGTCCCTCATGGAAACCCCAGGGCTGGGCTTCACAGACTCTCTGCAACTCTATCCCTTTGGACTGTAATTGATTTGGAGTCAGGTGGTGGTGTAATATAACCCCTATGGAATCTGCTGGTGAAGTTTATGGCCATTCAGCTAAAAAAAAAAAAAAGAAAAAAAAAAAAAAAAAAGAGAGGAATATAGAGGGGGAGTAGGAAGTGAATTGAGTTTGAGTTCTGGGATGTGAAGCTGTGCTGTTTCCCAGCCCAAAGAGAAAAGCTCGTAGAGGCTTTGGATGTGGAGAAATCTGTGACCAGCTCATGCACCACAGTCCCGTTCAGCCTGTGTATACACAGAAGAACCTACAGAGAAATCCCTGTCCCCAGCTGTGGTCAGCCCTTGGGCCAGTGTGGAAAAGCAGAGAATTGCAGAGAGAAGGCAGAGAATACTTTAAAAAATTTTTAAAATACAAAAGAATTGTTCAATTGTTTGCTCTACACTGCCTGACTGTGTGACTGTAGTAAATTTCTGGATGTTGGTGTCCCCTTACCTAAATTTCCAGGGCTTTTGTGTAGTGAAGGATGTTCCAGTGTGACTCCTAGGTGTCTTAAGGCACTGCAGGCAGCCTCGTGTTATCTGCAGATTTGAACAACAGATTGACAGTCTTGAACTGAACTCACACAATCTCCATTGACAGCACTGGATTTTCTGATTTGACTAATTCATCTGGGATGAGAGATGAGAAGCCAAAAAAATTGTTCCCTCTGTGACAAAAGGATCCCTTTCACAAAGTTTTGTAGAGGTTTCAAGACATTATTCCAGGGGCAAAATATTCTAGAAAAGATTTGTTACCCAGCTGGTGGGCTTCCCCTCTGAGCTACACTGAAAATACCAATAGTGTTATGTGATAAGCACTGTGTGAGAACATTATGTGGTGAGTATGTGATAAAACAAGGCTGTAAGTCTGTCCAGGTATCCCTGCGTTGCTGAAATCACAATAAATAGAGTAAAAAAGGCAGCTGTGAGAGCTCAGATCATGACTGTACATAAAGCATTTTGAGACAAACACTCGTAGCTTTGCTGCAGCCCTGGTGATTTCCTGATACAAGGGAAGCAAAGGCTGTGTTGAGCACCAGTATTTGTCAACAGGCCCATTTGTACAGCCACAAAAAAATCCTGGCAGGGCTTTGAACACACAGGCGAGGTACTATTCTTGCTGCTGTCATTGCTGTAATCTAGGATCCTGCTTTCCAGGAGGAAGGGAGGAAGCCAGTTCTCACCCCAGGCTGTAGCAGAGTTCCTTGCCCTGGGCTATTGGATCAGTCCTCGTCTTGCACAAAATGCTCCCTTACAGGGTGGCCGTGCAGTGACATCCTGCTGCTGCCACAAGTCACGTTGTCACTCCTGTACACAAGTGAGGTGTGAGGGATAGAAAGGAGAAGTGGAGGAGAGAGAGGGTTTGCCTTTCAGCACTTTAAGCCCTGAGTAATGAGTGGTATCTAAGTTGCATCAGCCACCCAGACATCCCAGGAGACCTTAAGACCTCCTTGATTACTCTCTTGTGGCACATTTTTCTTCCTTTTTCCCTCAGAGGCTCCTCCAGCCAGTCCTAACAAGAGGAGGTTTCTTGAGAAAGGGGTAAGATAGTGACAGGATAAGGGGGAATGGTTTCAAATTGACAGTGGTCTGCGTTAAATGGGATACTAGGAGGAAATTCTTCCCTGTGAGGGTGGGGAGGCCCCAGCACAGGGCACCCAGAGAAGCTGTGGCTGCCCCTGGATCCCTGAGAGTGTCCCAGGCCACATTGGATGGGGCTTGGAGCAACCTGGGATAGCGGAAGGTGTCCCTGCCCATGGCAGGGGGTTGGAATGATATGAGCTTTAAGGTCCCATCCAACCCAAACCATCCTATGAATCTGTGATTCTATGCCTCAGTCCCTCTGCTATAAGCCTGTGCAACCTGTGCTGTGAGTCCAACGCCCTCCGTGTGCTCAGTGTCCTGCTGATCCTTTCCCAGGGGCTCTCCTGGTCCCTCTGGTCAGCCCCACTCTGTGGAGTCACACCATGATCCTGGCAGATCCCTCTGTCCCCACGGGGTGTGTTCCAAAGCACTCCTGGGCTGCGAGCTCTGTTCTGTGCTCTTACCCTGTTCTACCTCAGTGGAACATGAGATGCAACAAGGCTGAACCCAGTCAATCTGTAACGAAAAATAACCTCCACCAGAAAGGAACAAATCAGTAAATGAAAACTGCAATAGGGACTTCTGAATTACTCTATGACTTTCTTAACAGAGGTTATCATTTCCCATTGTATTTTGTTGGACACTTCCCACATCTGTAGCATGCTGCTCCTTTGCCATTAAGCTCTACCAGATTCTTCCATAGGGGTGATATTTTTTTAAAGAGAAAATACTGAAACCCCATGTGAAAACAGGAAACTCCATGAATTTTTTATAGTGAAATTTTTCCACTAGGGAAACATCCGTATTTTACAGTTTGCAAAATGTGTGGGACCATAAACTGTAAAACCACATGGAGAACCACAAGTCCTTTGTACTTTAAAAATAGACATAAAAGTAATTTCACCAGAAAGAAGGAGCATATTTTTAAAGGTGAATATTTGTAGGGCTTATAAAAGCTATTGGTCTGTTCTTGGAAACGGAACGATCGTGTTTAAAAAAGAAAAAGACACAGATTGTGGTGAGTTTACTGGGACTGAATCATCCCTGCAGTATGTGCTCAACTGGACCAGCCATAGCACAGCTGCACGAGGACGTGCAAGGTTCCCACCCAGCACGGGAGCCTCTGGTTCCCCATTTCCCCCAGAGATGAGGGGCAGGAGTGATGGTGCAGAGATGAGCAGGGAAGTGGTGAAGAAGGTCAGGAAGAAACTCTCGGAATTTCATTTCTCTCACAGTGTCCCAGCCAGTGGAGTTGAGCTGGAAAGAGGGAAAAGCAAGATGTTCTGGCCACAGGACTGGCATATTTCCCTCCACTCTGCAATAAATAAATCAGGGAAGGGGTCATACTTGGTTCTCCCAGTTCCTTGGGGGTGGTGCAGGAATGATCACACTGAAGGCTTTGAGCCAAAGCTCAGTCTCACCCTGTGGCAGGGTCATTTGTAGTAAATGAGACTGACCCTTCTCTTTGCCTGTTTGGATCAGCTGGGCTGTAGCCAGGCCTGGGCAGGACCTGGCAGGGCTGGTCTTTGGAGCTGCCCAGCTGGGAGAGCTGCACATGTAGCAGGATGGTGGATTTCAGCAGATGCTCTGTGCCATGGCACAGCACAGGGGTGTCATCACGGGATATCAGGAGGAATTTCAGACACCCCCTGTGGGAGTGGGCAAATGGAGAGATGGGGATTCCCCAGCAGCTAGTGCTGGCTCTGGTTCTGTCGCTGCGAAGAAACACCAAGGGCAGGGTGTGTTCCTTGGCAGACTCATACATCTGGTCTGAATATTGAATTGGACCATGGCTGTAGTTCTAAGCAAAGCTGTTTCGGAGCTGGCAGACTCCTGGCCCTGCTGCCTGCTTGGTGCACGCCAGACCTTGGGAAAGCCATCTCTTCCACTACTACTTTGAAGGAGAATTTGGTATGCTTGGAGGAGGTGGCCTTTCCCAGCAGCAACAGCAGCTGTCTTGCTGTCCTCTCCTTCTCACAGCAGCAGCAGCAGCAAACCTTACTCTTCCCAGCTCTTACCTTTGCCTTTCTCCCTGACTTTCAGCTGTCCCACTGTGTCCAAGCAAGAGGGGCAAGTTCCTGGGATCACCTCCTCTGTAGGTGACAACATTCACTCTTGTCTGTGTGACAGAGGACACTTTATCTGACCCATAATTTGATAATGACATGCTGTTTATCTGAGTTTATCCTGCCATTTCAGATGGATAGGAATGTACTTTTCCATGTGCTGCTCAGTCCTAGTGCTATTGAATAATGTAATATTCTGGTCTGCTGTTTGTTTACAGCTGCCTTTCATCTTCAATTATCCACCATATTTCAGCAGTGGATAACTGACTGATTCCTGTATCCAGGCCAAATCCCACTTGTTTGGTTCATGTGAGTAATCTAAGGAAGTCTGACACTTTGTTCCCTGATCTGTCTGGGAATGCTTGCACGACAAGGGGTCCGCAGGCATGGGACCTGTGAGCAGGAGTGCAGTCCTGAGGCTGAGACCCATCTTCCCTTCATTCTGTAGGCACTTGGCAAATGCACCAGTCCCCGAGTGTGGCTTTAGCTCTAGAAACTCCTCCTGTTCCTGGCCAGCTGCATAACATAAATTTTTACAGGCGGTTGGTACAGTGTGGGATATACCAGCTGCCTTTCCATTTCCAGGGAGGGGTGAGACAGGGCCTTGGGCCATTCCAGTTGGACAGCACTCCTGAAAAGGGCAACTGGATGGGTTGGAAACACACAAAGTTACCAACTTTCCCAGTTCTGTGCAGCTGTCATCGTTAGCACAAACAGGCTGGTGCTGCCAGAGCTGCTGGGCTTACCCACTGCTCAGGCCCCTTTTACACAAAATCGCTGCCCTGCTCTGCTGGCAAATGGAATTTTCTCTGGATGCCTTCCTTTAGCTGAGCTGCAGAGTACTGATAGTGTTTTATCTCAGGATGGGGCTGCAACCACTCCGTTTTTCCTGCCTTACCTGCTTAAAGAGATCTGTGATGAGAGCATTACAGAGGTCTGAACAAGGAGCAGGGTGAGTGAGCTCTGTGTGTTTAGAACAATTGATTTCTTTCTGTCACATGCCACCACCACGTCCACAGTGGGATCGCCACCTGAGAGAGGTCCATCATTACACCATTTCCTGTGGACCTGGGAGATGTGGGTTCAGTTTTCTGCTGTGACAGATTTTCTCTGTGAGCCTCAGTAACTTAGATTCTCTCTGATTAAGTGTCATGTGTAAAATAGTGGGTACAGTCTGACCCTTCATCACTATTGCACATAAAAGGAAGTGAATTAATTTTGAGAGTCAGCCATTAAAATGTTGGGAGCCCAAGGGAAGGAAATCTCTGCCCTGAAGGGATGAACTAATTGGGAAGGACTAAAGTAAATGGATGAGGTAGTTGAGGATTGGGGTGAAAGGGGAAAAGGTATGGACAAGGTGAGGCAGGGAGATGTGGTTGCTGGAAACATTTGGCAAATGTGGAAGGAACATGAGGATGTTGGAACTGGAGTCACAAGGAGGGGAATGAATGGGAGAGCAGGAGGTTTGAAAAATCCTACAAGAAGCTCTTATTTTTGAGAAGCAGTTACATCATTCAAGAACCTTGTTTTGAGCACCTGGGGTAGGAAATGAAGGACAGGAGGATGTTGGGGAATCAGTGGCTGCCCTCTGTGTTCACACTAAGGTGGCTGTAGGAAGATTCCCTGCCCTGTTCACCAGGATCGCTTGGGTCTGATAATTGAAACCACACTGTAAATGTCCCAAGCTGAAATGTTTATCCCCAGGGTCTATCTTTGTCCTGTTTATTTGTTGGCCTACTTGCATTTTTCTTGAACAAAGCCCTCATTGTCTGGTTTTACAAAACCTAAATAATTTGGAGTGTAAACTGGCAGTGTCTGGGTAGAGCGGTGAGTTTAAGGTTTTGGATGTTTGGAGATATTTCAAAGTTACCATGAAGAGAGCAAAAGCAATCATGGCAATTAAGACCTCTGGTGCCTGGACTGAGCAGTTTGGCTGAGCTCTGACCATTTCTGTGGGCTATAAAGACAAGATATTCTCTGAACAGCTGCTCCATGGGTCACTTGTGTGAGCCTTACAGCTTCCAGCCTTCCCAGTCTTTTCCAACATCGCGAGGGTCAAAAGTGACACTAATTTTTCAAAAGACTTTAGCCGGGATTCAGAGAACTACAGAAGTGTAATATGGGTGTCTGTATGGACAAATTAGTAAAATGTAATGGACACATCCATAAATATGACTCACTTGGGAAGAGTCAACATGGGACCTGTGAAGGGAAGTCCTACCTTAAAAAGGTCTTGGAGTTCTTCGAAAGGATCAATGAACAAGCGGATAGACTGATCTCATAGACAGAATCCATTTGGGAATTCCAAAAGACTGTACATAAAATTTCCCACAAAAGGCTTTTAATAAAGCTCAGTGTCCCTGGGATAGGAGAGAAGCTCCTTGCATGGAAAAGTAACCAACTTAAAACAACAGGATACAGAGAAATAAATGCTCAGTTCTTGCAGGGAGGGACGTTCACCAGTGGAGCCCTGAGCTGGAGCCTGTGCTGTTCAATGCACTCATAAGTGGTCAGGGGAGGAGAGCAAACAGTGAGAACATCTGGTGATGAGGCAGGATTTAGCCAGGGGAATAAAGTCGTTGATGGAGAGTGAAAGAATGTGAAAGAGCTTGGCAGGAGTGAGTGATCGATAAACAAAATAGAGGGTGAAATTCAGCAGAGCTACCTGTAAATGGATGCACACTGGGAGACCGGATCTGGGCTTCACTATAAAGTGAGGAGCTTTAGGCTAACTACTGCCACTTTAAACTGGCCACGACTGCTCTGTATAAAAGATGCAGTGTTCAATAGGGTTCTTTATACTTCTGTAAGAATGCCAGTTCAATGCTTAATAGCAGTCAAAAAGCCCCAAATCATATATTTGGAATGACAAGGAAGGGAGTGGAAATGAAGAGAAGATCATTACACTGTTCTATAAATCAATTTATTGCCTACTCATTCAGCATGGTGTAGAATTCTGGACCCTCATCTTAAAATCACAGAATCATGAATATCCTGAGTTGAAAGGGATTCACAAGGATCATCCTGTCCAATTCCTGTCCCTGCACAGACACTCCAACAATCCCACCCTGAGCATCCCTGGCAGCGCTGTCCAAACTCTCCTGGAGCTCTGGCAGGCAGTGCCCATTCCCTGGGGAGCCTGGGCAGGGCCCAGAACCCTCTGGGGGAATGAAGCTTTCCCTTATATCCAACCTAACCCTCCCCTGGCACAGCTCCAGCCGTGTTCCCTCAGGAACCTTCAGATAAGAGTAGGGCTGATAAATGTCTGGGATGGTGGTTGGGATTTGTTAGCCTGGAAAAGCTGTCAGGACTGACTGATGCAGAGAGTACCCATAGGGACCAGCTGTTCATGTATCAGTACAAGAACTGAAGCTAAATGGGAGCTAATTCAGCTAATGGGAATCCTGTTCAAACCAAACAGAGGAGATGGGTGGTTCATCCCTGGAGCTCTTTATCAGAGGATGTGCAGATGAATGCAAAAATAGTTTCAAGGGAGTCTGTACAAGCAGCTGTACGAGAGATCTGTGAAGAGTTTCTAAACAGAAGAACCATGAAACCCAGCAGGCTGAGCACAGCTGGAGCTGAACAGTATTCAGTCAAGTATCAGCAATGATTGTCCTGTCCTTGCTCTTTCCTGGATGTCTCCTTGGGATTATTACTGGGAAAAAGACATTGATGCTTGCTCTGTCCCAATGTGGCAATTCTCCTGTTCTCACTTAAATGTGCTGTACAGGCAAACATCCACTGGATTTTCAGATTCACACACAGTTTTGAATTTGAGGAGAGCAAGGTTGAATCTCTGGGGTGAGGAGGTAGCTTAAATTCAATTAGACCTTAAGAGATTTGGCTGATTTGAATTTGAATTCTAATTTGAATTTAAGTTTTCCAACTTTCTAGGGCAGAAGATCACCTAATAACAATCACCCCTTTAAGAAGTTCCTGAGAAACTATACAATATGGTCAGTAACATTGAAATAAAAGTTTCTAGATGTACCTGTACTTACAGTTGGAGGTATCAGAAAGTTTTACCTTTGTTTCAGGACTAAACTTTTAGCTGAATGTATTCTGGACTCTTTTAACAACGGAGGCTGGAAACTTCTCCCTGTGGAGACAGGAAATGCTATCCACATTCCCTCCAATTCCTCCTAATTCAGAAAGCTGTTACAGGAACGAGCAAAGAAGATTTGGAGAGTCTTTGTTGGTTTTCTGATCTGAAAAAAGTGATGATCCATTTAATGCTGGTTCTTTCCATAGAGGATGTGATATCACTTTGTATCCCCATTTGCACTGTTGGCATTCCACAATTTATCCAGGAAGTTGCTAATTTCGTTGAGGCAAAATAAACCTATTCTTGAAGGGCATAAAACCTCCTCCTTCGCTGGAAAGTTTAGAACAGTGTATCTTGAAGATAAATAAATGGAATTTTCTATCCGGGCTTGTTGTCATGTGGGGATTCCATCTAAAAGGCAGATCCAAATCATTTGAGAATACCTGCTGAAATGGTAATGAGCCTTTGGAGAATTGAGGAATGTTCAATGTTTTCACACCCCTGTTAAAAAGGTTAATAAAAGGCTTCAAGAGGACTTACTTACCTGCAAAGGAATTGTTTTTTTCCAAGCTTTTCTCGAATTTTGACTATGCTCAGGAGACTTTTCTTTTTTACTTATCACCCTTCTGTTGTTCTTCTTCAATTGTCCAGTAATTCTGATTTCTTTTAAGCAATAGCAAAGAAGAGCAGAGGGAAAACCACTAATGGTAGATCTCTTTCATCTTCTTTTCTTTTTGCAAGGAAGACATTTTAGTGAGACTCATCCTGAATTCCTGTCCAACAAAGTAACAGGTTTTCATCTTATGTATTCAAGTAGTAGCTACATCACTTATTTTTGGTGGAATTCTGAAACATCAGGGACAGGAACAAGTTTAATAAACTATATATATAGAGATATAAACTAGACACCATCACTTTAATTAACTGGATTATGCAGTTTAGATCCTGTTCCTGTAGCCTAGTGGAAAAAAGGAGATCAAAACTTTGTAGTACTGAGATTACTGATTTGGTCTTCCATATATCTCTAGAGTTGATGTTACCTGTCAGTCCTCCAAGGAGCATTGCTTCTTGTTTCACCAGGAGGACTTAGGCCATCTGGGGAGAAAAACCCTGGGAGAAAATTCTAATTGCCAATTGTAATACATTCGTATGTGTCATGTCATTGTTGAAGCATCCAAGCTGCAACAGATTTGAGAAGAACATTTTATATCCATTGTAACACTTGTGATGTGCAGAGGATTTATATCTGGGATTTGTAATCACTGGGAAAAGAAGAAACAGTTCCTGGCTTGTACAGCAACCCTTAGAAATGTGCTAGACACAATCTCTCCTGAGTTTGCTCCCAGATCTCACCACCGTAGGTTCTGCTGTAACTTAGATCCAGAGCAGAGAGAATTTACAATCAGGAGACATTTTTTTAATTCCTGATATATTTTCACCCACGAAAAAAAAGAAGATTTACCATCCCCTCCTGGGTTTTGAATATCTCAACAGCTTCCCATGCCTTTTCAACATTCCTCCCTAATACCTCATTACAGAGCTGGTGGCAAGGTACTGTCTTTCATCTGCTCGTTCATTCACTTTACAGAAAGTACCTCGAGTTATCCATAAGGATATCTCACTAGGATTCAAGTATGGATTTTTCTCTTTGACCTTTTCACAGTCCTGAGGCATTCAGCAAATGTTTTGTGGTCATGGTAGCTCGTCTGAAGACACAAGGCATGCAAATCCAGCCATAAAGAGGTTTCCTTAGGCACTGCTATCCTAAAGACCTCAACTGCCTGTTTGGATACATGAGAAGCAAAAGGAGAATCCATGTGGACAACACATCTTGAACTATAATTACCATATGGTAAATAATCATTCTTTATTGTATTGTCAACAGGCAAGGAACATGCTCTGATGTGGAGGCTTGGGGTACTGCTGACAGAGTTAATGGATGAATCCTGGGGGAATACTCTTTTTCCCACTTGACACTCAAGTCACTTTTCTTAATTGTAAAAACATCTGTAAGAAGAACCGAATGAGTTGTAGGCCTTGACAGCTGATCTTCCCATGACTCATTGCACAAAGACAAACTTGTCTTATGCTTGTCCTTTATCTTCATCTGAAGCATTTGCCAAGAGGAGTGTCTGCATTTTGATTAAATTATAATATTCAGTTTCAGATTTTCCATCTGAAGCCTTTGATCCAGACAGAAGGAAGAGAAGGGAAGGTTCATATTGTGGCAGTAATAAAGTTTTAAGAGTTACTGTGGATAGAGCCAGAGTGTTTAGGAATGCACTTTGGGCTTTTCTACGTTTGTGTATAAGTTTAAGAGAAAAAAAGCTTTTATTCAATTTCAGGTTGGTATGGATTAGGTTGGTATGAATTGACATGATTTTTACTTGGATGTTAATAGTGACAATTGGGCCACATAAAGATGTTAACACAAATTGCCTACAACTCAGCTACTTGTCTAACTCCCAAAATACTGACTGAAGAGAATTAAGTGTATCAGTCTTCCAGACATGGTGGCCTAAACCAACTCAGGCTATATGTTCCCAAAATTATTTATTTCTTTTTTTTTTTCCTGAAAAGCTCAGGGATAGATATCTCCAATATAGGTATCTAAAGTACTTTAATAACTTTCCTCCATTATGGAATTTGGCAGATTTTGTTCCTCAGAGCCTTTTCACTTTCATTGCTGGCAGGTAGCTCCGAGTCTTTCCCAGCAAGTATAAATTAAGCAAGGGCTTTCTAATTTCAATTAGATTATCTTGTCAAAATAAGATTGATAGCAAATTATCTCAGAGTACAAATACCTTCACAGATATAAAATACTTGCAGTGGTTTTTTTTAATTTACTGGAGATATGCCATTGGAGAAATTTACTGGAGAAACCTGCTAGCCAGAAGCTACGTATATTTGAACTGAAAATGAGACCTTTTCTCATGAAAGGGGTATTTAATAATTACAGAACCCAAGGATTGCAGCAAAGGGCTCAATAGATTCTCCATCTTTTGATGTCACCGTATCAAGATTGACCGCCCTCATGTCAGCTACGAGCGACACTCAGTCAAACACAAATTATTGGGTTCAGCACAGGGGTAACCCAGTGAAAGTTAATGACCTGTGATATATAGGAAATCACACTGGATGATCTAATGGTTTCTTCTGGCCTCACACTCTATGAATCCATGAATATGTATCCTCTGAGGTTGCCTGCTGGTTGTATTCCTAACCAGGGGAACAGGCGGAGGCTGCTGTGAGAGAAAGATTTATATTTATTTACTGGCATCCGTTGTTCTTCAGCTACATATTCAGATGGTTCACACCCAGAGTTTTAAGGGAAAATCCCTCAGTGAGAGGATCTGGAGCATTGGGGAAAGCATGGGTTGCTGGTAGCCTCCCCAGTGAGGATTTGGTGCCGTGAGAAGTGATTCACACCGTTCCCACAAGGCGCTGCCTTCCAGCGCGTTACCACATCTTGGCAGAGCTTGAAGGACACCCTGCGAGCATGAAAGGCAGGAGTGGTGACTCAGAGAGCCACAGTGAGGGGTAAGAAACCCTTTCTGGTGGAATATGAAAACGCAAAAATACATATCCTTGTGTTCAGGGCCGTTCGAGGGTGGTACAGTCTCCGTAATTGGGCTCATGTGTCTGTCTAGAAATGGCTGTTTTGTCCGCCTGTTTAGCAAAAAAAAAAAAAAAA
>WEKY01046531.1:110381-189591 GCA_013390045.1 Picathartes gymnocephalus
AAAAAAAAGAAAAGGTTTTTCCCCACATTTGTTTTCTGGAAAGACAGTGGAAATCTGGAGAACTCTTAGAATCCACGAGCCATCCTTGTGCCATGCTGTGGCTGCCCATGTGTACTTACAACTGCAGCTTCCTGTGGCTGGTTTGGCTTCGTTTTCCAATTGGGTGGGAATGTTATCTTTAAACAGACAAGGAAACAAAAACAACTGACTTAAAATCTTTTTCAAAATAATAATCAAGGGAGCAAGGTTGTTCTCAGGAGGGAAGGAATAGTGACTGATGAAGACCTGAGCAATCTGAGGGAAAGAAGTGGCAAGATCCGGGCAATGCTGGGCGGGGGGAGGATCTCGGGAATGCTGCGGGGGAAGCCGTGTCTGTTTACAGGCTCTGTTTATCCACACCTGTGGGTTAGAAATGCTGTCATCTGAGGAGTGGCCCCATATTACAAGAAGGTCAAGCACCAAGCAGACCTAATTAAAAGCTCATTACAAGAGACAATCTCCATTAGCATGCCAAGTTTCATGCAAATCCATTAGCACCAGGGCTCTCTTCGGAAGCTTTAAATTCCAGTCCTGTGCCCCAGGGACTGGAAACTGTGGCCGGTTAATTTGCCATTCTCAGTCTGTGAACATTAGGCACAGTCCTCTTACTTTCTGGATTATTTCACATTCCAGCAAATTAGTTTTATCCGTTCTGAGAACATTTTAACAAAGAAAGTTCTTTTGGCATCACATGGATAAAATAACAAGGGATAAAAGAATGAGCAGTTCCCCCAATCAGGAACAAATAACTTTAAATCTCTCCTGAAAATGCAGCCTTTCCTGTTATTCCCACCCCCACCCCCCCTTCCTTTCATTTATCTTTCGGCAGTTGGATTTTTTAATTACGTCTCTGCAGCCAGATTCCCCTCCCTCTCTCTTTATGATGGTGTTCTCAAGAGCCATGTTTTTTCTTTATGCCATTGTTGCAGAACTTGACTAAAGATCTTCAAACTTGTTAAGTATAAAAGTTGGTAAATGATACTATTGTTTGAGTTAAGGTGGGGGGAGAAGGGGGGAAGGCAGTTTATCTGTGGTGGCTGTGGGGAGGGGGAAGGTTTTTTTTAAAAAAAAAAAGAGGGAAAGAAAAAAGGCTCAGATGAACTGAAATGGATCAAAGTAAACAGAGACATCTAAAAGCTTTTGTAAGTTAAAAGTGGCTATCTGTTGCAAGTCCTGCCTCATTAACTACTGATAGAAGCACTGTCTTGGCCTTCCCAGATATCTAACGCTGACCGCCTCTGAGGAGATGAACTCCGGGTTATTCCCTCTCGCCGTTCCCTCAGCCTCTCCACGAATGTTTATCCTCCCCCTAGCACGGGGAGATCCCGTCCTTAAACCTCAGTCCTCACTCGAAGGAAGAAACACGCTCAGAGAGGAGGAAGGAAGTGGGAGAAAGAGGGAAACATCCCCAAAGTCGGTGTCTTGGCCGGATTTCGACACGGGAGCTTTTTGGGAGGGTTCGTTCTCCGTGTTCAGGGTCCCAGCATCCCCCGTGCCGTGCCCATGCCCAGGGAGAAGCAAGCTGGAGGGCTTGCCCAGGGAAGCGGGGAGAGTGAGGAGGGCTGGCAGGGGGGAACACGATGGCTCTTTGACTGGGACCAGATAGGTCTCTGTGTAGAGTAATATTACAGCTCCCTCTCTCATAAACAAGCTGCATGCCGGCTTCTAAAGAGCCCATCTGGCATAGCTTTGAGAATGGCAATAATTACAAGCTGATGATGGACATGGAAGAAAAGCCCTGCTGAGCTAACTCATAAGGAAGTACAGGCCAGGACTGTAGGGAAATTACAGGCTAAAACCCTTTCTAGTTTAGGCCTTTTGGTGTTCTTAATCACAGACTTTAAATGTTGTAATAAACACTGTTGCATTTTATTGACCAACTCCCATGACAGGCAAATCTTTTTTATTTTATTTTATTTTTACTATTTGTTATTTCAGAAAGCAGTTCGAGAACAATCGTTTCTTAAAGACTGGGTCTGTAGATTTGCTTCATGAAAAGTGATCCAAACAGCAAGAGACCTTTTTGTTACTTTGCAATTAAAGAAGAACGAGGGGGGAAAAAAGGAAAAGAAATATTTTAGAGGTCCACTTACCCCTATGCAGGACTAGGTCACTGATAATGCCTGCTTTGTTTTGAGATTATCATTGAGGAATAAAAGCTCTAGAATGAGTTATTAAGTTTTTAGGTGAAACTCCTGCTGATTTCATCGGCGATAGGATTTCCCAGGAAATAAAGCAGTTTTAGGTATGAGAGGTATGGCCTGATCTTGTGCCCAGTGAAGCTCATGACATCCTCGCTGACTCCAGCAGTCTAAACCAGTGTCAGTGGAAGCTCAGAGGCCTCATCTATGTCTGGGCTTACATCCACTCTTACTTTTTGTGACCCAGAACCTGTTTCTAAATATATGGGGAAATTCCAGGTTACTGGGGCTCTGTTCCAGAGTCCCTTGCAGCTACCAAACATCATTTTCACTGTGAAAAACCTGAAACATATTTTCACAGTGGAACATGGGAAACATGAAACACAGCAATGTTGATGCCCAGTTTAGGGCACCTGCCAGGGCTGTGATTGCCAGAGAAAGGTCTCTCTGGCACCAGGTATCCCAAGTCTGGAGAGAAAAATCACTGCATTTTGAGAACATTGCCACCCGTGTGTCTCTAAATGTTTGTGTTTTGGGTGTATGAATTTATTTGTCATGTGGTTTTATAGGCATGTGCATATGGCAGTGCCATCTCTATGGACTAGGGGTGGATGTGGGCTCTCTCTGTGGATTTAGGAGTGGCGTGAAAGAGAGTTGTGTCAGTTAACACCGCCTGAAGTTCTGCTTCAGAGAGCCTACCTGTTTCCCCAGACTAATTTCACTCTCTTTTTCCTTCTGTGGAGTCTAGGAGATCAAGAGTTAAACAGCTCTGTGAGTTTTATTTGACTCGAGTGCAATAAATCTCCCAGGGTGACTGATAGACTGATAACTCTCAAAATCCATTCAGTACATTGTATGTCAAGGCAGCAGTGAATATGGAGGGCTGTCAGTTGTTTTAAATAACACTGTTTTGACAGCATGTTGTTTATTACAATTCAACACGTGTGATTTGTTTTCTTGGAGGAAATCTGCCTTTATTTTACACTGGGTTTTATTTTAGTTCAGGAACATCGGCCTCATATTAGAAATGCTGTATAATGTGGTGAGTTGGGTTTACTGATCCAGTTAAATCTTGGAAAAGTGTCTGTGTTTTTACACGACACATTCTCCTATGAGATTCTAAATAGCAGAACATTCTGTTCCTTTAGATAAATGTTTGCCTGCAGGTATAGCTTTGTGTTGGTAAATTGTTTCATGTTGCTCCTCTTTCTGCTGCAGTTCTTTCACAGACCTTTCAAAGTTTCTGGTTTACTTGTGGCTGTTTGTATCCCAGCATTTCATAACACAGATGCCTATTTAGTTTTCCCAATTACCATTTGACTATTTGTTCAGGCATCAGATATTTTCCCCCCTTTTTGTTGCAAAGTTGAAGGAATGTGAGGTCAGGGAATGGAAATTTACCTATCCGAATGCAGCTCTCTTTTCTTTCAAAAACTTCCTCTGGCTTCTTAATCTGAAACTTTCTTGTCAATGTGAAATGATTTCTTTATATTTAACTGTCTCTTTCCAATACAGACTGGAATTGTTCCTAACAAAAGAAGCATGAATTGGTGGAAACTATATATTAAATGCAGGACTATTTATCTAGTTTTCATTAGGTTGCTGAGTGAGAAGCCCAAACTCCTCTCTTTTCCCAAGGTACTCGGATATCCACCAAGTGCCTTCATCCCACAGCCTCGTTTCCTCTCCCAGTAAACCAGCTTTCCAAAAGAATGCTACACTCTCTGCTCTTTATACTGTCAGCAGTGACAGCAACCAGCCACGCTGACATTTCTTATTGTTTACAAAGGATGAGCGCCAACAAGGCATCTCTGATCATTTGATAAACTCTCCTAACCCTCTCCCCCCCGCCCAGCCCTCTGCTCCACTGACCAAACTAACCTTTTCACGGTACACTGCCTGTAATTACCAGTGAAAGACGCTAACCAGAAAGGATCAGAACTCCAGCTAAACACAAACAAACCAGCAAAACAGCTCTGAAGATAAACTGCTCACAACTTACGTGGCTCAGCAAACAGGGCAAGCCAGGAGAAATGGAGTAGCTGCAGGCAGGGGGGGGTGGGGAAGGAAGAAATCTAACCCTAAATTCCTTATGTGCATGTATTTTTCATATGAATTTTAAAATTGCTTGAAAAAACATGCTAGAATAGCATTAAAATAACCTTATTGTTTATTATCATAATCCTGTATATTTAATATCCTTTTCCCCTTCAATTCCCCCCACTCCTGCAGAAACTCCCGCCAACAGAGTGGTCAAACTGAGTTCATAGTTCCTCATAATGAGCCCAGGAGTAATGCCTATACCAAAAAGAGTTTCTTTTCAGTAATGATATGAATTTGACTCTTACCCACCCCCTCCTCAATTCCTAGTGTGACAGGCAGATTCTTTCCATGCTGTTTTCCTGGAGGTGAGAAGCACCAGCACATGAAGTCTCTCTTCCCTTATCCTTCTCCAAGAGCGATTTGGTGGCCTTTGTTTGCCAGGACTGCTGAGGTGGTGGATGATTATTTAAAATAGTTTAAATTCCATTTTTTCCCAAAGAATTGCATCTGCTGTTACAGATTCTACCTGAATTAGCTGGATAATGGGCTTGCTCCATAAGCAGAACTTTTCCACTGAATTTTCCAGTGTGAAAGAGTCAGACCCAGCTTTCAGGAGGGTGTGATTTTCTTCCCATAGGCTAAGCTGCATTGGTTCACTCTTTTATTTTCCATGGTAGGAGGATTGTTACACGGAAAACAAGAAGTTTAAATCTCCAGCAGAAATCCAAATCTTTAAACTGAGGTTTTATTTTAGGCAAAATGGCAACAGATCTTCTGGCTCTGCAAAATTCCTTCCTGTTCTTGTAGAAGCCTTGTCTGCTGGGAGCCCAGTCATGCCATGTTATCCCAGCATGGAATTAGTCTTTTCAGCAATAAAATCATTTTCACTTACTTGTGTTACTTCTGCAGATGCCATTGATTAAAACCTCCTAAGGAACAACCACAAGAGTAGCAGGGCTACTCCTACGGCCTTTGGACAGGCTGTGTCACCAGCTCTGTACTGAACACCTAGGGGACCTCTCCTCACCTTTCTTTCTTTCGGTTAATTGTTGTGGTGTTGTGATGGATAAAATGGTTTTCACCTTAGTCCTAAACCCCTAATCCTTGGCTGGGAGCATTAGCTGGAAGTTCAGCACAATCAGTAACCTGTTGCTAAATTGAAAGTGGCTGAGATCTGTCCTTGTGTGACTTTGTAGAGCTTCCATCCTCATGCAGGATCTCCTGCATGCTGGTCATGTCAACACATTTGGTCAAGGTAGTATGTGGTGGATTTCCTTTAATTTCTTTTCATGTCAATTTTTATGGTTCTCTCTTGAATTTTTATCTGTTCCAAGGAGATTTTACAACACTGTCAAACTGGTGAGATATGAAAAACTGAGCCTATGGAAGCAGACTTGAAAGCCTTGATTTAAGGAGCATGAAAACCTCCTTTAGAAGTATGTTTCATTTACTCTTATTGGCTTTCCTACCTTCTCTATCAGTCTGGCTTTTTTTAAAATCTGCACAGAAGTGGTGATTCATGCGCTTACAACATGAAAATGAAAAATATCCATAGGTCTGAGATGTCATTAATTTTCCAAGGAGAACTGGGCATAGCCCTGTGCATGTGATGTGCAGGAATGCCTTTTGTTTCCTCCCAGCTCTTCTTGTCACAGTGGGTATATTCCAGGGAATCAGTCTGCTCCTGTTGTCTGGCAAGAACAAAGCCAAGTGTTGCATAGCAAATGCACTTCAATGTATTGACAAATAGGAATAGAAGTTAAATTAAGCTTAAATATACTGAAAAGGCCCTACAAATATAAGGAATATTTGAAATTTTTAAGCCAAACAATTTATGAGAGAAAAGATACAAACGCTGTTAAAAATTCCACCACTATTTATGTTTTTAGACATCCATAGGTAGGAAATGCCTTATGCCAGTATTTATTTTGCACAAAATTCTCACTGGCCAGTGTATGTGGATGCTAAATGCAAAGATGAATTTTTTAAAAAACAATTTACTGTATTTGGTGGGGGGAGACTGCAAATTAGTCTTATCAGAAAAAGACGTAACTGCTGAAAAACTTCTTCCTCCCCATAAATGTAGGGAGGATTCACAGATCATAGGCCTAGAAGGGACAATCAGGGGCTGTGCTGTTTCTGAAATGTTAGCCAATATTGGGTATTTCTGAAATTAGAGAGAGGAAAACCTATAGGTTGAGCCAGGGTAGGCAGTCCAGGACTCTAATCCACCGTTGGCATTGGACAGAGATGGAACACTGAACACGTGCTCATCTGTGAGTTACACAGTCACTGCAAACCACTTGGGTTTCTTTTTCCTGCTGCTGCTGTAATTAGAGTTCCTGTATTTTCTACTACTGTCCTTTTATGTTGCCCCTCTTTCATGTTCCCAAGGCTCACTATCACCTTCATGCTAATGAGGCACTCCCTGGCCAGTTAAATGCTTGTTGTTACCTTCCTACAGGTAAGAGAGCACTTTAGGTTTGCAAGTCTTGCCTGTTCTGGATCAATGTGATGTTTGATTTCTGTGCTTTGTGTCAATGACTTGCTGTGAGTGTGTTCCCAAAGCTCAGGGTTGCAGCTGAAGGGGATAGGGAAAGGCACTCAAATAAAAACATTTGAAAAACCCCGCTTCCCTCTACTCTCATGTGCTTGTATTGTATCCATCCCAAGAAGTCCTGTGAATTAAGATGAGGATTTTCACCTCATCCAGCAATTCCTTGCTCTTTTATCTCCACTCCAATGAAGTCATGTCTTGCTGTTTAACTTTCGTGTTACAATTAAGATTTTTACTTCCTCGTGTGATTCACTGCAGGGGAAGTGGATTCAGAAAAATTTCAAGGGCCAAAAGACACAAGTTAGAGAGGAAACTAGGTGGAAATGGAGGTATTTTTCCAAGTTACCTATTTCCAAGTCAGATTCAAAAGAGCTGTAATAGCAAGTCTTGCTTCCATCAGTATTCAGTGGTTGGGATAAAAAGGTATTTGCACCAAAATCTCCCTAAGTCGGGAGAAGATGCCAGTTGATTTCAAGTAGGAGGTGTGTGAGACAAATAAAGGTCAAGCACTTAAAAGCCAATGGGCTAATTGGTTTTTGAGCCCACAGATTTCTGTCTGGTTTTTGGCTCCAATGTGCAAAAATGTGACCTCGAACTTCATGTCATTAATGCACAGAACTATTTTACAGTGAGAACTAAGAGTGTAATGATCATATTTAGGGCCATTTGTCAGGGAACTGCACATAGATTCTCTGTTTGAAATGAAATGTCTTTGCTAGACAAAGTCAGTCGTCCCTGGGCTCTGGATGAAGCAGCTTTTCTGCTATGTAGATTTTTGCTCTATTGCATTTGCAGGTGCCTCATATTTAGTCACAGACAGCAAATAATCAGAACTTATCTGAATAAAATTTTCCTGAGTCTTCTGCCTGAATGTTCTCACTGTCAGTTCCCAGCCAAACTGCCTTTCCAGCTCTTTTCCCTGCATTTCTGCAGAGTTCATTGCCCTCATTCCACCACTGGAGCCTGACAGTTTTGTTTGATGTCTCTCTCTTGTCTGTACACATCTGTTTGGGCCAGTGGCTTTCAGGCTGTGGTGCAGAGAGTCTCGGGATGCAGGAAAATGAAGTTGCCACAGTTTTCCTCTATAGAATTCCATGGGATGCCACTGGGAAAAGCACAGTTATTGTCATTAACTTCAGATTTGCTAGTACATGGCCTGCACGTCAATGTGAAAACTTCAAAGGACTGGAAATCCAAAAAGCATTGCTGCAAGTTGTGTTATGGAGGAGGAGGAGGAACATCTCCATGCTGCACATCCTGCCTCATGGACGTGTCCTGGAAGAGCTCTGGGACATGCACACACAGAGTCTTCCTCAATAGTACTCTCCCCTGAACAGGCTTATCTGCATTTTTTCATTTAGGAATTACCAAGATGGGGCATTTGCTGCTGAATTAATGGAGTAACTATCCCAGTGGATGTTGTGGGACACGGGATTTTGGCTATTATAGCCTTGGGGGGGCTGGGTGAAACAGAAACACCCAGCTAAGCTTTTCCATCAGGGAATACCAGCATTAAAACTATGACAATCAAAAATCCTTTTCAAGCAGCCAGCGTTTCTTTCTGGGGAAACCCCTGAGGGAAGCATAACAAGAAATGGGGAAAAAAAAAGAATGTTTGAAACAGTGCTCTGGGGAATTAAGCTCCCAAGTTGCTGACCTTGTTTGTATAGATATGCGAGAAATGAAGTTAACAGTATTTTTATGTATTTATATCTATTGTGGAAGAAGTTTCCTTAGTTAAGAGCTACATTTTAGGGATGACAATAAGTTCTGCCATGGAGCTTGGTGGAAATGGTCCATCCAGTGCTGGCCTGATGTTTTCTGTACACCACTGAAGTGACTGAGCGCTGGAACAGCCCCAGAGATGTTGTGGAGTCTTTTCCCCTGGAGCTATTCCAAACCCACCTGGACACAATCCTGAGTGCCACGCAGGAGGGGACACTGCTTGAGCAGGGAGGTTGGACTCAGTGACCTCCAGTGGTCCCTTCCAATCTTATCCATTCTGGATTCTGTGATTCATCCCGCCAGGCCCAGTTCCCTCCTACGGTGAGCTCAGGCCTGTGAATTCTCCATTTCCCCACCTCTGTCCTTAGGAAACAGCAGGGGTAGCTCCTTCTCCAAGGCATCAAAACGAACCAGTTACGCCTGCACTTGTGATGTTTGGAACTGCTGTGATTTTAAAGGCTGCTTAATGCTGAGTTTACTGGAGTTGTATAAATCTTTGCTTTAAATCCACTGTAAATATGTTACAGAATCTGCCAAACATGCATTAAAATATTTTGCTCCAGATATGCCTATGTCTAACCTTTTGGTTCCTAAGAGCTTTAATCAGTAATCTTCGAGTAGGAAGTTATTCATCTTTATTGCCAGGCACTTCTCAGTGGCGGTCGTGGCAACAATCTTTTCATTGCTTCTGTGTTTAGTTGTTCTTTGACATGATAGAAGTCAGCTGCAGTTCAATGAGCTCACTATTTGTGCAACTTAATTGCTTGCTTCCTTTAATATGTACTCAGTTTTTCCTTTTATGAGCAGGGTTGCTGGAAAAATTAAGCTTAAGGATATGGCTATCCACTGTTAATTAACCTCCTTCCCAAACACATTAGTAAAATAGGTCAAATGGCTGTTGAGTGTTAAGTGTACCATTACTAAGGTATTTCTCAGCTAGAAAATGAACTCTATATTGGATAAGACAGGAGTTTCCAAAGGAGCTTCAAGGACTTAAGTGTGCATATCGCACCGAAATTCAATTAGATCCGAGTGCCTAATTCCCTTAAGCTGGATTTTACAACAACTCTCAGGAGTGTATGTTAAGGAGTTTGGATTTGGTGCATGTTGTGCACGTTTAAAAATAGCCTCAAATGCTCAAAAATAGCCTCCTCTTGCTCTTCAGTTGGGTTTAGTGGAATCTTTGGATGCGTGATCCATGCAGGGGTGTGGGAATTTGCACAAGAGTGGGCAAAAAAAGGGAATTGGGTTCTTCCTAGGGATTTGTACGTTGCATTATTGAAGATACTGCATGTGTTTGTTCTTTCAAGAATGACTAATATTATTATTCAGATTTGAAATTCCTAGAATAGCTCTGTTATGTGAGGATGTATAAATAGTTTTGATGAGTATAAAATATGCTCAGTGAGGGAACTGATCTATCAAAACAGCTTTATACAGTGATAGTGTAATTTCTTTCCATGTCAGAGATATATTCAGATGGAAAAATCACTTTAATTGCAGTGGTGACAGCTTGATTGGAATTCTGCCCATTTGTCACCAAAATTGTACCTGAATTTTAAAATCATATTTAGAAATGTGAATTCATTTGGGAAGTTCTTAAATTTTTTTAATATATGTATTTTACAAAAGGGTGGATAAGGTTTAAGAAAAAAATGGAAGTTGGAAGTTTTCCCACTGGGAGATAAAGGCTGTGTTTTGTTATGATAACATCTCTCAATTGCAGTTCCCAGGCTAAGTCGGGAGCCTTCTTCTAGAAGGGACTTCCCACATGTGTAAACTCTCCTCATCCAAATATTATCCTGTGCTACAGCAGTAGCCAGCTGAAATACTAGAAATACTAGATATTAGGAAAAGGTTCTTCCCCCAGAGGGGGCTGGGCAATGCCCAGGCTCCCCAGGGAATGGGCACAGCCCCAAAGCTGCCAGAGCTCCAGGAGTGTTGGGACAATGCTCTCAGGGTGGGATTGCTGGGGTGTCTGCGCAGGGACAGGAGCTGGACTCAGTGGGTCCAACTCAGGGAGTTCTGTGACTCTCTGAAGATCAGGGTTCACTGTGCCAGGCATGGTCCCTGTGTGTAGGAGGCAGCCCCTGCCTTGGAGAACTTCTAGGCTGAAGAAGCAAAGAGAGAGAAAGGAAGGATTCCTGTCTGGTTTTGAGGGCAGGGATAAAATTCCCAAGGTCACATGGTGGTTCTGTGGCCTCCTTGCAACAGCACCAGAAAGAATGTTATCCCTTTGGGGATACCCTTTGGGTTTGAATCACAAACAGGAGTTTTGCAGACTCCATGATGTCATTCCAGAAGACAGAGAAGTGCATCGTCTTTGAACAGGCCTTTTCCAGGCAGGAATTCCCAGCACCTTGTCCCAGTGGCTGCAATTCCCCAGGCCTCTTCCAGGTTCTGTAGCTACATATCCCCCACACAGAGAGTCCTTTCCAGCACAAGTCCTGCTTTTGCTCTGTTGTTTTCCCCTGTTTTTCTAATACAGCTTTATAAAGGTCTTGATAGCTGCAGGAAGGGGGAAAATAAGTATTAGAGGAGGCTCGTCTCTTCCTTGGAATTGTCCTCCCATCTCACCAAATCCAGGGTGAGTGGAAAACTTCTGGCTTCCAGGATGCAAGCTGGAGCTGTGCAATACACTGTCCCTCTTTTAGACCAGGATGCTGTAAAAAGGACTTAAGGTGGGCGTAAGTGACATTTCTGCCAAAATCAAGGCCCCTTTAGTCAGTGCCAGCAGTGTAATGGGGCCTGTAATAAATGAACATTAAGTGCTCCTTTAGAGAGATGCACTGGAATTGCTGAAATGCTGCCAGTGTGATACAAGCATCAGGAAATCCCATTTGTTCCATGTGGCCAAAACCCACAGAGAAGCTCCACGCAGCACTTCATTCTTTAGTATGGCTGTAAATAATGTAGAGAGTAAATACTGAAGTCCAGAGAACAACTTTACAGACGTGATCCTGAGAATAGGTTTTTACCCTCCTGTGGCTGATGGTGCTACACTTCAGGGTATGGATCTGAGGTGCTCCTGGATGGAAATGCAGCTGTCAGTGGGCAGAAGGTGCAAAGTACCTGTGGAGCATCTGCCAGCCAGGTGAGAGCTGTAAGCATTGAAAATGAAGGTAGAGTTGCTGCTGTTTGCAGAGCGGCTGCTCCTTTCAGGACCCAGGGAACTGATACTGCAGCACGGTTTGCACACAGATACTTGGAGCAAGAGAAGCAGCCTCTTTCTAGATCCTGGGACACCAGGCCAAAAAATATAAAGAAGATAGAGTGTGATTTTAACATGGACATGTAGTGATAGAAGAAGAAGGAATGGCTTTAAGCTAAAAGAGTGGAGATTTAGACGAGGTATTAGGAAAGAAATTCTTGGCTGTGAGGATGGTGAGGCCCTGGCACAGGTTGCCCAGAGAAGCTGTGCCTGTTCCATCCCTGAAAGTGTCCCAGACCAGGCTGGACAGGGCTTGGAGCATGCTGGGATAGTGGAAGGTGTCCCTGCCCATGGCAGGATGTTGGAAATGGATGAGCTTTAAGGTCCTTTCCAACCCAAACCAAAATTCTATGAAAATAGTGCAGGGAATCCGCAGTTACTCCTTTCCTTATACATCTTCCTGCGGGGGAGAACAGAGTGAGGATTCCCAAGCTGCTCCACGTGCAGCTGGAGGGAAGGGCGGCACTTGGTGATGGTGCCGGGAGAAGTTATCGATGCCACTCTGCTTGTGCTGGGCACGCCGAAAGGAGCCGAGGGCTCCCAGCTCTTCCATCTGGCGCGGCTGGTGTTCCTTGGGGATCACCTTCCAGCGGGATTTGGCAGGTGGCCATGCGGGCTGCACCCCCAGAGGGGCCGGGTGGGTTTTGTCCAGCCTGTCTGCAGCAGGACCTGCCTGGTGCCTGGGATTTGTGTCGCAGGCCAGAAGGTGGCACTGCCGATACTGCGTTGGACAGGTCCCATCGGCTCCGTCCGGAGCAGGGAATTTGGGGGAAATGCTGCAGAAACCAGGCACGGTCAAGCGGGATGCGTGGAAGGGTAGCAGGGTCTGAGAGAGCCTAAAGCAATCAGCGTGAATGGACCAGGCAATTTGGATATTGGTGTGAGGGTACGGGAACATGCTGGCGCTTCATCTTCCACTAGCAAGATTTTAATCTTATTAATCACAGGATCAGACTGTGCAAAATTGTGGAAACGTGCAGATTATTGCAAACCCCCAAAGCGAATGAGCCTGGCAGGAGGTTTACAAAGTGAGCATTGCAGAGGAGTGCTCGGCTTTGGCTGGACCGTATGGAAAGCTGGGTTGTTTTCCGCTGAAAATGGGCAAAACTTTTCTTTCCCAGCCCTTCTCTGGCTGCCTTGGCAGTGCTGGGTAGGGAGAACTGCTCTTATCTCTTGCATTTCTCTCTGACAGCAAGTAAACACCCTTTTGTCAGTGAATGCTCAGTAATGAGGGAGAAACTGATGGGCTTTGGTTTGGCTAAAAACAAGAGACTCGGACGGAAGGAGCAGGTGAACAGCTGGCTGTGAGCTCGTTGTTAACACAGGTGATATATATATGTGTATATATTTATATACATACACATACATACATACTCTGAGGTTATACATCCAGCTTCTTCACCCTGAGACCATGTGTATTTAGAAGAGGATTTTGATTTAGAAGAGGATTTTGTGCCCTGCTCCAAGGGAAGCCTCCTAAAGACAGTTTGATTGGAAATTACTGTGGAAGGCCAGTGGGCAATTCATCATCCAAATGACTTATCCCTCCCCCAAGGTTTCTCTAAAGTTTCCTGTCAGAGCTCATGTGCCCTGAGGAAAAGTGCTTTTTCTTTCTTCATTCCTTCACTCCTCACTAGCTACTTGTGTGGGTGTCCTGGGGTCTCGGAGAAAGTGGTGCTATGCCTGGATTTGTCTCAGCTTAAGTCACTTATTAACATCAAAGGTGGAAATGCTTGCTGGGCACATCAGGTGGGAGCTTTACCTTCTCCAGAGCATCTCCCAGTTGCTGCCCCTCCACGGTCATGTGGAGATGCTTAAACAGGTGACAGGAGAATGAGGATCTCCAGGTCCTAACCCTTGTGAACAGCCACCCTGGCCGGGATTTGTGCCTGGGTACAGAGCCCAGCTCAGGAGAAGAGCAGAGCCTACGGAGCTTGCAGCCCTGTGGGGACCAGCTGGATTAAATCACGAAGGGGGACAGCTTTTCCTTCTGCTGTCCTGCTGTGGGTAGGAGCTGCCGGCAAAGGGACAGTAATGAGCAGTTGGACAGAAGAGACTTGTGAACTGGGAAGATGCACAAGAGCTGAGAAAAGCCATCAAGATCAGTGTTTGGTCCCAGGAGCACCAGCCCTTTACCTGGAAGAGAGTCTGAGGGGGCAGTAACTCAGGCTCTGTGCTCTGCTCTTCATTTGAACACGTAACAAATGGCTTCACTGCAGAGGGCCAAGCTGCCAGCCAGATGCAAGAGGCTTGTGCAGGGGAGGTAAGTCCTGCTGCATCCCACCCTACTCCCTCTTCCCCTCTGTGGGCAGACAGGGTGGCTCGCAGTGTGACCAAGCGTAAATGATGCGGCTCTTGGAGTTGGCAGGGAGGGAATTTGATTTTTTTTTTTTTTTTTGGTGGGGGGTCAGGATTGCTCTTGCAGTTTACAGCAGGCTGGTTTCTGCTGAGAGGCAGATGTGACTTTGCTGTGCTGCAGAGCCAGCCCCCATCCCTCCTCGGTGAGCCCTGGTGGAGTCCTGAGGCGGAAGAGCCGAGTGCAGCTCCGAAGGGCACACGTTTCCTGTCTCTTCCTCCTGGCAGGTTTTGTCTGCAGACACTGGCTTGAGTACCCTGTAATTACATTTTCGCATTTTTTAATATAGTAACACATGGCTGGGCTTGTGGTAGGGAGCCAAGTGATGTCTTTGGGCTGCGAGGACTATAAATAACCAAAGGGATCATTTTATTTGGTTATGGAAGGAAGAAGGTCTTTCTTCAGCAGTTGCTGTACAAACACAGCTTTGGAGCAAATAAAGAAGGGGGGTTTTTTTTCTATATGTTAGGGAGATACCCATGGATTCAGCAGAATGCCTCAAAAGTGAAAAATTCTTTGAGTTACATTTCTTTACACTAGGCCTTCACACACTGTCAAGCTGGCCAAATTATAGCTTTGTTTTCATTTCAGTTGTGGCAATTATTGTGCTTTTGTTAAAAATACCATTCTGTGTCTATTCTAAGCTCTCACTAGCAAGGACTATCTTAAAATAAATGTATGTGCAGTGCCAGGCACAATAGATCTCATCTGTGCCCAAGACCTCGGGGCACAACTGCCATATATGCAGCAAACAGCTGGTTTGTGTGACAAGATACAACTTTTCAAGTCTAGATCTTGGCACTATGAATCTTGAAATCCGTGATTCCTCCTCTTCTCTCCACACTGTGCTCCTTGGCACTGCTGTGTAGGCCGTAGCTGATTGCACTCGGCTGTCAAACAACCTCGCCACCTCATTCCCAGCACATCTTTCCCTCACTGTGGTGATGCCCCCTGGATCTGTAGCCTGCTTCCCACATCCAGACAGCCCTTGGATTTTTTACCCTGCTTTCCACAGCCAGGCAGCCCCTGGATCTGTGTGTTGCTCTGACCAGAGGTGCTGAGCAGCAGACAGGAACAAGGCTGTGGTCCCGCCCTGCCTCCAAGGGAATTCCGAACGGCAGCAGCCTGAGCCTTCAGCATTTCTTCACTGGGTGGGTGGCCTTGTGTCACCCAGTGCTGGGATGCACCCTGCTCTGAGGCCTCAGCCCAGGAGCACCATGTCATGCCAGGAGCAGCCATCCACCCCCACCACATGGCTCATGGAGAATTAAACATGGAACCCCAGAATGGTTTGTGTTGGAAAGGACCTTGAAAGTTATCTTGTTCCAACCCCCACCCTGCCATGGGCAGGGACACCTCCCACTATCCCATATTGCTCCAAGCCCCACCCAACCTGGCCTTGGAATACTTCCAGGGATCCAGGGGCAGCCACTGTGGGCAACCTGTGCCAGGGCCTCTCCACACTCATAGGGAAAGATTTCTTCCCAATATCCCATCTAACCCTGCCCTCTGGCAATGGGAAGGCATTCCCTCTTGTCCTGTCACACCAGGCCATTGTCCCAAGTCCCTCTCCAGCTCTCTTGGAGCCCCTTTGGATACTGAATACAACTGGTACAAAACAAGTATTGAGATTCCACTAATTGTGGAGTTGCTTTTAGTGTGAACGACTGCACATGAGGCTTGGGGCAGGAACATTTCAGCCTGCTGTGTATAGCTTTGGTTCTGCACTGGAAAAAGGCTCCCATGTCCCAGTGTCTGTGCCAAGGGCTGGATCTGCCATAACAGTTTGCAGGACTTGAACACAAGCATCTCCTAACAGAAAAGAAATGCTTGGAGGGGTTACAAACCCATCCTATGCATCTGCAGTGGTCCCAAACCTGTCCTATGCATCTGCAGAGACCTTTCTGTGCACCATAGACAAGACACCTGGTGCAGCTACACATTTGTTAGTATGTGTGACAAAAACATAGCCAGATAAAATGGGGCCTTTCCACCCACTTTTTGTAGATACAAAACGTGATCAAAGCATAGTCCAACACCTCAAAGGGGTGAAAAGTATTGACCACAGCCTTTCTCATTTCCTTTTGGGGAAACACAGACAATCCTGCACACGATCCAACTTTGAGCACAGGCAAGTGCCAGACCAGGAGGTTCCATTGCTGCCTGTGTGTGAGCTGCTGCTGCATTTCCGTAGGGAAGGCGCTGCTCCTACAATCGCATCAGTACAAAGAGGCCACAGTTCCATGGTTGCCCTCAATTAGTGCCACTGCCAGATCATTCCTAATATTTTTTTTCGATGGGCACAGCAGTGCAATGGATCTGACAGTGTGTATGTTTGGATGGGGTGCATTGACAGCAGTGGTGTCTATCAAGAGGAACAACAACTCCAGATTAAATAGCAGGGCGCTCTCTCTGTCACGATGGGGCAGTTCCAGGGAAAAAGCTCCCATTGTTTCCCCGGCCATATCGACGGGGCCGACACAAGGCCCTCTTGATTAAACGAACTGGCAGCAGAACAGCAAGTTCTTGTTAACCATACATGCCAAAAGGCCCTAACACAAACAATCCCCATTATAAATTAGGCCTTTTACAAACAATATTTCAAGAAACTACTTGTCCGTTTTCCATGCCATTATGCATTTTTAGGATGATTACATGTTTCTGCTGGATAATGGCCTTTTGCCAAGGGCAAAATGGAGTTTCAATAGGATTCATTATGAAGTGAAAAGTTTTTCTATTCCCTACCGCCTGGAAGGAAAAAGCCACTCACAGATAAAGCTCGCGATAGAATTACGTTGCTTTAGATAGCCAGCGATGTTGCTCCCCAAATGATAAGGACTTGTTTTTATCCTTCCTTAATCTCACAGGCCCCTTGTAGTCTTTTAATAGGAAGTGGTGGCAGCTGTGAAGGCCACTTGATCATTTGGGTCCCAGCAGAGTGTGAGACTGCCCGGCTGATAAAAGCCAAGACAGCTCCAGCTATCAGGACAGCTATTAGAGGAGGAAGTGCTGTCTGTGAGGACAGGCCATGCCAGGCAGCTCTTCAATGCCCTGCTAAATAATTATGTGCCATTATAAACCTTTCCCTTCCCCCTGTTCGTTTTACAGAGCCTGATCTCTCCTGGAATTTAGACATGTTGCTCATATCTGCAAGGGAACATGAAATGCTGAGCTGTGGGGATGGGGATGTCAGGGTTGGATGCTGCGAGGGGCTGAATGACCACGGTAGGAGCCAAACCCTTGCATCCTGGTGCTGTGCACGGGAGTTCAGCAGTGCTCGGTGTAACAGAGGAGTTACACAGCAGCTTTGTGACGGGGATCCTGACAAAGGCAGGGGTTGCCTTAAAATTGAAAAAAAAAAAAAGGTGTAGGGGGTCGTTCTTGTAGTTCAAGCCCTGATCTGGGTCTCAGGAAATCTGGGTAAGTTCCCAGTCCTCCTTCAGAGTCCTTGGTTTTGATGAGTTGCTCACTGCCCCCATTTCTCATTTGTTACATGTGAATGAAAATGATTTCTCCTCCTGGCCAACTCTTAGGATTATAGGATCTGAAGATAAAGACTCTGTCTTCTGTACAGAATGTCAAGATGAACAGGCTTTTGCCTGTCTTAGCTGAGATTTTGAGATGTTACCGTACCAGATCCTTTTTCTCTGATTTATGGCTCATGTGAACACTTTTGTTTATAAAGATGCCCATCATTCCCCATTACATGCTTCCCTCATCATTACTGCAGGAATTTAACCAGGAGGGCAAACAAATAACTTGGTGACTGTGAGAACAAAAGCCCCAATTAATGAAAATACATCCTGAAGTGGGGAAAGGCATTTATTATACCCATATAGCAATTATTATCAAGTTAGTGATTGCAGGATTTCATTACTGTTATTAAGAAGACAAGCCATTTATGCCGGTATAGTCTGGGGTCTTTAGGAACACTAATTAGAGCTTTTCAGCTCTGGGAGGAAGGAGGATCAGCTCATGTTCACTGGGAAGGGAGTGGGAGTTGAGTCTCCTGCCTGTGTGACAGTGAGGAGTCTGTGATGACATCTGAGGAGTTAGATGAGGTGAAGGTGAGCTGAGGCCACCTCACCCGAATTCTGCTTCCCCAGCTGTGAGGAGCCAGGAGAGCTGAGAGGAGGAGTAACCTGGGGGAAGGAATGTGCTATCTAAACTGAGGGAAGGTGTGGGAGTGTGAGTGAGACATGGAGGAGCAGGGAAAAAAAAAGGTGATCCTGGGATTTAGACAGTGAGCTGTGCCTTTCATGCTGCCACACTGGTCTTGTATGAGCTGAGATGATTCTATTGTCCTTTGGTTTCCTTTTTCTGGGTACTGAGCTTCATCTGATTGCATGTGCGCTTAATGCTCCAACCTCTGTAGGTGAAAAATTATGTAAAACACAAAGTACTTTGAAATATCATGCTCTGGACACGCAATATTTTTGACCTGTAATGATGTCATCCTCTCCTTTTCCTTCTCAAGAGGAGAATAATTCCATCTGCTTACACCACAGAGGAGACAGAGCCACAAAAAATTCATGTGGAATTAGGGTGATGGGTCAGGGAGAAAGGAGATTATGAGAGCTGGACAGATGGTTGTATCATGGGCATATAAGTAAATACACAACCTGAGCAATTCCCATGCTTTGTGTATTACACTATGAAACAACAGGTGGTTATGGCCTGCTCACACAAACAGATGGGATTCGAAATATAGTTGTGGGAAGTTAGTTTTTAGGGGCTTTTTAACAATATAGGTGTGTTTTATATAATATGTATGTTACATAAAAGGAAACAAAACCAAAAATGGAGGAGAGGGACTTCTTATACTGGCAGGGTCTAATATATAATAGTGACAGGAAAAGAGGTGATTGTTTTAAACTGAAAGGCAGGGGGTTTAGATTAGATATCAGGAAGAAATTTCTGGCTGTGAGGGTGGTGAGGCCCTGGCCCAGGTTGCCCAGAGAAGTTGTGGCTGCCCCTGGATCCCTGGAAAGTGTCCAAGGCCAGGGTGGCTGGAGCTTGGAACAACCTGGGGTAGTGGCAGGTGTCCCTGTCCATGGCAGGGGTTGGAACTGGATGCTCTTTAAGGCCCCTTCCAACTCAAACCATTCTATGATTCTGTACAAATGTGCGTATATTAACAGCGTATCTTTTTATTTTGGAAAATAAAATAGATAAAAACCATATATACGTATAAAGCAGTGCATGCCTGGTGAGCTGGGCCTCTTGGGCTATGAAATCTGGTTTTCTCATGCTGCAGGCAGGCAGAGTGAGTGCAAACAGGCATTGCCAGCTCCTGCTACCTCTTGTAGGCAAGACTGAAACACCAAGTGACAGCAGGTCGCAGTCAGGGACCTACAAGCTGCCAAGGAGTGCCAGGAGAGATTCAGTGAGAGTGTCACCTGTGCAGGTGTTACCACAGCCTTGTGCAGCCAAATCACATTATCCTGCTCCTGGATTTATCAAACTCCACCTGAAAGTGTCACAGTGGTGGGAGAAGGAATCCACAAGCCTGACACTGCTCTCCCAACAGGTCACACCCTGATAAAAACAGCTGTGTACTGCCCAAAAGGCTGCTAAACGCATTAGTCATTAGGTATTTAATTACCTCTTTTCACCTGGACTCAGCTGACCTCTGATGACCAATATTTGTGCTCTCAACAGCAGGAATGAATTGAAAGAGGCCCTGAGAAAGTCTAAGGACAAGTGACTTCTAGCCTGAGGTCATGCAGGAAGGCTGGGGCACACAGCCCAGCCATTAACCCAAAGTCATTCCTGCCTGCTGGAGTCACACTGCAGCGGCTGTGCAGGCTGTGTTCACGGGGACAAGTGAAAGGGAGGAAATCCTTTCACAGGCCTGGGGACTGGGAGCTCCATCCCCTGCCCCTGGAGATGGTGGGAAGACTCATTGTCTTCTGTGAACTCGGCGTGGAGCCGCTCCGAGGTCCTCCCCTGCAGCACGTGGGGAAAGTGCAAGCTGGAAAATATCCTGAGATAACGGGAAGAAGGAGAGGGGAGAAGTGCTGCTGCCTGGGTGGACAACAGCCCTTTCTGGTCATCTAACAGCTGCCTCTGGGCCATCACAGCTACACACTCCTGATCCAGAAAAAAGTGATCCACATGGAAACCCCAACCCAGAACTCGTGTGTGGAGACCCTTTCAGCACGGGGAAAATGAAGAATGTCCAAAAGGACATTCCAGAAATTTAAGAGCATAGCTACTACACTGAGAAGACGAGGTTACTCTCTCCCAATTAGTTGCTTGAGCCAAATGGCAGAAAGAAGGATATTATTAAGAAAAATAAGTGTTATTAGGGAAGTGGCAAGAAAACCTGAATAGAAAACAGATTGCTTCAAGGCACTTGAATTCTCTGCCCATTTTTGCTGTCAAAATCACCTAAAGGATGTTGACAAACCAAGAAAAGCTCAGGAAACCAAACAAATAATAAACCCTGATAACCAGCAAGCTCCCCAAAGACTCTGTGTGCCTCAAGAAGGGGAATTCCAGTGAAAATCACTGCATTTCCAAACTGTTGCTTTCAGTGTTAATCTTCCAAGCTGTTTTTAAACAAGGTCTGCAGCAACTTATGTAGCCGGCTGAGCAGATGATGTGAATAAAAGAAATGAGCCACAGATCAAAAAAAAGGTCTACAGGGTTTGGCTTTTAATTTTACCTCACCGTCTTTCACCCAGATGTGGTTGTGGGTAGGTATCAGCCAAGAAATTGCAGGTGGCATGGTTATCTTGCTATTTACTGAGTGATGATGCTGCTACCAGCTATTCAATAATAGGAAATGACTAATGATGTGGTGGAAATTATGAACCAGGATTAATAAAACTTGAAAAGGAACAGTCTGGTCTGTTTGATCCTCTGAAGAGGAAGTCTGTCTGTGTACAAGTCTTTTCCCTGAGGTGATGTTCTTATTAGTCTGATCTGAGCATGGAGCAAAGGGAACTGAGTTTGGAAGTGGCTTAAAAAGAAGACAGTAAAAGAAGACATGAAGTATTGTTGAAAAACATCCCTGGGTGACAGGCTGCTGTCTAATGCTGCCTTGCAGGAGGGTGGGGGTAAGTCACAGGAAGGCAGCTCCAGCCTGAGCGTCGCTCGCAAGTGAAAAGGAATTTCTTGGAGAGCTGCTTTTGACTCAGGTCTGATTTTGCTCTTCTTTCTCCTGCCAAATCCTCCTTGAGTGATCTTCCTTGATGAGGGACTACAATCCCAGGTTAATTCCGGTGCTGTGAACAGCCTGGTGAACAGGAGGTGCCACTTTTCGAGTGCTGTGGCAGTGCCATGAGTAGTTTCTTGGTGGAGAGCTGGAGGCCTTTCACAGGGCTGGTGCAGGTGCTGTGATTTGAAAGTGAAAAGGTGCCCTTAAAAATCAGACCCAGAAAAGAGAAGTGGAAGGCCTGAATGGAGTAGATTCCTAACTGGATCCTAATGGAAGAGGTTTTGGGATATATATCCTAAAAATGAGTGCCTAGGTCTTGGAGAAGTGGAGTTTTCCTGGGTAAAACCACCACCAGCTGAGATGGCACCAAGATGAAAATATGTTTGATGTGGCAAGACTGACATCTAGGACACATGGTGGGTTCCAGGTTGTTACCATAGGGGTGGGGAAACTGGCCTTCTCTAAATTCCCTTCCATTTCTGAGAGAAGAGACTTGGGGTTTCTTGTTTCCAAGGCAGATTATCTATTTCTTTGGCTCCTTGATACATCAAACTCCCATGACTGCTTTGGTGAGCAACTGATCTCTTCTGCTCTTCTTGAGGTGGGTCAAAGTTGTAGCTACAGTGAAGTTCATTCAGTTGGGAACTGAGTAATGATACTGAGTGGCCTGTAATGTTGGATAATGTGTGAAGGAGATGCTGTCCTGGAATGGAAGATGCTCTGCCTTTGGCTGAGTTTGCAGAGATGTGAGTTCAGTGTGGTTCTGCCTGGTCCAATATTTCCACCAAAAATGCTGCCAAAATTTGACAATCTTGAATATTTGTGCCAAGCACTAGTCCCTTGCTTTAGGCCTCCTTGGCTTTGCACTGTTTGAACCTCTCAGGCTCTCAGGCACATGGTGGGAATTTTTGGTTGTCCTGTGCAGGCCCAGGAGCTGGGCTCCATAATCCTTGTGGGTCCCTTCCAGCTCAGCATATTCTGTGATTCTATGATAGTCTTCAAGTTCACCAAATTTATTAAGTTTATGTCAGTCTGTTGGATCCACTCTAGCTGCAGTAAAAGCTTCAGAGCGTCTGGCTCCAGCCTCATCTGGTCCATCAATCCAGATGGAGCTGTCAGCACATGGTGGTTGCAGCTCAGGCCTTCCAGAGGAACAAACGTTTGGTTTCATTTCAGTCAGTGAGGACAAGTCACCCCTCAGACTTTGGTGTTCAGGGTTTGCTGCTCAGGCCACTGGACAGTCAGTAACTGGTGTGTGAGTTGGAGCCCCAGAGGAGGCACTGGGGTAGTTTGTGAGAGGCTCTACCCTCCTCCTCTCCCATCTCTTCTGTTGTCTCTGGTTCTTTCCTCTTTGCCAGCTTTCTTTTCCTCACTCCTCCTCTGGCTTCTTCTTAGCCTTTGAAATAATTTATGTTTTAAAGTGAAACTCAGCTATGCAACTGGTTTTATATTTATAAATTGTATTGGGCTGACCCTTTCCTTACCTCAGAGCTGGTATTTTTAAAAGCCCCGTTATTTCCCACTGTTTCAGAAGGTTAAAAGTCCAATCTCATTACAAATGCTGTCCATATGTTGTTGTTTAGTGTTATATCTGTGCATTACCTCAAACTGCACAGCCAATCATAACCCTGCTGGACTGTGTCTCACATCATCACATGGGTGGGATGGAGGCACTGATGGTCTTTAAAGACATGAAATCTTGTTCCCTGCTTTGTAATATCTCAGGATCTTCCTTCTGTCCTCTTGGTATCATCAAGCATTTTCCCTCTCTGCTTGGGCAACACAAAGAAATATTCAAGACTTGAAATCCCATAATCAGCTTTGATCATGCTGCTTTTGGGAAAGCAGGGACAGATGACTTTGTCTTGGTGGAATGTTCCTCCCTGCAAAGGCTTTTGAAGTTCTTTTTCTTATTATTTCCCTCTTGATTTAAAACCGACCTACTAGATTTTTGTTACCGTTGTCTTATTCTTAAGTTGTGGCTCTTTTTCTAAGTACTTTTTGCCTAAGGATTTGCTTGACACCAAGTTCTTTATTTACTGTGGTGAACAGAAACCTGTCTAATACTTGATGAAATTAAATTTGCAGTGTCACCTGCACCTTCTTCTAATTTTAGAGTTCTCAATACCAAACCCTTAGTATCAAAAGTCTTTGTTTGTGTTTGGAATGGACACAGTCCTGTCATGGTTAAGTAACAATTGTATTTAGACCAGCATATCCACAATATCCTGTAACTGGCCCCCAGACAGAAAGTAAATGATCATCCTTGGTTGTGGGGAGCATATTGTGACTTAGTTTAAGCCAGGAGGAATGAATGCAATGTCCTGACCCATTGCTGTTGATATTTTGCCACAGGAGATTCAAGCCAAAATGTCCACTCTGGGTGAATATTACCCCAAAATGTAATGATGAAGGTGAGCCTCTCACACATACCCATGGCACCAATTTTGTCCATGACAATAATAACAATAATAACAATAACAACAACAACAACAACAACAACAACAACAACAACAACAACAACAACAATAATAATAATAATAATATCATCATCTTGGTGGTACTGCTTCACCCACAAAAGCAGCCTCAGCTCAGCAGTGGTTCCCTCTCTTTGTTCCCTCGGAAAGTGCCCACTCTCCACAGAAACAGATGCTCAAGTGATTTGTTTTTCTTCTTCTTGCTCTAAGCTAGATGACTACAATGTTCTCTGGAGTTGTAAAAGACTGTTTTTGTATCTCACAGTCACGTTTCAGTATCAGCAAATATTTTAGATATGAGTTAAGAGAGGTACCCCACTGACAGAAGAAGGCTGGCGGAACTTGTAATATCACATCGTAAATTCCCTCTTCTGCTATGAAAATGTAATAAAATATGTGGCATGGCAGATTTACAATGACAATGCTGCTGCTGTGTTAAGGCAACTATTTTATCCCTTTGTTTTAAACCACAGCTTTTACTGTACTACACACAATGAGCCTTTCCTCTGTGCAACGCCTACAAGCCCCACATTAAGTCAAATATGATCTCATGGCCACTCTTCATCAACTCGTTACACCATTATCTCTCTGCTGCTAATAAATTTTAGGAGGGAAAATTTATATGCAAATATTTTATTTCAGCTATCATTATACTTGGCTTGTCATGAACCTGGTAGTGCCCCCACCCGCTGACATCATCCTTGGAAAAGTTCTGTTCAATAGGTCTTTTATAGTCTTAGTGCAAAGATATATTCCCGAGCCTGACCACACACATGTGATGGGCTTCCCAGCTACCTACAGCAGGTGAGGCAGGTGGGCAGGGTCCTGCTGGCCAGGGCAGCTGTAGTAACTCAGGTGGGGTTCTGCTGCTTGCTGCCTTTTCATGTTTTTGGGTTCTAGCCTCAAAAGGGCCAGTTGCAGTTGCAACATTTTATTAATCAAACTTGAGGCTTCTTCCGTCCCCTGCTGTTAGGTTGTCATTGAGATGCATGAAAATTAACTTTCTTTAAAAATTTCTGACTCTTGTTAAGATAATAAAATGCATTTCCTTCTAAGGAAATTGCCTAACTATTAAGGAGATAACCCACAATGGTTATGATTTACTTTAATCTTCTTATATGTGTTTATGTGAATGCCTCAGTACAATGGCAAGGGTAAAATTTAGGAGGTTTATGCCTCCCTGCTTCCAAAGACACAGGGGAATAAGGTGATCTCATGGCTCTTGCTTTTACTGTTGTCTCCAGGTATTTTTGCTTCACTGTCCAAATTGTACTTAGAAAATTGTACAACTGCTTCCTCTCAATGTTTGCAGCTCTGTGATAGGCTGTGGTGGCAACATCCAGATGACTCCCAAAGACTAGGAGATTGCTAAAGCCAAGCAAACCTTATCTTTCTGCTTCTCTACTCTGTCACTGGTCAGGCTGCTGACTGAAAGAACAGGAAAGGAGTCTGTAGGTACTAACCCCAGAGGCTGTGATCATTGTAATCCTTAAATAAAGAATATCCTGGATATTCATGGGAAAAGAACAGGGGAAGAAGCAGCAGCTGAAGGAGTGAATAAAAATTAGCTACACAGATTGGCATTTTCAAAAATTCTTATCAGATTAGAAATATGAGTTGACAGACTTGTGATTGTTCATCATTCATACCTATTTGGGAACCTCACCACAAGGGCTGAAGGGGATCAGCTTGGATAGGTGGAAGAAGAACATAAAACCTGATATTCACTTGCCTGGTAAGGAGAGCTTTCCACCCAGGAGCACAGACATCCCTCAGTGGTTGCAGCATTTGCTGTGTCAGTGAACCCATCTGCTGCACAACTGTCAGGATTGTGGCACTTCAAACACACAGGGGCAGAAATACCATTCCTTTGACAAGTACTTAGTAGATTGAAAGTCACAAAAACAAAAGGCATCAGGGACCAGGAGCCCTGGGCCTGGAGTACACAAAAATATTGCAACTACAACTGCTTCTAAATCGTAGCCAGTTTCTTCCTAATACTTAGGAGACCGGTGGAAAGAAGTAGATATAATGCCTCCAAAGGTCGGGAAAAGCCTGGCTCTATCTTGGAAGTAATTCATAGAAGAACAGCAATGAAAATCAAAGGAAGAAATGAAATGGCTTCCACTGTTACTCCAGGTCACCAGGACAGGCTCAACCAAGCAGTGGTTTAACATTAACATGTATCAGTACACATGGACAATTCCAATTAAGCCAGGAACTGCTTTTTCTATGGCCATGAGGAAAGTTAACTATTGTAACCCAAGTCATCTGACATTCTTTTCCAAGGAGCAGAATTTCCTTTCTTCTTCTGGAGAAGTTTTCATTTTGCTAGGGAGGGTGTTTACGATAGATTCCCACATCAGAAATGGCGACATCAGTGATTCCTTTTGCAATTTCCCATCAGTACCCTGGGGACAGGGCTGGCCTTCCTTTGGCAGCCTGTGCCGAAAACTGGGGACAGCAGGTGCAGTAACACACCAAGTGCAAGTGCTCTCACCAGGCTTTAAAGCCAGGGAAAGCACAGGAATTATCTCAACGCACAGCCCGTTCCAGGGCCTGCTTACCCTTAATTTCATGAAGCTCAGTGACAATGTTGTAGTCCAGCAGTGACAGAAAATAGTGACTCTGTTGCAAAAGCCATTGTAATGGGAGGAACCTTGATGTTCAATCCCAAACTAAGCAGGAACTGAGGTATTTTTAAGTGTGCAGCCTGCGAGTCATTGGATGTGATTGCAAAGAGACTTGTGGATTCACTGGTTGGGTGCAAATTATCTCATCCCCCACTCCTTACTGCACCTTTTTTTTCTTTACACTTCCTGGGGACAAGTTGGGACTGCCAAGTTCTTTTCCAGAATTTGGGCTCTGCAGCTCCAGGAGGTCCAATCCTTCCTTGAGGCAGGAGATGGAAAGAATCTGTGTTGTTCCAAGATCTGCATGTGTTTGCTATGCTGGAAACTCTGTGTAACTCCCTATACTGGTGAATCTGCTACAGGTGGTCTGAGCATGCGGGCTGCCTATAGTTCTATTTCTAAGGGCACGAGCTGTCTGGCAAGTGAAAAATTGGCTTTTCACTGAGTTACACTAAATATGACTCTTATCTTCTTTTTCTTTCCTACATGTGTGGGAGATGTCCCTGTCAGGATAATACACACTTCACATGATGCCTGGAGATTTAAAAGCACTGTGCAAAGAGATTGGACTTGCTTAGGATTTAATGAACAACTTGTTGAGGTCATTTGGGTCTTCATGATTTAGCAAACTGGTAAGTGATTAAGGATAATTTTCCAGTTAGCTTGCTGCTACTCTTTAAAGTGTCTGATGAACAACAGAAGCTGAGCTGGTTGATAACTAATCATCTAGTTTGGCACTGCTAATTGCTTGTTTAGACATAAGCTCCCTGTTTGTTAGATTTTCAGGTGGCCATCAGAAACAGTCTTCTGATCACTCAGTCATGACTTAGATGTAGTGAGGTCAATCAGCTATTAATGAAATATTTTCAAACCCAATCTGTAGAAAGCCATTTACATTCCCAAGCAAGGACTAGAACTCCAATGAGTTTTAGACTATTACATGATTTTCCCATGGAGACACCCCTCACCAGAGGGGCTTTAAAGGTTTGTTACCAAGATGGTTGGATCTAATCCTGCTGAGGTTGAGGGTGGAAAGCATGCATGTGTATTTCTCTATCCCCACATACCATGTGTTTCTCTTCTGTGCAGTCAGGAAGCAGATTTGTCCTCCTGCCATGTATATTCATCAGGTGTTATCTGACCTCGGGTCCTACTTAAGGAAACATCTAACTGAGGTTGATGGAAGACTTGCCCAAGTAATGACATCATTAACAGGACTTGTGATAAAAGTGGAGTGTCACCCACAGTGATTGCATGGAGGATTGCATGATAGCTGGGATGTCTGTAAAATCTGTACAAAATTAACTGCAGCTGCACAATAGGTGATTAAACTAGTTTTCTCATGCTGTAACTCAGCCCTCTTTAATACTCATTTAAGAATTCTTTCTTTTATAGGACTGTAATATGCATGAGCCTATTCCTTTCCACCCTCCCTATTACTCTACAGCAATGCCTTATTTAATACCCTGCTCTTATTTTTATTGCTTCTAGCAGTCAATCTCCTCTCCTCGGCCTGTCCTGGGTAGCTTAGCCAAGAAATGGGGAACTTCTTGATGGGGAAAGTGATGGAAAAGGAACAGAACCACTCCCAAGTTGTTGAACTAGTCCCACAGCAGAAGTAGCTTTCCCAGACAAAGATTGGCACAGGCAGGTTCCCTTCTGTATGATTTTTCTTTGCACCTCTCAACCTGCTTATGTGGAGTCCTTGTAGAACAGAATTATGTCAATTCTTCAGTCTCCTCGGGTCCTTTTGAGGGATAAGAGGAAATTCCTACCAAGGCTTTGTGATGCTGGTCTGTAACTTTTGTAAAACCTGGAAAATCTGAGGAATGAGGTTTTCTTGCAAATGCCCTTTCATCTGGGAACCCCTTCAGGAGCTCTCCCTGAAGGAGAGGAGAAATTGTTAGATCTACTTTAGGGAAAAGCCTGATGTAGTTCATCTCACGTGAACTGGCCATGCTGGCTGAGAGTTCAGGATCTGCTTCCTGTAGAGTGAGAAATGTCCTGTAAAAAGGGACCATAAACAAAGCAAGTTTTCAAAGAAATTGGATGCAGAGCCTTAACATAGCCAGTGCATAACATTGAAAGCTCATGAATTTGTCACCACAAGCACAAAACCTGAGCATTTTGGGTTCTCTTCCCATCAGTGAATAGTCTGAGGTCCCTGGAAATGGTTCTCAATTGTGATCTGAGAAATAAGAGCTGGAGAATTTCACTGTGTGATTTCCGAGTTGAGCTCAAAAGTCTGTGCACCAGACCATCTACTGCCTACAAGAGGACCATTTCATTCAAGATGTTACTCAATCTTGAATTAGAGACTTCAAATTAGAAAGATCTTAACATACCCCAAAGTTAATTGGTGCATTGGTTGACTGTAGGCAGCTACTCAAAGGCAAAATGTACTTTTTTTTTTTAACCTTTGGGGTTCATCTTTTAAGATTTTCTTTATGACTGTAAGGATTAGAGACCTCTTTTAATTTTTAATGAGCTTGAAATTTTTATGTAATAACAAGCTGTTGGGACATGGGACTTTGAACAACATATTTAATAATAAAAAATAGCTGTTAAATAAGTAATAAGAAGGTAATAAGTGAGTTGTATTTTTATACTAGCAAATGACTGAAGATATTTTTCTGGAAAACAAATTCAGCCCCATCAAACAGACTCCTATCTAGTGAAATAAAACAGATTTAAAATAGATTTATCCTTTAAAACACTGAGCTAATCTTGCCTTGGTCCCTACTGAGCAGAAGACGCCTGTCCCATCCACCTCTAATCTGAGAAGCTCATCGTGTCTCCCAGACCTATTTGCAGCGAGACACTTGTGGGAGATGAAACCTTGGCATGGGAGGTTTCTTGTCTCCGAGGGCTGTTGGAAAGGGAGCAGAATTCCTTGTCTGCCTCGATCCACCCACGCAAACAGGAAGGAGCTCGTGCCAGATGATAAGTCCAACTTACCATCCAAGGTAAGTAAATGCCAGAGAGGATTGTTTTCTTTTCCACGGGATTTCTAATTAAGGGACATGCTTTAACTGTGTTTTCAATGGCTGAACATCCAAATGACAGTTTGATATGAGCAATTTGTCCGGAAGGATAGATAAATTCATACCAAAGCTAAAGGATTTTCCGTTTAAAATGGGTACACATCCTTAGCTGTGGATCGGATCAAACATTCCTGTAACTAAAGAATCCCCTTTATGTAACAACTGCTTTTTAACCTTCATTCTTTGCACTTTTAATGATCAAAGTCTCTCCTGATTTGTCCCCAGTCATTGACTCTGGCAAGTGCTTGTTTTTTTTCAGAACTCTGTCTTGTTCCAGTTTCATGAATGAAGGGAAATGTCTATTCCCATTTCTCCTGTCCCACCCAGCCCTAATGAGCAGTAGCATTGTCTGACTGACTCCTGGGGGAATTTGCCACCTGCATAGTGGCTGGGCTGGGCTGTTGCAGCTGGATTTCTTCTGACCTTTGTTTTCTAGAGATGTGATCCAATGTCTTGAGAACAGGAACAGAGGGAAGGTGCTGGTGCCTCTCTGTCCCAGGAAGATCAGTGCAGCATGATTAGGCCACTGGGTGCTGTGTGTTTCATAGAATCATAGAATCCCAGACTGGTTTGGGTTGGAAGGTGCCTTAAAGAGCATCCAGTTCCACCCCCTACCTGGAGCAGGGATACCTTCCACTATCCAGGGTTGCTCCAAGCCCTGTCCAGCCTGGCCTTGGACACTTCCAGGGATCCAGGGGCAGCCACAGCTTCTCGTGGCAACATGTGCCAGGGCCTCCCCACCCTCACAGCCAAGAATTTCTTCCTAACATCTAATCTAAACCTACTCTTTGACACTTTGAAGCCATTCACCCTTGTTCTGTCACTTCATGCTCTTGTAAATAGTTTCTGTAGTAGTTTCTGGAATATTCGAAGTCCATCCAGTCAAGAAAGGTGTTGCTTTGGTTGGGGAAATGCTGCCTTTTATTGTGTTCACAGAAATAGATCAAAGACACGTTCACGATACCCATGGCCAGCAGAGGTAATGTGGGCAAACATTAAGTGGGTTTGTTCCTGTAGGAGTAGCAGTTTGAAACTCTCTTGATAACTTTGCCAGATCCAGCTAGAAAGGCTCTGACATTTAGTGCTGGATAATGAGAACTGTGAGCTTTGAAGGTTACAGGATTGCATATTCTCCCTTCCCCCCATCATCACATGGCACCATTCAAAATATGTCTGAGCAGAGAATACAGTTATTTTTGGTACTGGCCCAGAAACTTATCAGGTGAAGTGCAATTAATGAATCAAGTGCCTTAAAATATCTGCCCAGAAGCAGCAGGTACACTTTTGGTGACTGGGTACAGGAATTCCATTCAGAAGAACAGCAAAAAGCTTTTCTTACATCATTTCTTCACAGTGTATTTGCCCTGCTGCTTCCAGGAATGTTGTATTTTTGCTGTACCAATACAAATCTGCCTTACCTTGGCAAATCACAAGACTGGAAGGTCTCAGTCTGTGTGTGCTCGGTGGGGATTCAGCTGAAATCCTGATGGGGTTTGCCTGTCCCAGACATAATTGCAGCCCAGAGTGCTGGGAAGGGGATGCACAGAATCATGGAATATCCTGAGCGGGAAAGGCACCCACAAGGATCATCCAGTCCAACTCCTGGCCCTGTCCAGACACCCCAACAATCCCACCCTGTGCCTGAGAGTGGTGTCCAAACCCTCCTGGAGCTCTGGCAGCCTTGGGGCTGTGCCCATTCCCTGGGGAGCCTGGGCAGGGCCCCAACACCCTCTGGGGAAAGAACCTTTTCCTGATCTCCAACCTCACCTTTCCCTGGCACAGCTCCAGCCATTCCCTCAGGTCCTGTCACTGTCACAGAGAGCAGAGATTGGAGCTGCCCCTCCACTGTCCCTTGTGAGGAAGCTGCACCCACCATGAGGCCTCCCCTCAGGTCTCCCCTCAGATGTAATTTGGCTTTAGAGCTTGTTCCTTTTGTGCTCTTCTTTCCTGGGTCATCAAATGCCAGAAAATGTAGAGGAGGACTGTATGACTTAAATTCAGAGGAGACCGGGACTAGCACAAGGATTGCAGAAAGGGAATGTCAGAGGAAGGAGTTTTCCAAGGTTATGCTTGAAGAAACAGCGTGAGGAAACTGCACAGGACTTACAGAGGGTTTGAGAATGAGTCAAGGGAAGCTGAGAGTGGGTACAAGAAATGGGATAGAGCTGGTTGTCTGGGAAAGGACAGACAGAGCTGGAGACAGAAAATCAGGTGGGGTTAATGAAATCAGGAATGTATGGGACAGAAACAATCATCTGTGGTGGTAGAGAAGAGGAGGAGGAAGAAGGGACAAACGCTCTGTGAGGAGAGGGACATTTATAGGACAAGGAGTGGGACTCACTGGCCAGGCAAAAGGAAACAAAATGTTATAAAGAGAAGTGTGGATGTGAAAAGGGGAACTCGGGTGAGTTGACTCTGAGAGGAGATCAGCGCTGGCATGAAAGCTACGGGTGGTTCTCAAAGATAGATTGGAGTCCACTGTGGGCAGATCCATGTCCATTTGTCCCCAGGCTGGAATGAGACCTGGAGTCAGGGGCATCCCATCCCACCATATCTGAGTTCCTCTCCATCTGTGCTATCCATAAAGAACATGCCTAATACCAGTGGAGAAAAAATATCGACTGAGCACAGAAAGAAGGTGTGTTCATCATGGCCTGTGCTCTAGGAGCTTAAGGCAGGGGCAGTTGGACCTGTACATCTTCTGATAGTGTGGAATGATTGAATTTACAACTGTACTGACACCCTCTGAATGCAGTCTCAGGGAATAACACAGAGCAATGGGTTAAGGAGGCAGGGAAGGGTTATGCTGTGGAGAAGGGAACAACTTTAGCAGATAAGTAATTAGAGATAACAAAGCTGGAGTGCACAGGGGTGATAGGTTGTGGCTGAAATACCCACGTTTATTCCTAAAGCCAAGAGGCAAGGACTGTCTCTGTGCTCTTATTTTCTATAGTACAGATGTTTGATAATCCCAAAAGAGGTCAGTGCTCCAGTGCTGGGCACTCAGCACTGTTAGAGGAAAATGGTATTTGCATTAAGGAGCCTACAGTTCAAACAGACAAGGCAGACAGAGTGGGAGAGGAGCAGGAGCACTGAGAGGTAAAGCAGGTGGCCAGGGTTAGCAGCAGAACTGATTTCTGAACTTCTGAATCCCAGTGCACTGGTATGTCTGTTAAATTGTGCTGTTGTTTGTGTTCTCACTGAAGCCAAAAGGATGTCTGAGTAAATGCTCAAGGCTAAAAGCACTATGGGATTTCTGCCCTAGAAACCAGACTCCAAAATGGGCTAATTTTATTTTTTAAAGGAAAAATCAAATGGGTCAGTTCTTATTCTGAATGGTCCTACTGCCACACCAGCACACACTGAATGCTCTGTATGAGAAGAGAAATCCCACTAAAATGGGACCACAGCCATTAGTCCTGGTGGGAGATGCTAATGCACAGAAATCTGTTTGTATTGGCTGGGAAATACGTGGGTTTTAGCACGGCCACAGCACCTAGGAACATCCTCAACACTTTGCACAACAAACAAATTGTTAATTACTTGTTCTGAGGATTTATATAATGAAGTGTTAGTTCTACACAAGGAAAGTTAGGGCAGCAAGGAAAGAACCATGGAATCTCAGAGTGGTTTGGGTTAGAAGGGACATTAAAGACCATCTCTGCCCCCTACCATGGGCAGGGGACACCTTCCACTAGAGCAGGCAGAAGCTTTTATTGCAGAGCCCATGAAGGCAGCAACACCAGGGAACACAGTAGCAGTCAAATTTCACACCAGGTTTAGCAGGAATTTATCTGAGTATTTTTGCATAGAAATCTTAACTCCTCTTCCCTCCCATCAAAAGTAGCTGGAAGTGTCCATACATTTTAAGATTTGATTCTAGGATTATGGTGGTCATGTAAAAATAATGGGAGTTTAAAGATGAATTTAAGTGCTTAGCTGCCTTCTCAGACAGTGATGACTGACAGCAATAAACCCATCAGAAGGAGCAGATCTGGGTAGTTGTGTCACAACTGAATGAATATGACAATATATATTCTAGTTGAGTTCATTTAGGACATTCTGCTGCTAAAATCAGTTCACAAAAAGGTCGAATTTCATAAAGGTAACATCTATTGATACTCAATGATACATTTATTTAAGATTTCCTCTCCATTTACTGATGTAAATGTATTGTTCATTTTTCACATACCAAGCACGGTTGTTTAGTCTCAAGGGAATTTCTGTTACGAATTTAACAACTGTGACACATTAAAAAGCACATTTAAGGGAGATATTAAGCGTTGAGAGGATGTGACCAAATGTTTCCATGGTGTTTTGCCAAAATGTCACTTAAATGCCAGGGCAATTTTCATCAGAGTTGCTCTTTCAGTACTCATCCTGCCCACCAAAAAAGTAAAACAAATCCTGTCCACATCAGTAGCAGGCAGGCCTTCAGTGCACTTGCCGGAAAGTAATTTCCAAAGTTTTACTTTAATTTTGGAAGCTCCTTTCAGCTCCCGGGTGATGCACAGGGCAGCTCTGTGCTTTGCGCAGCTGAAGGCCAAGGAGGAAGTCGATGGCTCAGAGTGTGTAAGAAAAAATGTTCAAATGCAATGCCTCGTGTAGGCACCTGCATCTCTAATTAACAACTGGCCCATAATGTCAGGAACTGATTTTCAGGAAGTCCTTTGTTCTTTGAAAGTCAGGCCCCAAAGCAGGCAATGAAAAATTGAAAACTGAAACATCGATGATTACTTTGGGGAAACTCGAACCTGATCTCAAAGCAAATTGTGAATGTGCATGTGCAAGCCTGCGAAATGCTGTCTGTACTGGTTTTTCTGTAATTCTTGTTGCTTTTGTGAAGCTACCAAAGTGACATTTGTGCAAGAAGCTGTTTCTCATGGATTATTTTCTATGAAGTTTTTTGGGAAAAGCTGGAGTAGTGATGGACTTAATTCCTGGGAGATACATCCGCCAAATTTAACCTGTGTTTTAAGTTAGGTGTTTTAACCCAGAATAAGTTTTCTAGATCTGTTTTTCTACCTATGTGGAAAACATCACGGTCTAAAAGCTCCACATGTGCTTTTCTCCTCCCTGAGGTCTGGTGCCCCACGAAGCGGAGGTGAGCTGGGTTGGCCCTGGAGCATCACCTTCTCCTCACCTTCCTCCGGCTGCCTGCTCCAGGGGTCACACTTGCTCTGATGCTCAGGCACGAGGAACGACACAGGCTGGGCTCTGGTTAGGATGGCTTAAACTGCAGGCTTAGCTCAGCTGGGACTGATGGCCTTGGGCTGAGCTCCTGGGCAGGGGCGTGGAGGGAAACCCAGCGGGGGCCAGGAGTGCCCTCAGGGCCCTGACAGCAGTCACGATGCTGATGCAGATATAGGGAGCAATTTGGGAAACAAAGCGACCTTGTGGACCTCATACAGGTGACTCACTCTGAGATGGTTCAGATACTGAAGTTCAGCGCTAAGGGAGCAGAGCTCTGGTGACTTTTCCCTCCCCCACAAGCAGGACTGGGTGCTCTTCCTTCTACAGCACATTTTGTTCATTTAATTATCCTGCAAGGCTGTGGCTCTACATATCCAAGAAAACATAATTTCTTTCCTTTTTTTCTTGAATCCATTAATTGTTTCAGTTGTAATTAAAAACCCGAAGTGTAGGAAGCACATTCCTGGGAATTACTGCTGCCAGAGCCTCTCTCCATTTTTTCAGCTTTCCCACGAGAGGAGCCTGGTCTTGCCACTTGCTGGAATGTGTTTATCAAAGGCTGGATTCATATGGATCAATAGTGGGGACACGTGCAGAGGACTGGGATGCCTGAGGGCGGGACAGTGAGGCAGCAGCTCCCTGGGACAGCTCAAGGGTACTCCTGTGATTTGGATGCACTTACTTAGCTGTAGCTGATCATGGGGACATCACTCCCCCTTGCCTCGGCAGCAGCTGTGATGTTAAAAAGTATAAGATGTTACCAAAGGAAGTACTTAGCAAAACTTTTATTTCAGCTTCCCCTGACAAACAATAAATTCTCTCAACAATGGCTGGTTCTGGCTCAGAGTCACTGATGCCTTTAGAAGGGTGTGCTCTCCCTGCACGGGGCAGACCACAACCAGCTAAATTAAACCAAAACGGGGTAACCTTTGTGGCTGAGGGGCACAGTGGGGGATTCCCAGATGGTTTCCTGAAACCTGGATGTTATACACCACTGCTGCTCTGTGTGAGAGCTGTACAGGAGCTCTGAATCTGGGCAGGACAGATTCTCCAGTGCTACAAATTGCTATGGCCCTTTGGTATCTGTACAGATAACCTGATTTATGCCAGCTGAAAGCTCCTCTTTAGGAGTAGGCCCTGGTTTCAAATGTTAATGAAAAGGTTATTTGGATGGGATTCTGAGCAATCTGATCTAGTGAGTGGCATCCCTGCCCATGGCAGGGGTTTGGAACTAGATGATCTTTAATGTTCCTTCCAACCCAAACCAGTCTATGGTGATTCTATGATTTAGTAATTTCTGGTAATTCTAGTAGTTTAAGTGAGGTAGCTGACATGGAATTCAAAGGGCGTTTTGAGCATCCTGTGGTTATCTGGAGATAAAATTTTATCTTTGGATCTGATAAACCATTTATGAAAATTTGATTTCTACTTTTGAGCTAACCTAGTGCCCAGAAGCTTTTATCTATGGCCCAAGCTGTAGAATAAGTTCCTTATGCTACTTCCAAAGAGAAAGTATGGTGAGGATGAGGGATCATGATGGGTTCAGAACAATCCAAAGAAAAGATCTGCATCTTGGAGAAGTGAACTTTCATTCCTGGGTGATGCAGTAACAGTTTAGCTTGTACAGCCGATTTTACAAAAATATTTATTTCAGTGAAATTAATTCCAGCTCACTTTTAATTCCTTCTTTTAGTATTTTTCCTTGTTCCTTCCTTTGGCTGGTGATGAGGTGAGAGCTGCAGCAATGGCATGTAGAAACTCCTCTTTGCAATAACATCACTCTAACAGTGCTCTAGTGGGGAGCTCCATAAGGGCCTGTGCAGCCATAGGCACTGACCCACCAGCACTGGGATGTCGAAATCCAACTGGGAACGGCTTCACATCTGCCTGGTAAGGTAACAGAGAGATATTAACATTTTCATAAAATGTTCTGAAGTCAGTTTGGCTTGGCTGGCCATGCAGATACTCAAGCCAAGGAGACTGTCCTGAGCGTGGTGTCAGCAGAGAAGCAATGCAGGGTAGTAAGTGAAGTTACAGGATCTAAAGAGACATTTTAATCAGGCAGTTAAAGTGACAGAGCTTTGGAAAAATCCCTTGTTTTTCTGCCTGTGCCTACGTGGAAAAGGTGTGAGAAAACCCTGCACACATCACTGTACAGTGAAAGGACATTCTGATGTCTTCATCCTGATGCTCCCTAAGAAATTCCTAGGAAGTTGAACCTTTATTTGATATTTTTCCTGAAGTTCACGTCAACTCTCCAATGTTTAGAGAAAGGTGCTGGTTGAGTACTGCGAGACAATCACTCTGAGCGTTGTAAGAGGAGGTGAAGAGTGTACTTGACTGCAATGAGTACATCACAAAAAGGTACCAGTGGTGATTTTTAATCTCGCAGTGAAAGAAATAACGTGAACTGATAGGTGGGAACTTGACTAGGAGCATTTCTGAACAGCAAAATATACGCAAATAGCAACACTGAGTAATTAGGCTTTGCTGCATTTTACTAAGGGATGCCTTGAATATTTCCTTACTGAAAGCCTGAATAGCTGTGCAGGGAGGATACAGTAATTCAGCCACCGTTTAGCACGGTCAGTGCAGGAATTAGAGGTTGAAATCCCGTTGCTATTGGGACAGAAGTTTAATTAGAGTGCTATAACCATCCCTTCAACGCTGATACTTTTTACTCCACTTGGACTTGCCAGACTGAGGCTGTCAGTCTCCTAGATAATTCTCTGTTTATGCCTGGACAGATTTTTATTTGCATGCTAGTTTGGGAATTGGTTGTTCTTTGTATCTGTACTTGCATTTACATCTGAACAAGTATATTTGTTCTTCATCAGCCTTTGTTCTCCTATTTTTAAAAGGCTTACTCATCCCCTCGAAGATTAGCATCAGTACCATCTGATTTAGGTGACAGTTCTCACCCCATGAGCAGCAAGAAATTGAAATGAATTGTTTCTGGAATGAGCCATTGTTGATCCAAGCTGTCCAACAAGTACTTGAATAACAAATATCTCTTACCAAACCAATGCTAGTTCATGAACAGAGAAACAGAATGAAGTTCACTGCATTGCTTGTTTGCAAAACACAGTTCAGCCCTTTCTTTGCCAAAGCCGAGCTGTCAGGAACTAGATCCTTAACTGCTATAAACCAGCTCAAGTCAATGACTTGGGTGCCGGTGACAATTTACATTAAGTGATCATCCAGCCTCAAAGTGCAGCGGAACAGCAGTGTGAAAAAAACAAATGATGGGGAATGACAGCAAAACATTTCAGAATAGCCAGAGACATTTCTGGGATAAATTGCAAGTTTGATCTGGTTTTTTTTTTTTTTTTTTTGCAAAGATAAGGTTTTCGGGGAAAGGGGGGAGGTGGTGTTGCCACTTATCTCCTGTTTCACTTAGTGCTTGCTGATCAAATCTGAAGTCAAGTTTGTAAGGAGGAATAATATTAGCACAAGTGATGCAGGTGTGCAGGTGGGGGGATGGACCACCTTAGGAACAAAAGCTCTTCCTCTTGACAAGGTTGTTCCCCCAGAGGGTGCTGGGCTCTGAATAAGCTCCCCAGGGAATGGTCTCAGCACCAAACCTGCCAGAGCTCCAGGACCATTTGGACAATGTCTCAGGCACAGGATGGGATTCTTGTGGATGGTTCTGTGCAGGGCCAGCGGTTGGGCTGGAGGATCCTTGTGTGTCCCTCCAAGCTCAGGATATTCTGTGTTTAATTTTTGCTCTTCTTTGTACCAATTGGTTCAATAAAGCTTATCACTTGCAGCTAGAAAAATTGCTGTGCTCATGTTGCTGGGTCATCACTGTTACAGGAACACAGTCTGACCAAGCACATCGTATTTTCCACTGCATTTGTGTTTATGGGCTGAGCTGGGCAACTGGCTTGAGTATAAAAACCCCAGAGATTTCAAATGTTAGAGATTGAATCATTTGCTTGATCTTCTCTTCTGTGGTTTGGTCAGAAGACAGTTTTACAAGGAGGCATCATGCCCAGGATGCAGGAACACTGTGAAATGCTAAATTTTACCAGACCGAAGGAGCACTGTGTAGTATTCTGCACCTGTAATGTTTGTCATGTTTCTCCTTGGATAAACTTTATGGGGAAATTTTGCCTCCTTGAACTCCAACCAGATCTGAAATGAGCCAAGCTGGGGTTGGCTGCTGCGTGTACTGATGGGTGTTGAGTTAGTGCAAAATCAAACAACTGTGTAAGGAGGATTCAGTCAGCCAAAACACAGAATCACAGAATCATTTAGGCTGGAAAAGACCTCTCAGATCATCAAGTCCAACCATAAATGAAACAATCTGAGGAGTAAAGCAACTAAAATGTTCTTGCTTTAAAGTGAATATGGGGGGTGTGTAGATGTGCTAAGGTCTAAACACTGAATGGGTGATCTGTGGATTCAATTGGGCTGTAGACGAATCTTAATGGAGGAGTTCCCCTCCTGCCAGAAGGGAAAAAAACAGCCTTCAGCACTAGGCAACTTTCCACTAACATTTTTAAAGCTAATTTGCTATCATTTAGCACGTTCATTTAGCTACATTCATGGCACTAGGAAACAGGAATTAAATAAGGCCCATAATTAAGGGTTATTAGCATAATTTACTGCCAGTGTTGTAGTGTTTCGGGGCTCTTCTCGGGTTGATTTTTGCTCTAGCTTATACAAATACATCAGAAGAGGCAGTTCTCCAAAATAATTCCATTTAGGAACGCTGGTAGCATTAAGAGAAATACCCCCAAAAGTAAAGCAAGATCTCCTTTTAAAGGCACAGATGATATCAGCTATTCACTTTTTGCTCACTTGCTACTCTCATTTCATGGATGAAAAAAATGTAAGTATGAGACTTTTAAATTACTTGTGCAGCCAGTGATGCCAGTGGAAATATTTTGAAAGAATTAATCTGTGAAATCATGTAAATGCCAGGGCAGATAGTGCAGATTTTAATCATTACTGGCTTGGTGAATCCTGTAGCTGTTTCCTTGTCCCACATGCAGGAGGCATTTCTAATAAACTTCTGTGGAAGATAGGGAAAACCTGGAAACTGGCCAGACAGTTTTAAGCCATCTGAAAACAAGAATATTAGTGGATAGCTCCTATGGCATCCTGTTAAATTTCAGGAGTCCTTCAGTGTCTGTAATTGGGAATAACCTGCCTCACTCCAACCAAGCCAGAGCAGTTGACGATTTGGCCCACGAGATGTATCCGAAATACTGCAAATTCCTACGAAAAGGAATTCTTTGTCTCCATTAGCATTTCAACACACACTCACTACAGAGATCTCACTGGGGGTAAAGCATTAAAACCCTTTCAGAAGTGGTTTAGTTGGCTAATTAGACAATAAGCATAAACCTGATGCATCCAGCTGTACAAATAAAACGTGACTTTAAAGTTTAATGTCCTGAGCACGGAGTAGTCGTGAACTTGGAGCCAAGAGGGGCTGAGAGGAAGGTGGCTGGCTTACAGCTCGGTAGTGGTGTGTCTGAAGGCTGAAACCTTTGGAGAACTCCAAGAGAGTTTATTTTAAGTGTGACTAAAAGGAACTAAGTACCAGTTACCACAAATAGGGTGATCTTTATCTTCCTTTGTTGGCTTGTGCCGAAGGAAAAAGAATCTTAAAAGACTTCTGGCAGCCGCAGGCTTCCCAAAGAGATCTCCCTCACATTGCTGACATGTCTCTCATTTTTTGGGTGCTACCTTAGCGCTGAAGGAAATTAAGAGGTCATTTTAATGGCCCCTTATGCCCTTGGCTCCTGGGTAGGTGTGATCAAGTAGCTAAAGACATAACTGACATTTCTCCCCTCCGTCCTAATGCATCCATCCTGGAATTGTGGAAGGAAAATCAGGCTGCTCTTGTGCAGTTTTCCACTTTGGCTATCTGGGAGCGGCACCTGTAAGCGCTCACTTTGAGGGATGGTTAATGTGCTAATTACCCCGGACCCAAAAATGCAAGCTGTAAACCAATGAGGACTGTATTTATAATCAATCAATTTTATGACCTTCTGATGGTGATGATATCAGTGGAGTTTACATTGAGAGCCCTTTTACTCCTCCAGGGCAGCTGTGCCCTTATGTTTTAGTTACAGCTCAAAGAAGATTTTGCTAATTTACTTTATGGTAGGCGTACTTAAGAAAAATATTACCTTCCCTAAACAGCTGAGCCCATTACCAAGTCCCATTTTTAAATAATGAAAACACATGGACTGTCAGTACCTTCAGGGTGTATTGTCAGGTGATGAGCTGTTTTCCAAACATCCATGGCAGAAAGTAATGACTTCAGAGCAAAATATTGTTCTCATTGGTATAAGTTGCTGTGAGACAAATCCCACACCCTCTGATGTCAATGGAAAGACTCCATTTGACTTCAAAGAAGGCTGGATCAGGCCCTGAAAGAAATGTTGCCATCATAAAACACCAAAAATTCTTCATGGCTTTTATACATTTTAAAAATGCTCTCTGCTCGCTGGTGATCTTCCGTGCAGTTTACCTGGCTATGTGTAATGTGTAATTTCTGTGTTTGCTTTGCAGTGGATTTATGAGAGAAGAATGTCTGTAAAGCCTGATTTGTGAAGTGTTAAAATGATGTCCTGGAAAGGCACACAATGCCAAGGTATACAAGATGCCCTGTAATACCTCAGCCCCAGGAAGGCTCTCCAACTTTTCTGATGTTACTAAGTTCTCACAAAGAAAAACAGTGTTGTTTAACTGTAGACAGATGTGTTAAAAATAGTTTGATTTTGTGCCCCTGTTCTTTTATTGGAATTGCTAGCTTTTTAGTAAAAATTCAGGTCAGATTTCAAGGACAGAACTACTTCCTGCATTTCCCAGAGCTTCTCTGGGGGGGTTGTTGGTTTGAGCAACTTATAAAAATGGGGCAGGATGGGGGTACACTGTGTCCTCTCAAGCTGGAAGTGCAGAGATAAGCTCCAAACCAGTACCAGATGCAAGTTTTTCTGCTTAATTCCTTTCTCTCAACATTGTACCCTTATTTAAGTGTGGGTTATGAAAGATTTGTTCCTTAGGGCTGTGAAGGATGTGGCTCTGCAGAGAGGGTGAGGGTTCCATTTTTTTCCTGTATCACAACTCCTATTATCCGATGCTTGACAGGACTATGCTAGGCCATGGATGAAATCAGTTATCCAAAAGTTTATAGAACCATAGAATCATTAAGGTCAGAAAAGCCCTCTAAGAACGAGTCCAGCTGCTAACCCAGCACTGCCAAGCCCACCATGTCCCCAAGTGCCACATCCACACACCTTTTGAACACTTTCAGGGATTGTGACTCTACTGCTTCCCCGTGCAGCGTGTTCCACATCAGCTTTTGCTACGCAGCTGGTGAACACCTCTGCCTCCCTGACACCTCTGCTGGATGGGCTCAGCTGCTCCTGCCCACGGGCTGGCATTGACAGGGACAGGACACAGTGGCCCCTGGGGACATCCCACTGCCCTGGGCTGCAGGGAGGCAGTGGGCAAGCAGCAGTGCCAGGCTGAGGGTGCAGGAGCCCCTGCTCACCTGCCAAAGCCGAGCTCTTGTGGTCCTGCATGCAGGCCAGGCAGCCGGCCAGACAGCTGGATTTCCATGGCAGAGCCAGTGTCTGGCCTTTTTAAAAGACAAACTTGCTGGATTTATGTGCGGGGATGGCCGTGGTCCTCCTGGAGCTGACGCGGTCTAATGAATGAGATGGGCAGTAAAATACTTTATACTCGCTATCAGGGGTTAACGACTCCTGCCCTCTCGGTTTTCCCCTGCTCATGTTTTCCCTCTGTCCCCCTCCTCCACGCCCAGGCCCCTGCTGTGTCTGTATTTTCCGAGCAGTGGCACCACCTGGTTTGTTTTCTGTGTCAGGTATATTACAGACTGTCTGTCAGAGGTTAACTGCCCCAGCCAGCTCGGCCTTTTCTCTTCTTGGGCCTGGTCTAAACTCCCTCCCTGCCTGCGTGCCTCTGGTTAGGTTTCCCAGAATGTAGTGGCACCTGGAGAAAGAAGATGTTTTGGTCATTTTTGGTTTCTCAGTAGTTAAACAGTCTGGTGAGGATGGTGGCTCTGCCTGCCCGTGGTTTTGGGAACCCACCTGGGGTGCCCCCATAGCTCTGCCTGTGTGCTAGAGGCCTGAAGTTACACATCAGAGAGTATTTTTGCCTGTTCTGCTTTCTAAAAAACCTCTGATGTGAATTTTCCTCTGTTCATGCCGACTCTGGCTGAGTCCCCAGTCCGTATCAAAGAGGTCAATAACCCTCCCCAGCTGCCTACATGGAAGGGAAACTTCAGCCTGTGGCTCAGATGGAGCCCTGGGGTGGTTGTACAGGTGCTTGGCCTTAACCCTGAAAGAAGCAGGGCCCCCTGTTCTGGGCCAAGAGTGTATCTGGGCCCCAGAGACAGGACAGAAATCCTGGCTTCTTTCAGGATTGAGGCCAAGTAAAGAGGGAATTTAATACAACTGTTTGAAGTTCAGCTGCAAAGATGATGGGATCAAACTCTTCTTGATAGTGGCAGGTGACACCATAAGGGGGCAAAAGCCACGGATTGCAGTGTGGGAGCTTCATGTTGGACATTAGGGAAACTTTTTTCCTGGCAAGTGCAAGACTGAAACAAGCTGCTAGTGGAGGAGAAAAGGAGGGAAATCTTTATCCCTGGAAGTTTTTAGGACTTCCAGCTAGAAATAGATCATCTCACACATGGCTTTTCCTCGATGGGCACTGGCACAAACCCAGGTACAGAGTTGCTCAGCAGTCTCAGGGCTGTGTCTTAACAGTCTCAAACTACACAAAAATTCATCCCCTTGGCAAACTGAACATGTTTTACTGCAAATCTGGAGGGCCAATCCAAAACTTCTGTTCTACCAGCTCTCCAGACTGTGAAGGAAACATCAGCATAAAGCTGCCCTTGATGCAGCTCCCCTGGGATTGAGCCCTTTAATTGTATCTCCATAAACTATTTTGCCCTTGGACCACTGTCTTTTTTGTAAATGGGAGAAGTGCCTGGATGAACAATTTTCATGCTCCTATTAATCTGATTGTTGTCTGCAAGATTCCTTTCTCTGCTGGTGCAGCAACTGGAAATTGTGTGATGAATGACCAACTGAATGGTCCCAAAATCAAGGTGTTGTCATGTTGGCCTGGGAAATAGGCCTTGTGTGTCCCTAGGTGCGACCATCCATCCCTTAACTGGATATTTCCTGAGGATCACTATTTGCTGCTCACCTTCTACTGCTCAGTCTACTTCTGATTTAAAGTTCTACAAATTTGGTATGAAGTGCACGGGACCACCAGCAGCCATATTACTCAACAAGAGCAGGAGGTTGGATGCATAAAGTACTATTTAATGCTAAGTACCATGAATAATCATGTCCAAGGCATAGCAAATCGGGCTCTGGAAATTAATGAGCACTTTTGACCTCCTTCCTGTGCCTCAGCTCCTCGCCCATAAAATAGGAAGTGTACCACTTCCCCATTTTGCAGGATGAATGGGAATTGATTGCTATTGGGCAAACTCTCATATATTCCATTGAAATGCTCTTTAGGAAAACTTATGGAGAAAATATTAATCCTACCTTCAGAGCAGGGTGGGGTTGTAAAAGAAGGTGTAGAGACAGAGTGTGTAATGAGGGCAGAGCGAAATACTGAGTAGCTGCTCATTGATTCAGGACTGTTCACTCTGTGAATTAAGACATGTAAAAATGGTCTGAAATGACGCTGTAATTGAAGACCCCATCATGAAACATGAGAACAAGAGAGCTGTAGTGAGATACTGGCTTACTTTAATTGGCAGTACTTGATTTTGAGGCCTATATGCAGATTTTTGGAAAATTTCATTTTAAGTATGGTTCCTCAGGACAGAAAGTTTACGTTCAAACAAAGGTCTTTAACTTGATTAGCCAGGAATTAAATTCCTTTTTTCTTTTCAGTGTTCTACGTGAATGAACTAATAGAATCATAGAATGTCCTGAGTTGGAAGGGACCACAAGGATCAGTTTTAGAAGATAGTGCCCAAAAATGAGGTGCTTAATAACACACATACTAATGTGACTTCAGAGAAGGAATCAAACTGTAGTTTTGGAAAGAGCCTTCTACTTATATAGCTTCAGTCACTGAATCAAAACCAGCAACCACATCAGGTGTCTCAGAGTTCACAGTAAATACAAATATTTGGATTAACAGACACTGGAATCAGCTCAAATCAAATCTATAATTCAAGTGTATTTATGCAATACTCTATGAAATGTCAATAAACACCAAAATCAGAGTGCAAGGAATTAGTGTTGATTCAAGGTGAGCAGAGAATCCCACATACTATGGGTTGAATGTGGAATACTGGAGTTAAGTTTCTTCACTGGAACAGTAGGCAGAAGGATGGAGGGTTGTGATGCAGAACAGATGAAATATGAATTAGAACCCGTTCTCAGCTCGAAAGTACCCATAGGACTATAGCTGGTAATAATAAACAATGCATTCACAGGCATTTTACAAAGGTTAGGGTTGATCTCCATGGCCAGAAATATTTTATCTTGGCCTTGCATTTGCTGCATTTTTTTCCAAGTATTTCACATTGCCTGTTAGCCTGTGGAACACCAGAGCATCTCCAGCATCACTGAATGCCCCTTTGCCAAGTTCCAGGAATAGAAGAACAGCTACCCAGAAAGGTTGTTTTGCTGGTATTCTAACTTGCACGTTGAAATGCAAAGCATTTGAGAAATAAGTCTGGGAACTTGGCTGCTGCTCCTTGGGGATTACCCACCCATTCCCCATTCCCTGCTTCACAGACCAAATGGCAGGACTGAAATGGGAAGGTTTCCTGAGAAGAATAAGTGCCCTGGCTGGTTTCATACTTCTCTGTGGAAGAGGAAGATCTCCCTGAAATGTTCATGGTACCAGATTATCTCCTGGCACCTCTGTTCCAGGCATCTGGCTGACAGAACCTCCCTTCCACACATGGACTGGGAGCTGTTTCCCATCTCGTGGGGCTGTGGTGCTCTCAGCCCCCAAAGCACAAAACAAGACACTGCTGAGCAAGGCTCCTGAGCTGCTGCTCCCTCAGCCATGCTGGGATGCTGAAGGGCACAACACGAGACCACCTTTCAGGTCTAATTGCTACCCAGAGATCAAAAGCTGCTGGTTCTTGATCTTATATTTGCTGCTGTTTGGCAGGAGTAACAGCAGCTTCTGGGATGGAATATTTTTGCCCTACATTTTACTGTAACTTAGAAGGGGAAGGGTTGTATCCCTTACGGTGGGTTCAGATCTCTTCTGCCTTTCTTTTGAGGGCTTGGCAGGCTGGGAGCTTCAAATTCATCTTGACAACTGAGTTTTTAAATTTAACTTCCAACCAAGATTATCAATTGTGAGCTAAACCTGATGCCAGCCTGGACAAAGATGTGAGCCTGGGTGTTAGGTGAGCTCTGGCTGTTTTTCTCTGCTCTGCTTAAACTCCTGTGGATGGATGGAGATTATTCCTTGGGTCACAGGTTATGCAGAAGTGCCTTCAGCCTGGATGGGAAGACAGCGTGTGCTATAAAGGGGGAACACAAACTGGGGGGCTGCAGACAGTCCATGCAAAGCTCTCTGTGTTCCTGGAGGAGTATCTCTGAGGCATTCAGTATGCACAGCATTGGCAGCAAAAATCCCTTTTCCATACTCTTCCTTGCTAACTTGTTCCAGAGTCCTCCCATGGAAAGACTCTTATTTATCTCAGTGGTCCCGCTGCTCTTTCAACTTGAGTAACAACAGAGGCTTTTCCAGACATCCCTAAATAACAAAAAGGTGACCCATGGACTGAACTAATAAACATGCCCAGCCCTGTCTGAAGGATCAGACTTCAAGTCTCAACTTCACCATCCCTTTTGGTTACTGCAGGCACTTAGAATCACGATCCTAAATTTTTCTCCCTTGCTATTATTGCTTTGCTACGTTTAACCAGCCTCTCATTAGTCTTCATTTAGATATTAATTTTTCATGGGAGCTAATTTTTTTGACCCACACAACCAATTAATGGTTATTCTTAGAGCTTGAGTGTAATGCTTTGCATGCAGCTGCCTTTGATTACCAAGTTTCTCAGGCCCCCCTATTATTTTGCGTCCTCAGTAAAGCCTTAGAGGATGCTATAGTCACTGATAGTACAGCAAAAACTTTGGAAGTCTGGAAAAACAGAGCAGAAATAATTGTCAGGAGCTTGAAGTTTCGTTCCTGTGGCGTGGTCAGTGCCTGCAGGAACTGGAGTTCAGTGACAATGGAATGCTGAGGTTCTCCTGATAAATCTGAAGTCCTGGTCCCCACCACCATTGCTCCTGAGTGAAAAATCATTCAGCTTTTCCTTTTTCCACATTTACCAGATGGTAGGATAGGGTTGTGGGTCTAACACATCAAATCTAGTGGCTGGAGAAGGGCAGAGCTCTCCTGGATTTGTTTGATACCTGTGAGATCAGGGCATTGTTTTGGAGCAATCATTTGGACTTCTGCAGAAGTCTGGAGGAGCCTTGCTGTCTTGCAAGACTGCCATGAAATTAATTTGCTTGAATTTTTCTCTTTCAGTTTGTTTATTAGTTTTTCCTTAAAGCTCCTTGTGTTTAGTACCCTTTTATCTAACAAGGAGTAACTGGGACTTTGCTCAGGCCTGAGGTGATGGTCTTAAATTGTCCTAAACTCTTTATTCCTAAGTGAAGAAACAGAAATAAATAGGACAATGGCCCTGCACTTCTTGGAGTGAATGAAGGAGGAGCAAACACTTCTGGAGGCAACATCTGGCTCAGGTCAAGTGGTGCAGAGCTAAAGATCCTGTGCTGTGTTACCAGTAATCCCACAGCTGCTCCTTTTGCTACATGAAACAACTTTCTGAGAAGTTAAAATAAGTCCATTTCATTAGTAAAGCAAGGTTTTGAAGTTTTCTTCAGATAAGTTACATGTAATTTATAAACTAAAACATTTCCGACAATTCTGTAGAGAAGGTTGCCTTGGTGTGTAGCATTAAAATAAGCAAGTACTCCAATCTCCACAGAGCAGATGCTTTCCAAAGAGCTGGATGGATAATTTGCTGCTGAAACTATTCTCAAATGGCCCAATGGCTGCCAAAACCCAAAAAAGCAGGTTAAGGAAAGATATTTTGTAATTTTAAAACAAAAAGTAGGAAAATGTTAAGGTAAGGAATTTTTGGGTTTTTTTCATTTTCCTCTGAGTTTTTCATGGGAAACAAATAATTTCGTGAGTAGTTCCAGCTTTAAAAGTGTCTTGTTTGATGAGTCGAGAATACAGAAAGCAAAGGATTTTGGTTTGGTTGGTTTTTTCAAGCAGGCCCATGTTGACAGAGATTAACATTGGATAGAGGTGAACAGAAATTCTCTGCATCTCTCAAATGCACAGATCTGGCAGATAAAACTTCCCTGCCCTTAGCAGGAGAGTTGGAACTAGGTGGTCTTTAAGGTCCCTCCCAACCCACACCGTTCTATGATTCCATATGACTTTAGCCACCAGAGAGCTTAAAACTCCCAAGGAGTTTTGTCAACTGTAGAAAGCCAAATGTATTTTTTAAACCCCAGATATTTTAAGTGTCTGTAAGCCAGCACACAGCTGTTGATTTTAACTTCAAGGGTGTATCCTAGTGTTTAAAATGGTCATGTTTCAGTCCCCAGCCTGGGAGCAGTTGCACATAGGAGTAGCTTTGCCTGCTGTGGGCTCTTTGGTAGTACCCACTCCAAGCAGAATCAAAGGTTATTTGGTTCCTGGTCTCCTCGCACGTGGCTGCACACATAGGGCACATCCCAGAGGGAGCAGAAGGGCCACCTGCAGTGTGTCCCTCTCAGCTGAGCTTTCTGCAAATACCTGCATGTTTTGAGTCACCCTGCCCAGGGGGTTGAATGTTTTTATTCTGCCTATACCGTATTTTCTGTGTTTCGGAACAGGAGCAGTTTCATGCTCTGCAGCAGGCACAGCATCACAGATTTTAGCAGGGCCTCTAGGTGCTACCAAACTGCAGATATTAAGAGCAGTTTGCAGGCCTGGGCAGCAAAGTTTGTTACAACACTTATTTATTACCACTCTCATATAACTCATGCATGGTAAACAATGCAGGTTTTATTATGTGTAAGTAATAGGAGACCTTTGCTTTTTCCACTAACAAACATGCCATGGGTAATTATTCCTGTATTAAAACGACATGTGGACATATTTGTGACATGCAACAGTTCCATGGCTTTGAAGAGGAGTATTATTCCAAACAAGGTTAGCCACCATTTATTTTGAGGGGCTCTTGCATTTCTGTGTTGGAAGCACTTTGTGGCTTTCCTTGTCTATTTGATAATCATTAACATGTTCCGTCGTTAACCTTCAAGCAGCTTTGCTTGAAACTTTATATGCAGCTTCTCAAACATTTGCCTTGCATTGCAGACTGTGGTTTGCTGGGGCTGTTTTTATGATCGCTCGTGGTAAAATCAGGAAGATGAAAAATGGGTGTGTATTTGAAGAGCAGCGTATCCAGCTTTCTAGGTCTTAAATTAGAGTGATGAGCATAAACACTGCAAACAGAGCTTTTTCAACTCAATTGCAATTATATTTGAAATTACCTACAATTACCAGTAACCATCTCAAAGCTAGAAATTAACTTTGTAGGCTTTGCTCCAGATGGATCAGCTGTTAAACGTGCTGTCCCGTGCAGCTGAATGGAGGGGAGGAAAGAGGGTGAGGAGGCGTCAGAATGGCAACTGTGGTGTCTTCCAGCTGAAGCAGAGCTTGTGCACGCTTTTCCCTTAGAAACAAACCCATATGCCACTTCTTGAGACATGGTTTGGGAAGCTGTGGCTTTGCTGACCCTTTGCTTGGGTCTAGCAGGGAGTCCTCCCTTCCTCTGTGGAGTTTGGTGGGCTGTGCTGGTGGAGAGCAGGCTCTCCATGTCTCCTTCCCTGGGTCAAGCCATGAGCAAAAGGTTACGTTTATGGCACTCCACTTACTGCCTAACCAGCTAGGAAATAGTATTTTCTAATTCTTTCTCTGCCTGATGGTTTCCTGCTGTTATTTCTTTAACTGATCTCTTCATAACTCATTTGGGTAACTCTATTCCAGTTTCTTCCACAGCTGCTGTGGCCAGAGGAGTTCAGACTCTTTTCCCTCTTCTTCCAGAATCATGGCACAAGGATGTTGCCATGGCTCTGTAGCCACAGCCAACCTCACTGATTTTCAGCTGGTGGAGCTGAGGGAGGTATTTTGCCCAAAGCATCTCAGAAATGCTTGTGATTTCAGTTTCCAACATGACTCTGAGCTGGGGAATGAGAACGTGCCAGGACTGTCAGTGACAGCTTTAGAAATGGATTGTTTGCATAAACTTGAAAACAGTACAAGCATAAATGTATTTCCTTTGTTTAACTTTTCACTCTTGTTTACTCATCTCTGCTTCTAAAAGGCTTTGCAAGTAAACTCTGCAAATCTTTAAGTTTTGCAGGCATTAATGGGGGCTGGGAGTTCTGGGATGGCTCCTTGGCCCTGGGAGCTGAGCTGCAGAGCAGGGACATAAAGCTCTGATCCATGAGCCATCAGAACCAGCAGGATGATTTTTCCTTACTTTGCCTCTGTGCTGGGAAGTGATGTCTGAGAAGCTCCGGGAATCTCCATGTGCTTCAGGGGCGTGTGGGCAATGTAGAAAGTGACCTGGAAAATCAGGGTCAGGATTGCCTCAGAACAGCTGAGGAAAATAGAAGCTCCTATGGGACTGAAATGTTCCTTGCTAAAGAAAAACTAGTAGTTTTCACAACTGCGTTTAGTCCTGTGTTTTTCAGTATCACTGCAGTGGAGTCCTACTCCATGAGCACTGGAGAGAGGGGAGAGGAGCTCCAACTATACAGCAATGAAAATCAGGGTCTCTTGTTGCCTTTCATAATAAAATTGCTCCTCCCCTGCATTTATCTAGCTTAATCTTTTTAAAGCCCTGCGTGCACCTCTGTACTGTCCTCGTTCTGCAGATTTAAACTGGATGTCCAGAGAAAGGAATGAAGTGGGGGAAGGGTCTGGAGCACCAGGAGCAGATGAGGGAGCTGGAGGGGCTCAGTCTGCAGAAAAGGAGGTTCAGGGGGGACCTTCTGGCTCTGCACAACTCCCTGACAGGAGGGGACAGCCAGGTGGTTATTAGGAAAAATTTCATCACTAAAAGGGTGATGAGGCATGGGAACAGGCTGTCCAGGGCAGTGGTGGAGTCCCCATCCCTGGGGGGATTTAAAAGCCATGAGGATGTGGCGCTTGGGGACATGAGCTCGTGTTGGCTTTGGCAGTGCTGGGGAATGGTTGGGCTCAGTGGTCCTGGAGGACTGTTCCAACATCACTGATTCTGTGGATGCAGGTGTTGGTGGACGACATTTTACTGCCCACTGGAACCACCAGCTTTCTCCTTGACTCTTACAACAGTTGTAGAACACTTCAACCCCTTTGTCTTTCCACAAGGAAGGGGAGGATCAGGACAGCACACAAACCTCTCACTTTGGAGCTCCCAGGAAAGAGCTGACATCCCTTCCTGCAGTTACACACATCACTGGTCCTGGGGAATTTATCTCCTGTGATTGGTGCTCACGTGTGGGAGGAAAGCTCAAAGCTCAGGCAGAGTGTGGGGTGTGTTGAGCAGCCTACAAGTCTTGCAGGGCTTTCAAAGCCAGGGCAGACCCAAGGCAGCTGTAAATGTCCTCGGGAGCACAGAGAACAGGGCTGTATAGCTGCTGCCTCTTCTGGGGACTTGCAGACTGCTCCTGAGGGGTCTCTAAAAGTTAACAGGGAAAATAGTCAGAAGGCTCAGATGGGCTCTGCAGGGGTGCAGGCTGGTGCTGGAATGTTCACAGGATTTCTGCAGGTCTGGCATTCTGGCCATGGCTCGCTCAGAAAAAAGATCTGCTCTTGCAGTGCAGGCTCCAAACCTATTTGTGGACATAAAGAGCTGCTTTTTTTGGTGCAGGTGAATGGAGCCTGGCATGAACTTTGGCATGACCAAGTCCTCCAAGCACAACCACGTGTCTGATATGTCACAGAGTCTTGTGTTAAATGAGCAAGAAGCTGCAGTGGTACAATGTGAGGTTGTTTTTAGTCTAATTTCCTAAAGGGAGAGAAAGATTAGTGCAGCCATACTCTGTGTGACTGGGTGTGTGGGTCCCCGTCCCTGCTTTTTTCCCCCATCACTCTCTAGCTATAGCCACTTTCACCCATATCTCTGACAAAATCTCAAAAATATTCAGTTTTTAAAAAAATTTTATGCAAATATATGGCCACGCTATAGACAGAGTTCTAATTCCTCCCCTCCCAGTACAGGGAAAGGTAAGCTCACCCCTTACTAGACTAGGAGATGGCAGAGAGCAGGAAAGCAAGAAAAGGTTAGAACACATTGTAATCTACGTGAATACCAGAGAATCCACCCTTCAATTAGAGATAATTTCATGTGGCTTCTCTAGTGTTCAGCACTGTGGGTGATAATTTATCAAAATAATCCCTGCCCTCTTCTGACTGACACATTTTGATACCACACTCCTTATAAAATACCAAATATAATTTTTTTACTTTTCCTTTCTCTTTTAAAGATGGCAGAGGTGACAACAGTCCCTTTTCCAGACAGGAACCTAGGAGTAGGATATTCACCCAATGCCTTCAACAAGACAAGGAGGATTTTACACACCTGTTATACCTGTGCTCACCCTGGATCTTTTCCTTTTCTCCTGAACTGTGGAGCTGGGGTACATGGACAGGCAATATGCAGAATCTGGTGGGCCTTTGACCTTGTCTGATGTGTATTAGCTCTCTCAGGTGCATAAAATTATTTAATATGTATTTAATTATGTAACCCTGTAGTTGTTGTAGCTTTGCCTAATCCTTCATCCTTTTCATTCCTGTCTGTCACTAACACGACCTGCTCCAAAAGCTGCACACTGGTGGAAGACTTTTCAGGGCTCCATGCTGGATCACCCAGTGGTCATTTGGGACAGTCAGGAAAACCCTTCTTGCTGCCCAGGGTTGCTTTGCTCTCAATTAGACTCCAGCTGCAGAGGAAATGCTGCTTCTGAGCTTGGATTGTGCCTATCATGGCAAAAAGCTGGGTTGCTATCACTGCTTGTGCAGGATGACTGATGTGAAAGTGCTTTTCTTGAGCTGCCTGGTGGGTCCACATTTCAGCTTTGTTCAGTAAAGCACTTAAGCATGTGCTTAAAATTAAGTATGCTGCTGACTGGAGGGCTTGGACAATAAATATGCTACTGGAAAAGTCTCTGGACCATACATTTATTAGCCTGTCTAAAAGCCCTGTTATTTCTTCTTCACTTCTGAAGTAAATCACATCTTTCAAAAGCCACAGTTGCGGGTAAATGTCTGATTTTGATAGGCGTTGCATATTGCAGCTATTGCTGATTTTAAATAAACTTGTAGATGCTCAGTGCATCCACAAATGAGACCCAGCTTGGCTCCTTTCAGTGGTTTGGTGTTTTTTGAGAAATCTGTCTTTGAACTACCCATCTGCAGGCTTTTTCTTTTTACTGTCTGTGTGGCCATCCTGCAATTACCTGTGGGTTTATGATCCTTCTCTAGAGAACAAGTTGGTTGAACGATAAAGATGGGGGTGATAAACTGGGGCAGGGTATGATATCAGTTACAAGTGTCACGTGAGTGTCCCTCCAGATTTACACTGCTGCAGCTTTGCTCTGGATCGGGCTCCAAGATTTGCCATAAATGGTCTTTTGAACAATTTTGGAGTTATGTCTGTTGAATAAAAATATGCCGTCAAGGCTTGGGGGCTTTGTGACTGCAGTGAAGACAGATTGGAGTGAGCAACTCATTGGCAAAGTCAGTGTAAGGTAAATCTGTGGGAGTGGGAGGAAGAAACTAAGCCATGTTTTTAAAGAGTTTATGGCTGGCAATTTATTTCCTTAACCCTGATTCAGTGCTGGGCAACAGTAAACAGTGAAATTCAGTCTCATAGTTGCCTCTGAAATGAATTGACCATGCAAAGAAAGGCTGTAACTCCCCAAAGCAGCAAAAGATTTTGGGAGCCTGCTTGAAACGCTCTGAAATGGTTGGGGAAGATGAGGTGTGTGCTTAAGCCTCCTTGGAGAACTGGATTTCTATGAGGTGGCGGAAGAACAGATCTCCAAATCACTGTTTGCTTGTTCATAAATCCCTTCTCTGATTATTCTCATGCGGGGTCACGTGTTCAGTTAGGTGAAAACCCTGGAAAATAAACAAGCAGAGATGAATTCAGGAGCTGAAGTGAGCACAGGCAAGTCAATGGGAATCAATGGTACTGCTCAAATCTAAAGTCAGTGCAGAGCTGGGCCTTAAATCAGCTATTTTTAGCAGTCAGCATTGCAAGAGCACAATCAGTCTATATTTACATCAGATAATATTTGTGTTTACCATGTAATTACATCGACCCTTTTTACACATATAATTAACAGTTTGCCATTGCATCCTGCTGGGTTGACATCTGTAGGATTCAAAAAGGGCTCAGGATCTCCAAAGAGTGTTTTTGTTTCAGGTTAGATGTGGTCTGATTGTCTAAATTAAAGACATGTCAAACCACATGAAAAGTTCAGGACAGAAGGTAACCACACAGGACGTGGCATGTGGGCCAGGTAATCATAGTGGTGGAAGGAACGGCCACACTTGTGAGGAGCCTCTCCTCTGCAGGCTTAGGGAAAAAAAAACAACCAAACAAAAAACCAAAAAACTCCTTTTTTTGTTTTTAGTAGGAAATAAAAATTAGTAAATGCAACCCCTGGCTGCAAGGAAGCCCAAATAAAGCAAACCAGATGTTCATTAGCTAATCACTTGCAATTTTTTCCCCCTCTTGTTCTTCAGGGAGGAAAAGAAAATTGAGCATGTGGGAACTTGCCTGTTGAGAAAACATTTGGATCTTCAGTCATTTATCTGTTTCACCTCTGACTCGGTTCAGGCCCCTGTTAAAAGGCGGGCAGGGTGCTATCAGAGAGAAAGGTCAGCGAGGATCACCGCAGATGCTTTTCAGCTGGGGCGACCCTCGAGGCCATCCCGGCTTTCGCGGGCACGGAGAGCTGGCTCAAAACAAAACAGCAAACCAAACACAAGCCCAGCGAGTGCGGCGAGGCTTTGAACTCCATCACTCGTGTTTGTCTTATTCCTAAATTGCAGCGTCATTTCTGTACAGTGCTCGTTATAATCACGGCCATCCATCAGGAAGTGTGTTTATTACACCGAATACCAACGAATCCTGAATGGCGAGCTGCTTATTTCCCAGTGTTATCAAAGGAAAGCAACAGAACCTTTATTCCCTTCGGATTGATGTCATTTTATTTTCCCTGCCTAATATGAGACAGAAATAGGCACAAGTTTGTACTGCGGTTGGCGGATTTTATCAATAATAGATTACTGATACATAAAGCCATCTATGTGCATAGGCATCATAGAATCATAGAATCATTCAGGTTGGAAAAGCCCTCTGAGATCACCAATCCCAGTTCAACCCAGCACCACCACTATGTCACCACTAAACCATGTTCTCCAGCCTCTCTGGAACAGTGTTATTCCGTTGGGAGAGATTACAGGAACTCAGTATTTCCTTCATGCTTTAACAACATTAATTTAACTGTGTTCATTTTAATGCACAGTGGCCTAACAGCTTTTAGGGACCTGTCACTGCTCAGTAAGTTGGGCAGGTGTAAGATCTCATCTACCAGCAAGCAGAGCCTCATTTTATCTTGGTTGTGATACGACAACTTGCTCACTGTAGAATTTTAGAATCCTTTAATGGTTTGTCTTGGAAGGGCCCTTAAAGACCATCTCATTCCATGGGCAGGGACACCTTCCACTAGACCAGCTTGCTCAGGGCTCCTTCGAGCCGTTTTACTTGGGAGAGTTGGTCTTGGAGAGTTCAAACAATCTTTCTCTGCAAGGACGGGGCTTTATTTGGATGAAGAACCTTTTCCTAATATTTTGATGTTGTGCTGTTTACATATTTGACGCATAAACTGGAGATTGAACAAGTATTGCTCAGATGAACTGACTGGGTGACAACAAGTAGCATGGGAAAGTGTCCGGCTGAGTGGAGTTCTACAAGGATTTTTCTTGGGGAAGGATCTTATTTAATATTTTCATGAATGACCTTGGCACAAAACATAGCATGTTGCTGAAGTCTGCTGATGACACAGACTTGGGAGACGTGCCATGCAGAGAGAACTGGATGACCTTGAAGACTGGAATAATAGCAAAGAGATGAAATCCAGTACTGAGAAATGCAAAGTCACGAGTCTAGGGAGTAATAGGAATTTCCACTATAGAGACTCACCATCTGTAGATGACAAAGGAGAAAAATGTGTAGGTAATTCATGGGATGGGCTCTGAAAAAGGTATGCACACCTTCATATATCCCAGGAGGCCTTTCTGCCAGGAGAAGGTAAATATGTCAGGAACTGTGGCATCCTATGGATCATTCTGGTCCCCATGTTCCTGAGGTGTGAGTTTAATCTGGGCTGCTTACAGAAGAAGGTGGTGGAGATGTTGGAAAGGAAAAGCTTGTGTTTTGGGAGAGGAATGAAAGAGAAAAATTTTTAACTTAGAAAATCAAAGCTGAGAAGAAGGGTGATGGTTGTGCATCTAAACATCAGGATGGTAAATATCAGAGAGGAAAATAAGCCATGTAAGGTAAAGAACATGAGGCTAAACGGGTACAAATTTTAGACTGGATGTCAGGAAAAATTTCTTCCCAGAAAGGGTGATCAGACACTGGCACAGCTGCCCAGGGCAGTGGTGGAGTCCCCATCCCTGGAGGAATTTAAAATCCATGTGGATGTGGCACTTGGGGCATGGGTTAGTGCTGGCCTTGGCAGTGCTGGGGGAATGGTTCGACTTGGTGATCTTAGAAGGCTTTTCCAATCCAAATGATTGTGTTCTATGATTTTATGATTACACTGGTCTGAGTACACTGGGTTCAAATCAAAGGAAGGTTTGTGACTTAAGGGAAGCTTGTAAGAACAATCTTGACATGTTTGTGGAAAGGATTATAACATGGGCTTAGAGAATATGGACTTTGGAGGTGGTTTCATGGGGAGTGGTCATATCAGAAGTATTTTTGTGGCTAATGATTTCCTTACCTGGATATGGCCTTGTTTCCAAGGGGGGCTTAACTGCATATGTGGTAGGGGCAGGAGGCCAGTCATGCCTCTGGGTGCTTGAGTATTTACTTGGGTTTGTATAGTTAGAGGTTGGTGGGAATCGGATGTTTTCTGTTTGGCCTCCCTTAGTGTGTATGTGATTAATCTGGTTCAGTTAATGGACACTGCACTCCATCCTGTGGTTTCTGTGTGTTGATTCTGAGTGTGGTGTGTATCTTTTGGGTGTTTGAGTTGGTTTATGTTCCTGGGTGTCTACATGACCTGATTAATACTCCCAGGTTAATGCAAATGCAAACAGAGACCACAAAGGAAGGCCTGGCCAAAAACTGCATATTGAATAGCATATGACTGGCTATCAGTTCATCAGATAAATAGGAAATGGAATAAATTAGCCCACTGTTGTTATCCTTGCCATTGGTGGTTAAAAATTAAGTATTTAGGTCTGGAGTAGCAGCAATGGATAAATAACAGCACTGTTATTCTCAGCTGCTAGGCAAAATCAACTCCTTTTCTTTGTTGTATCCGTTGTTGTACCCCCAGAACAAGCTTTCCACAGGGCTCAGAGGGACCTTCCATCCTCGCTTTGCATGTAGCCATTTCTAGTCCAGAGCTGAGAAACTCCACCTTAAACAAACCCATCTACCCTTAAAACTGAGTTTCTCAAGACAGGTCAAAAAACTCCCATGTGTTGTTCAAAAAACAAACTGAAAGAGAAGCAGAGAGATGTCAGTGAAATCCAGACTCTGGAGGAGCCAGCAGGAATGTTTCCAACCACTCCTACAGAATTTCACAGGTGGTTTTGAAGAGTTGGCTGTTGACTTCAAAAGAGAGGAAAATAAATGAGAAGTTAGAAACGGTTTTGGAATAGGAGATTTCTGTCCCTGCAGGTAGCCTGGTGCACTGACCCCACACAGTCTGAGCAGGTGCTGGAGACAGAAACCTCTGCCTGGCAAGGGGGGGGGCTCATTTCTCTGCTGTGACCACACAAACCTGTCTTGAATGCCTGTGAGACACGAGGGTGCTGATGTTTCCATTGATTCCAGTGGCTCCTTCAGGGTTAAAATTAAGCATGTGCTTAAGGGCATGGCTGGATGAGAGCCAGCCTAATCTGCCTTGCTAGATGCTGGCCCAAAGCAATTCCCAAAAACACTTTTCTTCCTATCAGCCAACCCCTTGATTTGCAAACTCTCGACTCCCTGGAGCTGCTTAAGGCTGTGTGTTATTTTCTGGTACCTGCAACGTTGTGATTGGGAATTTGTGTAAATTCTGTTTCAATATTTCACTTTTGGAGTCTTTCCCTGTGAAGATTTCTTTAGCATAGCCCAGCACATCTGGCCACTTTTAAGAACCCTTGGGAGGGCATGTCAGTTTAACACTCAAGTCTCTCTTCCTTTGCTTTGCTAACCGAAGTGTTCAGCGCCACAAAAAAAAGGATCTGAAGGGATGGTTGATGCAAAGAGCAAAATTTGCGTAATGGGAAGTAAGGAAGAAGCCAAAGAAAAGATTGAAAAAGGCTTTTTAGCCTGCAGCTTTCCTCTAGCTTGATCTGACCTAAAGGACAATGACTATTTAGCATCACTGGAGGGTGGCAAGCACTTTCTTCTGTCAATGACAATTGCCATGATTTAAGGGGCACTCTACACCGTGTAGCTGACAATTAACAACAAACTTGGACTTCCCAGTCATCTGGCATCACCTTCCTTGCGAGGAAGTGAGCCCATCCTGCCTGTGAGTGGAGAGTAAGACTTTTTCAACCCTTCCCTTGCAATCTGGCATGAATGAGGAAGCGCCTACATCATCTCTAGGTGCTCCAGAAGCTCCCGTTTAATAACGGTGCTAATTAAGGAGATGATTGTGGGTCTCTGCTGAGGGAGAGCTCACAAAGACCGGGGGACTCCACAGGATCAGCTCCTTATGAGGATGTGGCAGATTTAGCCTGTGAAGACCCTCTCCACCGCTGAGAGGTCACCACTTCCCTCCAAGAGGAGAAGCCGTGGTGCTCTGATTCCCTGCCTGAAAAAGGATGTTTTCTACCCTTTCTGGGAGGCCTTTGCTGTGCTAAAGAGACCAGAATTTACAGGGCAGCAGAGAGGGGCAGTGTATCTCCTGCTCCGTTTGCCCAGGGCATATTGGCTTTTCATACAGGTTTTGATTGCACCCTTCATTAAAAGAGCCATTTCTCCCTCCAAATTAGGTGGAATCCAGCACTGAAAGAATCCAGCCCAAGCCCCAGTTTATTTCTCCATAAAACATCTGTATTGTTCTTCCAGGATGGCTCTGCCAAATGAGTCCTCAATAAACCCAAAACCTGGCAATAGACAAAACGCTAAAAAGCGCCTTTTTAATATGGAAAAGTATCCTGCAGTGTCGCAATCTTCCAGTGGAGACCACCCCCTGCCCCTGAGAAATGCGGAATAGCACCAGGCCCACAATTTGCCTGGGGTAAAGCAACAGAGCTGGGTCTGTGCTGATTTACTCCAGCCAGAGAATCTGCCCTATAGTTTCTTGGAGTTTTTTCCCCCTTTTTTTTTTTTTCCCCTAAAGTTCCTTAACTTATTTTTCCTCCTTTTTTATCACTTTTTTTTTTCTTTTTTTGGTGGATAGAAGCTTTGCAAGTTTCTTCTTTTATTGTTAACTCATTTGGCAGGAGCAGCCAAGCAACAAAAATGTTTTATTTGGAAATAGTTGAGGGGGGAAGTCGGCAATGTCCGAGCTCTATTCTGATTGCGTGAGCTCTGCGAGGTTTTCACCTCTGCTTCCAGGCTGCACCAGGCTGGGATTATCTCATTTGATTTCATTGGATCTGTGTGCCGTTAAGAAGTGGGGAAAATTAAAGGTTAGTGAAGTTTGCCTTTGTGTCACACTAGAAGCTTTTAGTTATTTAAGTGCAAAGTGTGTGCTCTCTCCTCCTTCTATGTGGACTGAAATATCACACAATGTTCTACTTTGCTGATTTGAAAGTGAAATGTGTCTTCTACAGCTTATATATCCCATTGCTGAAGAGATCCTGAGGAAGAAGCACAGGGGAGATGCCCATATTGGCTAAAGTGGGAAAACTGTAGCGTGTAAAAGGCACTGAGAGCTGAATCTCCTCCATCTGAGCATTGCACTCAGAAATGCTCTCTCTTTTATGGCCAGCTTTAATACCTGCTATGATTTTGATCTGTGATGTTGTCCATTGATTTCTTTCCAAATCTTTCCCTCCACAGAAACCCCACTCAGCAGAGATTAAAGTCTGCACTCAGGAATAACTCAAACCAAATGAGGAACAGTGCAATAATGTGGGCAGATTTTTCTTCTTTTCTTCCATTCTTGGGGCTCTTGTGGATCAGTTGGGATCTGCCTCCTCTTGTGCAGCACTAAACGCACGTGAGAGCTGAGGTGTGTCAGTGTCTGCAGGGCCAATCCAAAATAGCTCAGGGCCAGATTTCTAAGAATTCACCACCCACAGTCAGGGCCAAGTTGGGAAGTCAAGAGTGATCTGAATGTCACGAGTAGGACACGTCTTGTGGCGTGGGGAGGAGCTGTGTAACTGTGTATGTTTGCGTGGGTGTGAAGTGATTCACCCAAGTCCAAAGAGGCCCTCAGTGTCGGCACCAAGAGCAGCCTTTTGTGGCCTGGGAGCAGATTTTCAGTCCCTCATTTTCCACCAGGACAGTGGTGATGGGATTGTGGTGCACATGGGCACGCTGAGCTCTTCGGAAATGCTGGCTGCTCTTTGTGGTGTGTCAGTGGGAATGGGGTTACTGGGGAAGCTCATCCTCTGCCCAAGTGCTGAGCTGTTAAAAGGCCAGCCCTGACCCCGATAGCTTCCCTGGCCTAGGGTTGGGCTATGGAGCCTCTCTGCACCTTCACAGCTTCCACAGCCTGGAAAAGCATTTCCTACTTCACTGGCGAGTTACAGTTAATTAATTGATGCTTCTAAGACAATGTGATGATAGAAAATGCTGTTTGCCAGATAAATATTACTAGTGCCCTGTGGCTGTTTGCAGTTCCAATGTGCTGTTCCCTGCAGGGACTGACTCATGTCATCCCCACAGAGCTGATTAGGGAGCTGTCACATGTTTTCCACCACCACCACCAAATACCTGTTATCAGCCAGTGCATTTGCCCAACCAATTGTTGAGTTCTCTATAACTTGTCGCTCCCCAGATCACAGGTCAGGCCCCCAGAACTGCAAAAACCTTTTAAAAATCATGAGATGGTTTTATTCTGTGAACGCTACTTTTAGCCTTTAGCATGTGTTCAGGCCACCTCCTGGAAAGTGTTTTCTTTAAGACCAGAAAGACCACAGATATTTTTTTTTTCCTTAAAGTGGAAGTGCACATCAGGATCTCAGGTTTCACATAACATCGGGGAAGATTTGCAGTAAAATCACAAGAGTTGGCACCAGAGGGGTTTTCTCTCTGAAAGGCCAGCACAGCTTGATATTCCAGAGCGCAGCTCCTTGGCTGGTGCAGCTCCAGCTCTACAGATGCCAGGGGAAGGATGCAAATTGATGGTTACTGAGGACCTGCCACCCTTGGGCAGCTGGTGCCCTCTTGGGTGCTGGTGAGTGTTTTAAGGCCCACAGAGCACCAGCTGATGTGGTGCCTTGCTGGAGACAATGCCAGCAAGGGAGAACAGCATCCCTGGAGAGCTGTGTGATGGAGGGGAGGGAAAGCTGAACCCTCTTTCCTCCTGCTCTTCACTTTGGGGGTGGCTGGGGCACAAAGTCCCATGGGTTCTGTCCAACACTCCAAAAAGCAAGGAAGGGAAAGATTCCAGCATGGAAAGCTGTGCCTTTGCATGAGCTTTTGCCTTCAAACAAGCACAGCCTGTTCCTGCTCTACGGAGTCAGGCTTTCAGGGCATCTGGAAAAGAAGGCTGGGTTTGGAGAAAAAATATCAAGGCTTGCTTTTAGGAGGTGACCTTGAAAGCCTGGGTTTGGGGAATTCTCTCTGTATTTTGGGACAGTATGGCTGCTGTGCTGCAGAAGTGCCTCCTGGCCTTTCCCTGCTGAAATCCCCCATCCATCGGGGTCAGCCTGCCAGCGTCCATCCCGCCGGCACACACAAAGTGCAGCTCTTGGAAAAACGAATATAATTTTAAAGTTGGCCTGAGAAGCCTCCATCTAGTTTTCAGGGTTCCAGAATGTTGTTTTATTAGGATTACAGTCTTGTTCTTCTTAGGTTTCAGCAGGCGTTTATGACTGTTACAACAGGAATGAAAAGCTGGGGCTGGAATCGGCATCACGTTCTCCTGCCAGGCGCAGGGTTCACGGTGGAGGCCAGACATATGTCTTTCTCCCACAGATGCTACTTTTTTTGTCTAGATGGGGAGGTGAGCTCTATCCTCTCCCTGGAAGAGAGGGCTGGCAGCAGCTCTGAGCACAGACACAGTGGGGGCTGCACGGGAGGGCCCATCTGCTGAAGGTAATTGCCCTGTTGCTTCACATCGTTCCTCCTGCCCTTTGTGATGAGGAGAGAGCAGGCCTGGAGGGTCTGCAGGGAAGGTTGTGTTTGTGTAGGATGCTGTGTTCTTTCCCTCTCCATTCTCTCATGCCCCAAGGACACATTTCCTCGGAGGCTCTGAGGTAAGCAGAGCGGATTGGTGGGGGAGAGAGCGCTCCAGGGTCAAACCTATCTGTGGCTACAGATATTTCTCTCTCCCTTTTTTCCAGCTTGCTTTCTCCAGACCTAATACCATTCTTCTATCTGTATTTCTTTCTGTGTGGGTCAAAATATCTCCTCAAGAACTCCTGAGCCAGAGAGGAGTTCCCTGTCTCTGCAAAGCCCACACTGTCTACATGTGAGAGGCAGGAGCACGAAGGTGAGGGTAAAGGCAGCCTCCAACACAATTGCTCTGCTATCACAGAATCCCAGAATGGTTTGGATTGGAAAGGACCTTAAAGCTTATCCATTTCCAGCCCCCTTCCACAGGCAGAGACAACTTCCACTATTTCAGAATTCTTCAAGCCCCATCCAACCTGGCCTTGGGCACTTCCAGGGACAGCCACAGCTTCTCTGGGCACCCTGTGCCAGGGCCTCCCCACCCTCACAGGGAAGAATTTCCTCCCAATATCTCATCTAAATGTAGCCTTTTAGGTCTTGTGGCTGTGTTGATTTGGGCAGCCAAATCCCACAGATTATCCCCAGAAATGAGGGAGTTCAGTGTGTCCAAAGAGCCCAGCCTGGGGGAAGAACTCAGGCCTCTTCTTGGGTAATTTCTGGCTACAGGATGGTCGGCCCCTCTGTACTGTAATAATTAGCAGGCAGATCCTGCTGACTTGGGAAACTCATCTGAGGTTTTGTTTGTGTGTTTGTTGTTTTTATGAGAAGGTCCATATGCCTTTCAGATTTTGTTATGCTCAGAGAGCTGATGATCTGAGGAACAGAATGAAGAGTTGACATTGCTGGTTGTTTTCTTGGCCTGCTGTAAACAGCAGATGTAGGTTGGTAGAAGGGCTACAGCTCATTACTTTATACTGGGGGAATTTGATGAGTTTTATTGCAAAGGCATTAGGGCAGCTCACGACAGCCCCCAACTTGGGGAGAAAAGAGAAGGCTTTGTACCTGGCAGGTACTGATCATCCACCAGCGCCCCTGCATGAGCTGGAGCATGTCCAAGAGGCAATATGGGAATTTCTGTATGTAGTTAAAGTTTATGAGACTGCCTGCCTGAATGCATGGGTGTGTGTGTGTGTGCCTGCGTGGAGCAGAATGAGGATCTCCAGCACAATACTTAGTAAAAATCCAGTTTCACCAGTGGGATAAGAGAGATCAAGCAGCAACTGAATATGATCCTCAGGGTCTGCCCCTACGGCTCAGCCGTTGTGTTTATGGCAGGCACAGTAACTGCTCACACACCTGGTTTATGATTTACCCTGCAACCCTCAATCTGACCTGGATTTTCCAAATCAGAACATTGTTTTAAATCTAAAGACAACAATGCCTGGTAATCCAGGTGTTTGCTGGTCTCTGAGGAACTTCTAGTCCAGTGCTGGCTTCTTTCTAAGGGATGGAAATCCTGTCTAGCATGCAGTGCCTTTTGGTTCTGATAGCTCCTCTGAAATGTGTGCTCACTCAGGGTGTTTAGGAAATGGGGAATAGAGCTTGAGCCACAACTTTATCAGCAGAGAACACACTGCTCAGCTCTAAGTGCTTGCTAAGTCCATCCCGTCTTTCAGCACTTTCCTCCTCCTGCTGAATAATCCATATTTAGTATTGTTTTTATCAGGTTTTTGAGATTAAGTCTCTCTCCCTTTGAGAGCTGAGCTTCCCATAAGGAAGAGCAAACAGCCTCATTTTATTATATCTCTTTTTAACCTAATGAGGTTGCAGCTTCAGACTTTTGGGACTCCTTTTGGGGTCCTATTTATGAACCCCACTGACATGATCCTTAGAAATCTTCCCCTTCTCATTCCTGGCCACACTTGCCAGTGTTGACCTTCCATTTACTCCATCCCTCTACTGTCATGATGTGTCCTGGACCTTGACCAGACTTTGCACCTGTTTTCCACACTTATCCCACTTTGAACTAGTCTGTTACAAACACAACTGAGCAGAGAATTCATCAGAAAGGATCACGAGTGCCCTGTGCAGCATCGACGACTGTACTCACATGTTTGTATTGGTCCTTGAGTCATCTTGTGGTTTGTAGGTCATTTCCTCAGGTATGATATTCTGATCTTCCTGGTACTGATGATATCTTTTAACTCTGTGCCTCAGGCAATTTGGATAGGAATTCTTCCACATTTAGCAGCAGCATGGTAGAGGTAGTGTTAACTGCAGTCATCCCACAGCTGATATTGAGCATTCCTCCAGTAACCTCCCTTCAGTTACTTGTTCCATCAGTACAGAATGCTCTCATCTCCATTTTAGACAATTTATTATCCTCCTTACAGCACTTGTCTTATCCCTCTGTTCTCCAGCTTCCCTAGAAATGTTGTGTGGCAACATATCAAGGGTTTACCTAATAATTAGAAAGAGCAGCCTGGTACAAGACATTTCTATCCAGACTGAAGTGTGTCCACTGTGTCACACTTTGCCACAGCTGTCTGTACTTTTACCCAGTGTTTCTTCAGAACATTTGTATAATATTGATAATGCTGTTATGAGCCTATGAGTGCTCCAGTTGTTTTTTTTTTTTCTTATTAAATAAAGCCACTACATTTTGCTTTTCTCTAAGGTATCCGTTTTGGTGTAATAAATATTATCAGCAGATTTGCATTTCCATGTGCTACTTCTTTCAGCATTCAGAGCTGGGCTGACATTGCTCCCTCCCTGCTCAAGCACAGTCACTATTTCACTTTTACTTGGGTTGGTGAAATGAATATTTCTCCTTGAAGTACCACTGCAAACTTTGTGTTCTGGGTGTTGGGCTCTGCTCCCAGGGAACAGGGACAGGACAAGAGGAAACAGCCACAAGTTGCATCAGGGGAGGTTTAGATTGGATCCTGGGAAAAATTTCTTCATGGAAAGGCCCTGGCACAGCTGCCCAGGGCAGTGGTGGAGTCCCCATCCCTGGAGGGATTTAAAAGCTGTGTGGATGTGGCACTTGGGGACATGGGGTGGCCTTGGCAGTGCTGGGGGAATGGTTGGACCTGATGATCTTAGAGGGTTTTTCCAACCTTATTGATTCCGTGACTCTCAGTACTAAATGCATCTAAAAAGATGAACTTTAGCTTTTTACTTACTCTGTATTCAACTTCTATCTTGACCATACAGACCTGCCTTAGATTTCTGCAGTCAGGAGCATTTCTGCAGCACATCTGCTGTCACAGAGCTTGTGTGGGGAGTTTCTCCTGGAACAGGCTCACATATACACAAAATGGGCTTAGAATCCCAGAATGGTTGGGGTTGGAAGGGACCTTAAATCTCATCCCATTCCAGCCCCCTGCCATGGGCAGGGACAGCTTCTATCCCAGGGTGCTCCAAGCCCTGTCCAACCTGGCCTTGGGCACTGCCAGGGATCCAGGGGCAGCCACAGCTTCTCTGGGCACCCTGTGCCAGGGCCTGCCCACCCTCACAGGGAAGAATTTCTTCCCAAAATCCAACCTGATTTTTTCCTGTTGTTGGTTTAGTTCTTCCCAGCAGAGGAAAGCTGGATCTGAAGGAGGTAACCTTCCCAGCTGAAGGAGGGAGGACTTTCTAGAAAGGATGAAAAACATCTAAACTTTTGCCAGGTTAGTAGCATTTTCCAAGCTAATTTCACATGGCAGTGTCAGGCTCACAGCACGTCACAGGCACCAGGACTGGAGTCTTAAAGATGCTTCAGGATACTGGCAGCACACAGACCCTGCACCTCTGCCAACAAACCCAGTGTGTCCTCAGATTTTGGGGGTTCTTCCTGCGAGGATGGGATTTTCTTCACTGTAATTTCTTTTCCTAACAATACTAAAAAAAAGGAGAATTCTCTAAGTATGGAAGACAGCTTCAGATTGGAAGTGAAATTCAAATTTCTTTCTCCATCCAATTTGTGCCTAAGTGCAAAGAGTATTTTACAAACATGAGGAATTTGGTTGCATTTGGGGACAGTTTCACATGACCAGTGAAAAATCTGTTCTTTATGCAGAGATTCCCTTGTTAGGAATTTTTAAGCCCTTCCTACAGAGAATTAGGACACCAGAGCATTTCAAAGCACAGGGCTCAGGGATTGTTTGAGAAACCCCTGGAGCAGTGTTTGTTCCCCTCTGAAACAGGTGAGTCATTCTGCTTGATATTAAAAATATATTAAAAAATCCTCCCCACACACAAACCAACCTCGAGGCCCACGATTAACATGAGGTATTTCACCCATGTGGCTGGAGTGGGGCAACATTTTAAGTAAATAAAACCCCATTCTTGCAGGAGGAAGTATTTAATTATCTTTGTCATGGAAAGTAGTGTTACCTCTACCTTTAACAAAGGGTTTGTTCTGCAAAAACTTATTCCCAGGCTTTGTTCTGAGAATATATATAAGTGTTGGCAGGACCAGTGACCCATGGAGCTGTAATGCAGTGGGTTGCTATAAAACAGGGGAGAGAAATCCAAAGTTTTTTTCTGGCAGCCTTAGTGGAGGTGAAATCAGGGAGTCTGAGAGTGGGAGCTATGGGGATTTTGTAGGAAAAAATCCCCACTTGTAATTTTCCCATTAGGAAATATGCTGTAAAAACGTAATTTTTAAAAGATCTGGAGGAAACCCTTACTTTTTCCCAATTTATTAACGTTTCCCTGCTTCACTCGAAAAGAGAAAAATGAGTTATTTCACATATTTCTTTTAAATGTTTTTTCCCTGGAAAACATTTAAAATGTAGAGTAGTACTTGTGTTACTTTCTCAGGGAGAGGGTTAAAAAGTGAAAGGTTTGCATTTAAATGTGAAAAGCAAAACTTTTAAAAGCAAGATTGAAGCAATTTAAAAAGTATAAGGCTTTTAAAAAGCAAAGTACTCTCTCATATACGTAGTTTTTAAATATCACCCACTCTTGGGGAGAAGTCTTCTTTAAAAACAGAAAAAGAAACATTTCTAGCAATTCTTATACTTAGATGCTTTAAATTTTTTTTTTCATAAAGCCTTTCATTTTGAATTTAAAAATCCCATTTAGCTGAAAAAAAAATTACTTTCAGATAAAAGTTGCCTTCAATAAACCCCAGATTTTCAATTAAGAAACTTCAAAGTTTACTTGTTTAACTATTCAGGGTATAAAATACAGAGTAGTGAAATTGAGGGTGGCAAATTTGACCTCAGAAATTTGGTAGAACCTCTGGACTTATCCTTCTAGTCTATTTAAATACATTGCTAGAATACAAAAGCAGAAGGGTTTTTCTCAGAGAAATGTGAGTGAAATGTGAATGGTGACAGGGAGTGATGTTACAGGAGGTGCTGAACCTGCTTAATCATCTTTGGTTCAGATTTTAACGGGTTTCGTGAGGTTTTATTTAATGTTTTTGCCTATTTTTTTTGGAAAGCTAACCAATGAGACTGAGATGGAGGTGATCTAAATCAGGAGGATTTGTTTATCAAAGAGATGATTTTGCAATGTTGTGTTTCTCTCTCCCCTGATGTGTCTCTGATATCTCTCCATCACCAGAAGAGTGGGGGGCTGCACCTCTGAGTCTCAAAGGAAAAGGTGAATATCCACTTTGCTCATCCTATTGTGTGCTAAATGGTATCTTAAACACAACTAGGGTAGCAATTAAAATAATGAGATAGATAAAAGACACCTGCTTTAAATAAATACAGTGATCTGCCCAAAGCTCCCCGAGTGGGCTGGTATTCAGCAAGAACCTGCAACAAACCTACCCTAAACAACATAATCATTAAAGAGCAGAAACCTTCCCTTCTAATCCCCCTCACACAGGACAACATGTGGATGTTAGCATATTTGGACTGCTTTGCATTCCTTCTTGCCTGCTTTTGAGAACATACTACATTTTAAAACTTGTTGGGTTCTTTCATGTTTTATTTGACCCTATGTAATTGCATTCCTGAAGGAATAACAGGCTCCCACAGTGATTTATACCCTGTATTAAATGTCAGTTTTGAAGAGACACAGTTAGCAGTTTGGTTTAACCTCCTGCCTTCCTATGGAAGTTCAAAACTGAAGTGGAGCTCAGGATCCAAGGGGAAAAGTAAAAAAAAAAAACCAGAAAAAAAAAGATGAAAATGGACTTAGAGGCAGCGTGGAATGAGATGTCTGTGTTCCTGGCCCCGCACCTTTGGAAGCCACCGGAATGAGATTCCATAAAGCCATCTCTATTTTTAACTGTAATTTGTGTACTTCATGGCTGCCCTTGACCACTGGGGAAGGCTGTAAATTACCCTGTGAAAGGCTCTGCTCTCTCCAAGCAGGAACTGCAGCCTCTCCAACAACGGGCCAGGACATTTTCCCTGCAAAGTCAACCGGAGCAACCACCAAACCAACCCCCAGTGGGTTTGGCTTGTGTCCCAAAAAGAAGGTCAGCAAAATAAATTGTCCTTGTAATTAAGAGTTGCTCCTTTGTTTTTATGTGTTTAACTGTGCATAAATAGCAAAGCAGGATAGGTATGTTATTACTGTTTTAAATATTTTCATTCCCTTTGTAGACTTCCTTATGACACAGTTAACAACTGCTTAATCATACCTTATGACCTAATTAGGGGGGATTCAGTTAAATAAATATTGATGTAATCGTATATTCTTGATGTAATGGTGCTCTGATGGCTGCATTTATGTGCATGTGGGCATTTAAATGTAAAAGTAAATGCAGCCTATGTAGAATCTGACATAGGACTTAAATGATCATCATCTTCAGAATCACTGGTGAAACAAGTTACAAGGACTTGTTTTAATTGAGAATACTCTACATAAAAACCTATTTCCTACTCCCAGGAACTGAACATCTTGGTGAGCACTGTCCGTGACAAAGACATTTAAATTTTGTAGGATCAGGCCAGGGTAGTTGTTCTGACACAGGCAAATGACTGTAGTTTTCAGCTGAAGTAATTCAGGGCATTTCCACTGCCTTCTCCAGAGCCTCACTTGCCCATCAGATGAATGTTGAGTCCAGATCTGCTGTTTGCCAGGTGGGAAGGCTGGCAGTGATCTTTTATTTTCAAGTGAAAAAAAAATGTAGGTGACAATGTTTTCTTAGGGTTGGATTTATCTTGCCAAAGACAGGTGTCTTGAAGTCATGGAATAAGTTGCCCTCTGGAAATGCATCTCTCTGCTGGGTGTTCAGGGAGCTAAAATGACTGGCCCAGACCTGAGGCTGCCTCTCAGGTGGATAGAGTGAGGTAAGATGAATCCTGCCATGTGAAGTGCACAAGGTATTGAGTATCAGCTCCCTGACTCTTAGATGTGCTGCCAGATCACTGGAGATGTTTGTGTCTTGCTGGAAGAATCCTGGGATAGGCTCTTCAGCAGTGAAATCCAGCTGGAAGACAAGAATTTTGTGTTAATCTCAGGAAACAAGCCCTTGGGGTGCAGTTAATATCTGAAATACAGGATGAGATTTGCCTTTGATGGCTTTAGATGGCAGAATGAGAGGTATCTGTTCCTGCACTTGGAATCCCAGAATGGTTTGGGTTGGAAGGGACCTTAAAGCCCACCCCATCCCACACCCTGCCATGGGCAGGGACACCTTCCACTATCCCAGATTGCTCCAAGCCTCATCCTACCTGGCCTGGAACACTTCCAGGGGTGGGGCACTCATCACATTCTGGCATCAGTGGAGGGAAGCAGCCCTGTCTAATGGGATTATTCCTGATTTTGTCAGTCCAAAGTCAAAGGATCGAGTCTCACAGGTTGACACTTGCGGTTCCCGGTTGGTGACTTGGGTGGTGATAATGTTGGGTTTTACCCCGGGTGCAAATCTGTCACCCTCCCTGGTGGGTTGATTCAAGCAGGAGGTTACCCAATATCAGAAAAAAGGAAAAAGAATATTAAATGGGTGTGAGTAAAGAAAATAAATTCCTAATCAGCATCAATATATCAACATCACTTTACTTAATGGCATCCAGCCCTACAGACAATGTTTGGTTCCAGTAGGAATAATTAGGAATTAGAGAATTTACTGAGGACTATCTTCTGAATTTCTCAAATCTTTTGAAAAATATGACTATTTTTCAGATATTTGAGACTCTAAAAGCTGACACACCAGCAGATGGAGACAAACCCTGTTATCAGACCAGCCCAGTCGAGCAGGACCTGTAGGATTTGCAGTTTTCTATAGGAAGCTGAGGTGGAAACCTGAAGGAAGAACACCTTTTATGAAATGTTGAGTGCTATTGTTGTCTGCACATGTTTAATAAGATGAGCTCAGGGAGAAAAGAAGTTCTCTTAAAAAAATAATCTAGTATCATACTAAAAGTTTATTTGGCCTGAAATAAAATGTTCCATTTATTTTTGGAAGATTACATATACATGGGGATCTGTGCATGCATAAACCACTTTGGAAATGCAGTTAGGCCAACCGTTTTAAAAATTCACTTCAGATGAACAATCAGAACATTTTAAAAGAGGTTCATACAAATATTCTTGCCTTTTTCTGATTTTTTGGGTTTTTTTTCTTTTCATGGAAGGTAAATTGCAGCTGGGCTTGACATAATAAACCTTTAGGCTTGACCACTCTAAAACTGTGTTTTCTGATGACTGGGATAGCTATTTGAAACGTTTTAATCAGATTGAATTTTAATGGTTGTCCTCAAGTATGATGGCCACCACAGGTAAGATAATTTATTGCCATTTGAAAATAAAACAATGAAGAAACTGCATCATAAAAACTTCATTAAATATAAATTGCAGAAGACATTGTGCCTCACATTGACTAATTTTGCTTTGCAGACGACACACAAAAAAGTCATAAGTGGATCCAAAAGCATTTTGCTTCCATGAAATGCCAGAAGATGTTTCCTTGCTGTCCATATCACCTTTTCTTCACTGGCCAGAGAGGTTGGTTTTTTACTCCAGTGTCCTTTGCATTGGAAGTGAACTGGAGGGGTTGACACAACAGCTATGAGCAGAGATTCAATATCCAAACCCAACCCGTGCTGTGGGCTTGATGGTTGTGGGGTTATTGTCTTACCCAGAGGGAAGGTTTTGAACAGAGTGCAGACACATCATTTTATAGCATGAACCACAACAGAAAACATGTGCAGGGGCACAGGGCTGTAAAAATCGTCCTTTCATTAATTGTCTAAATAGAAATGAATGTGGATGCCTTCAAATGCACTGCAACAACAGATAAAACCAGCAGTAAAAATCTCATGAAGGGCTCAAGAGAGACTTTATCTTTCCTTTCTTTGGAACAAATACACTTTTGATCATTTTGACTGGTATAAATATAGACCAGTAGAAAAAGGAGAAGAGAAGACCTTGAGAGATGCTCTATCCCTCTACCCCAAGGCAAGATTTGCCAGGTCTGAGCCATTCCTGGTGACAGGAGGGTCTGCAGCTCCTTGACTAATTTACTCCAGTTCTCACCTGTCCTTCCTCTTAGGAAATGTGTCTAATGCTTGACCTATATCCTCTTTGCTGCAATTTAAACCCATTATTTCTTGTCTTATACCCAGTGGACATGGAGAACAATTTATTACCTTCCTATCTGCAACAACCTTTTACATAGTTGAAGGCTGTTATCATGTCTCCCCCTCAGTCTTTTCTTCTCTAGACTAAACAAACCCAATTCTTTCAATCTTTCCTCATAGGTCATGTTTTCTAGACCCCTGATCATTTTTGTTATGGAAATAAACATCCTTTAAATCAAGTTCTGTGAATCAATCTTGTGTGGAAAGGAAGGGAAACAGAGAGGTTAGAGCTAGCATTGGGAACAGGAATCTGGTGGTGAAAGAAGTGAATTTTCTGAGGTCTACAGAGAGTACAGCCTTCCATTCTTCTTTGGGTTTAGGAAGTGTATTGAACATAATTTTCTTTCCCCCACTTTCCTGGGAAACTCTTTTACCTTTTTGCTATCAGAAGGAAGACAGTATTTCATTTCCGCAGGCTGTGGGGACAGTGATCTCTGGAAAGCAGAGAGCAGGGTACCAGAGAGTAATTTTAAATTGTATGGTATGTCCTTCATGAAGACTCTAAAATCAGCTTGCCTGCAGTGGTATCAACCCCTGTTCTCCAACAAGTGATGTAGGTCATCCCCAAAAAATAGTTTAAAAGTAGATCATAACTCCAGGACATTTAATGCAATCAGAGACACAGCACAGGAGATGCTGATGAGTTTTTGGTTGTAAATTCTCCTTTATTACGTGGGCTGCTCAGAGAACATAGGAAATACCAGTGTGACTGTTTTAGCTGCAAAGAACATCCAAGGCATTATCATTAGATGGACATCCTGGGCCCTTTTGCTTTGCATCTACTGTTTTGAGGTTGAGAAGGTGGATCTGATGTCTCCTACAAAAGTTTCATCTATCCTGTAGAATCACTTTAAGCTGGATCTTTAGCACTGAAGAATCTGGGAGTTAAAGAGATCACCAACTTAAAAACTGGGGCTGCAGAAGGATCCAGGAGAAGCTCCCTGTGTTTATCCTCCTTTCCATCCTTAAAACATCAAGGGCTAAGCTGAGGTTATTTTGGGTGCTTAACTAGACCTGGGATTGGGGAATATTGTGCTGCTGGTGCTTCTAGGCAAGCACAGCCTGTAGCAGTTTTTTGTTTGTAGTGGTTCTGATGGTTGATGCTTTGACTCACCATTTCCCTGTTCCTCAGAGGTAAGTGTGAAGCTGTGGTAAATCTAGTTTCAGATCAAAGACACTGCAGCCATGTGATGTAAAGCATTCAAACAATCACTTTTCTTTAAAAAAAAAAAAAAATTCTTCAGAAGGCTTTATGCTGGGTTCAGATATCACCTGTCTTCCCACAGGCTGTATAAATAGGAAAGCCAGCAGGAGCACCAGGCTGCGTGCTTTGGCAGTTGAGAGAAATGTTGTGTGCTCACATCTGATCCAGATTCCTCACTAATGGACATGGCCTCATTGTTCAGCCTGCAGAGCAACGAATCCATAAACAGGGGACAGCATAAAATTTTATAGAGAGCTGAAAGTCCAAGAGCATCCTGAAGCTAAGTGCATTGATGCACCTTGAAAAAGAGTTCAGGAAGGTGTAAGAGACGGAGTGCAAGAGCTGCAGAAAGACAAGTTTCAGTCCTTGTGGAGGAGATGCTGACAAAGTGAGAGGTTTCCTGCTAGCTAGCATATGTTTTGTGAAGAAACTTGTTCTCTCACTGGGAACAACACTGATTTGACCTGTCAGACATGTTGCATTTCAGGCCTTGTCTGATCAAGATAGCTGAGAGTTCTAACACTTCAGCAGAGGTCCAACATAAACATGGTGCAGTGAGGAAAAATGCTTTTTGCTCTGTGCAGTTTACTGGGAATGTTCTTCCATTTGCTGCCTGACCCAAAGGTAAAGGCTCACTTGTCTTCCAGAGACAGACTCATCCTCTGAGCAAAGTGAAGGATGTCAGGGACAAAACTTTGGCTGAAGTGAGCCAGTTTTCCTCTTGAGATGCCAGTAAGCACATCCATTCCAAAAAGGAGTTTAAGTTTGATTAGACCAATCATCCTGTTGGAAGGGTGTTGTAGTACTAGCCAAGGAAAGGTTCTGGTTTTAGATATTCTTATTTTTATAAATATCTAAGGAACTCCTCCCTCAACTAGTTGTAAATGGTGTTGTAACAGAATCAGTCTGAAAGGCACTAAAGACAGGTTCCAGCATCAAATACAATGCTAAAAGTTGCACTTTTGAGATGGTCTCCATGTAATTTCTCCCATATGGGCCCTAAAATCCCAGATGCTCTAATAAGTGTTTAGGGCCCTGTAAGACACAAGGCCATCACTAATTAGCAAAGACCTCAAGCACGTGTTTAACTTCAAGCATGTGCTTTTCTTTCCCAGGAGTCCATAGAATTAAGGACTTTAAGTGAGTGGGTTTAGGGATATGCTTAAAGCTAAGCATGTGTTTAGTTGCTTTCTTGTGCTCTGGCTTTATTTGTTTTTACAGGAATAAGAGAAATGAAAGATCTTATTACAGATCAAACACAAATAAATGTCCAAAACACAGCAGGGAGGCTTTAGGTCTTGGTTTGGAGCCCAGTGAAGTCAATGGAAAAACACCCCAACACCTCAGTGCACTTTGGAGCAGAGACCTCAGAGGATCGATGAAGAACCCACTGCAGAAACCTGCTGAATGCCTCATGTTTCCTTGGAAGGTTCCTTTATCTTGTATCCAGATGTTGCTAACAAGGGTTTTTATTAGCTGCTGAGAAGTACAAGGGCAGCAGTTTTTCACGTCCTAAAATCATGCACATATAGATGAAATAGGAACAGTTTGCTCTGCAGTAGCAATTGTGGTCCGTGCAGCTGTGAGTACATTTCAGAAGTTCCCCAGTTCTTATTATAGAATCCTAGGATGGTTTGGGTTGGAAGGGATATTAAAGCCCATCTTGTTCTACCCCCTGCCATGGGCAGGGACAGTTTCCACTGTCCCAGGTTGCTCCAAGCCCTGTCCAACCTGGCCTTGGACACTTCCAGGGACCCAGGGGCAGCCACAGCTTCTCTGGGCACCCTGTGCCAGGGCCTCCCCACCTTCCCAGGGAAAATTTCTAACTAATCTCTAATCTGACCCAGACTTCTGTCAGAAGTTTAAAGCCATTCCCCTTGTCTTGTCACTCCATGCCCTTTAAAAAAAAAACCATATCTTGGTCCCACTGATCTCAAAGTGTTTGCTCTCTCTTTCATGCAGTGCAGTGAGGCAAGTGTTGTCACACAGTTCCTAGGGAAAATGTTGCCTCTTTGTAGAGGGAGAGGTTTACACAACAGGAAGAGCAGGTTCCTTTGAATAGCATTTCTCTTTGCTGCCTTTAGATCTCTACAGAGTGCACAGCAACACCTGACTTACTCATTTGGATTCTCCTTTTAGGCATGCGGGGAAATAGCCACTGCTTGAGAACAATCTGATCTATTTTTATGTTCATTTCAGGATGATGCTGAAGACCTCTCTGTTTGATCAGTTGAATTTCCACCCATACAGCTGGATTTTGATCCTTTGGTTCAGGCTGGAGCTTTGCTTGCTTCTTCAGAGACTGCCCTAACCAAGGTCAGCAGAACTGCCTGAGCCACCAGCCATCACCCAGCAGGGAAAATGATCATGTGCTGTCTTGCCAGGCTTGTTATGAAAGCAGGTGTCATTAGAAGGTGTTTCTGCCTCCTCCTTCTCCTCAGAAGTCATTTGGGTCACAGCACCAGAGCCATGGGACAGGCTTTGTCCCAGCTGGGGAGCAGAGTGCCCACCGTGAGTCTCTGCAGAACGGGTAAGCCCTTAACTCTTGCTAAGCTGCTGTTGCTTCCTCTGCTTTTATTACCTGTGTTTACCAGGCCAGACTGACACTGGTGTGCAGGGATGTGCCATGGCCACATCAGAGCACCCAGCCAGAGTCTCAGGAGGGTGGTTTGGCAGCCAGGACGTGCTGATGTCACTGCACTGCCTGTTTTTGCCTGTGTTTGCTGGGTCAAAGTGACACTGATCCACCACGATGAGTTACGGTCACGCCTTCATTTGGCTCTGTCACTCCAGGCCTCGCTTTCCCATCAATAAAAACTTCTGGTGGCATCCACTGGGAGTAGCTCTGGGGTTTGGTGTGCTGGGAAAGGGTCCGGTACCAACTGCTCACAAAAGGGAGTCATACTGTTTGAAGTTTAATAGTGTAAAAGAGAATAAAGTGATATTTGCAGTTTGGAAGCCCACTGGATGAGGCCCACAAAATCCCTGTGATGTTTTATTCATGTTTGGTATCTTGATCTTTAAATGACATCTCGTTTTAAGAAAAACTGCCAATATTTACCAAATTCTGGTGCAAAAAAATGCAAAACCAAAATGTTGGACCTGCTCTTTCTCCTCCTCCAAGGCTCAGAGATTGGAGCGAAAGAATTTAAAGCATTTTTTTCAAATAGCATGAAAAAAGAGTGTGGCTTTTAAATATGCATTTCTGTTGAGTGCTGAGACCTGTCCTTTTTTTTTCCAGCCATTTCACAGAACTGGAAGACACAAATCAATAGGTAAATGTTCAGTACTAGTAGTCTAATTTTTATTTCTACTTTTCTCATGATTATGATGACAGGAAACATTTTTTACTTGCTCCCTGGAAGAATTATTTCTTCTACCTGGTCCCTGTCTTCAATTTTTGTAGCTCCCTGAACAGAATCTGCAATCCTTAGTAGCATTAAAAAAAACCCCAAACCACCCATTGGCTTGAAAGGAAAATGTGAACTTCTTCAACGAGGGCAAAAATACTTCTGTTGCTTAAACGTAGGTAATTAGACTGAGGACTTTCTCCAAAGTAAACCCTGACAATCTAACAATAATCTTTGGCTTTTGCACTGCATGGAGTTTCTCTTACATTGTTAAATGCATTCCATGTTTCAGTAAATGACACCAGGCTCACCAGCAGTGAGTGAGTGATTAGTTTATCATCCTCTTAGTGCAGCCATCTAGATCTTTAACTCTTTAAGCAGTGGCATTTAAGTCTTGAGAACACCCAGGATCATGCCTGAGGCTTTAGGCATTCTCGATGCAAGCAAATCTTGGATATCTTGTGAAAATGAAGAGAAGAAAGTAGGTGCTTGCATTCTGATAACACTTTAAACAAGTCAGGTAAGGTAAATTGCAAATAAACACCCTTTTAAATTGTTTTTTTCTTTTTATTTTAGTTTCTATTTTTTTTTATTTAGAGAAAGCCAATTTCTCTCTCCTGGGACCACCTATGTCATTAGGTGCCTGAGCAGCATAAAATTACAGGGAGAAAATCGAACAACATAGAAAGAGACTGAAAGGTGACAAATCTACATTTCCTAAGATTCAGGGATGTGGGGCAGATTTTTTTTGGCTGGATTTACAATTAATCTCTCATGGGCAGTAGAATGAATAGTTTTACAAAAGGTTTTACTGTAACAAAAAAAAAAAATTATGTGAGCTGGAACACACCGTGCCAATTCTCTTGTGCTGAAATCTTGCTCTAGCAGGAATGTGCAAGTACATAAGGCTTGGTAGCAACAAAAGCCTTTGGAGAATGAAGAGCCTCTACTTACTTTGGAAAAGAAAGGTGCAGGAGGATTTTCAGACAGAAGAGAAAGACTTTGACCTGTGAGCTGCTGCTCATCATCATGGATCTTCATCTATCATCTGATCCTGCTCAGTAACGCGAGCCAGATCACTGAGTGTGCCCTCTGCCATGGGAGACATGGAGCTGCTCACCCCACAGACACAAAGGGCTTTGGGAGCTCTCTTGCTGGGAAGAGTCTGAAATGCATGAACAGAGCATTTATGTGCCTCAAGCAACAGAACAGAGCCCAGCCTATAGTTAGTTTTTGTTTTAAAAATGCCTTTTGTACACTGCTGTGTTTTTGGTTTCATTTTGGGTTTGAGGATTTTTTGTTTTTTTCAGACTGGGCTTTAAGTTTTGCTGGTTTGGGTGAAAAGAGTTTTTGCCCAGCAGGGCAAGGGTGATTCTGTGTGGACAGGGAAGCGATGATGCTGGGTGAGGTAAATTCTCTGTATTCTGGAAAGGGTTGAGAGTGGTTTGGGAGCTACTCTGAGACACTGGAGCTGTGCACCTCCTGCAAGCACAGGCACAGTGTTTGGGGTCTCCAAAGTTCTGGAACCTGCTTCCAATCCCTCTCCCCCAGCAAAAAACATGAAAGTGATGCAGTTGTGCCATCTGTGTCAAGGCACCTCCTGTGGTGGGCTCATCCTGGGCTCCCGGTGGCTTAACAGTTGGGGAGCCTGTGAAAAAGGAATGGTGGCTGTTCTGGGGGCAGCCAGTGGTCCCAAGAGAGGGAAACAAATCACAAAACAGCTTTGCAAGTCTAAGCTCTCCTTGTGGCACCACCCTGAGAGAGCTTCTGTCAATCCCACCTTGCTATTTTGTACTTTGGGTCTATGGCTTGTCTCCACTACCCCTGACTCAATACTCGTGGACTCATGGTCCTCTTTGACCTTCTCATTTTATCCCTCTCTTCAAACATCTGTCTTAATCCACTTCATTTTTATCCTGCAGTCCCTGAAGCCCCAACACCACTCAGCTTTTTCTCAGCCTGGGCTGCAGAGGGTGGGCATCAGGATTCCTGCACCAATTGCACCTAAGTGCTGTGTAGGGAGTGATGGGAGATGAAGTGACTTGCTGAGGCCTCTGGAGACAGGACAGGTGACTTTTTGGCAGCCATGGAGTAACCTCAGTGTTGGGTCTTTGTGAGGAACATCTGTGAGCTGATGCCAGTTTTACAACTGACGTTGCACATTTGCTTTTTGCAATATTTCTTCGAACTGGGGTGTGGTGCTGCATACAATACCTGGTTCTGAGGCTTGCTGCTCTATCAGGTATGTGTACAGAGGGTGGGAAAAGGCAGCAGAGTCAGCAGGACAGAGGTGGAACGAGCAGGAATTCAGGGTGAAACCAGGGCAACAAACAGGTCCTCAGGGAAACTGTTCTAACTTAGTTCTGCTTTCCCTGACTCAAAGTGTAACCCCGGCGTGCCCAGGGGGCTGGTACAGGGACATACCAGCCTTATGCTACCTCCAGATCCTGCCCAAGTACAAACTGCTGGTTCAGACCGTCCATCCTGAGACTTTTGTTCAAAAATCCAGTTTTAAGCCTATTTCTCTTCATGTCTGGGTGATGCTGTGCTCCTGGCAGGTGCATCATTCTGGATTGTCATTGCAGAGCACTGCGGGCCTGTCGTGACACCTTGGTGCCTCTGGCTCCAGTCCTGTTTTCTAGAATTGCACTTGGCCTTGGCTTGGCCCTTTGCCCAGACTGAATTTGCCTTCTTGGTTTTCACTTCTTTCCCATATCGGTTTTCTCTCCTGTTCTATGCTCCTGCTGATCCTCTGGGCTCTGGCTCTGTAAACCCTCTGCCCAGGTGGGCCTCCGGGGAGGTGAGCACCCCCTCACTTCCAAGGCCCCCTCATATGCAAGAGAGAGATATGAGAAGTCTCCAGACTCACTCTTTTTTTGCCATTTCACTTTCTTTCCACTTCAAACTGACTTTCAGATATTCCTTTTCTAAAAGTCCTTCTTCTTTTTTTTTTTTT
>WEKY01046531.1:200328-232355 GCA_013390045.1 Picathartes gymnocephalus
AAAAAAAAAAAAAAAAGATATCTGGAGCAGTTAAATATGTGTTAGCTAATAGCTACCTGTGCTGTGTCCTTTCTAAATTGCTTCCGAGCAGGAAGGTGATTGGAGCCGAGCAGGTACAGTTGGAGGTATCCAGGGCCTTGAAAACCCTGCCTCAAATGCATTGGAGGGGCTGTGTTTGGCTTGGAGAAAACAGGGAGCTGTGCCTGGGATGGGGGGTGTGGGGCCATGGTGGGAGTGAGGAAGACTGCAGGGTGAGAGAGTGCATGATGCTTGCTTTTTCTTCTTTTTTTTTTTTTTTTTCTTCTTCTTTTCCTTTAATGATTGAAGCTTTCCAACCCTACGAAAGGGGCAGCTTAGTTGAAACCAATAAAAACTGGAGTGGAAAGCTTGCCAAAAGCTTTGGCTCCCTGAGGAGTGCAGGTGGAGAGAGGAGATGGGAGCTGCGGGAGGGGGGGAGATGAGCGTGGCCCTTTGGTTGTCTTGGAAAGAAAAAACCCCAGCCCTCGACCTCCTCTGTGCCAGTGAGGCATTCCCACCCCTCCATCCCAGAGGTGTTCAGGCCACAGGGTTCTATCTGCTGGTGGAGACCCCTCGGGTGTCTCCGGGTGCTGGGGGGTCCTCCCAGGCTCCCAGCACCCCGTGGAGGAGCGATGGCTGTTGGGTCTCCGGGGCCCCCTCGGCCCCGAGCTGACACTCTCATTCCTGCCTTTAGAAGGGAAATGTGTGGCCTGGGGCATCGGCGACCTGCTGCCTCCCCTTTGATGCCTGCATATCAGACATAGCCATGCCAAAGAAAGAATTTCATTTTGAAGTGGCATCAGCTAAAGGCGAGCGCCTTTCAGCTGCCTGACAGGGCAATTACACACATCTCCCTCGATAACCCCAGCTGCTGTGGGGTCGGGTGGGAAAAGGGGTCTCCGGGCCCCCAGGCAGCCCTGGATGTGGGGCAGCCACTGTGGGAGGGTACCTTGGAATAAAAAAAAAAACCAATCACTGTGACTTTAGTGAAAAGGAAGAGGTTTCTCTGAGGTTTGCTTCCCTGTTCTGTGCATCCCGGGTTGTCCTGGAGGCTGTCAGGGTGTTGTGGAGCTGAGAAGCATCTGCACAAATGCCTCTTGGATTTAGGTCATTCTTGCTGGAGGAGCCTCCAACTGCTTTGCCGTGTTCCTGCTGCTTTATGGAGCTGTTTATTTTGGTGCTTCTTTTTGCGTTGCGTTTCGATGATGAAATCAAAGCTTTGACCCTGTGGAGGCAGAGGCGCTTGCTTTTCCCTAGGTGCTGCTCTTGTCCTGAGGCCTTTGGGAGATTTTCCTTTGCCTGGGCTGGTGAGATCCTACGTGAGGTGTTCTGCTCAGAAACTGTAGGAAAAAAAGTCAACTGTTAAAAGAAAATGTATTTTAATTATGTAAAACTTATAGGAATCTAAACTGTGGCTATAAACCTGCTGACAGTAAACGTGATCTTAGGGACAAAATACTCAAGGATGCATTAAGGAATTTATTCACCATGACTGAACTTCTGCATGTTACACAGAGCACAGGGGCTGAGGGTTCCCCTCCCTGTGTGTGTCCTTGTCACACGTGGGTGGCAAACTGCTGCACAACCTTGTGTGATTGGAGAGGCACTTAGCAAAATTCTCAGGCTGCTAAACCATTTAAAAGCAGGAAAACACAACAAAACAGTAGCAAAGCCAGAATTAATCCCTTTCTAATTTCCGTCTGACAGTCAGTGATGTTTCTTACCCCACCAATTCAGTTTGTGCTGGGTTTGACTTGTGTTGGCCTGGGCTCTCTTCACCATCCTGGCAAGGAGGAGTGGGGTTGCTTTTGGGAAGCTAGGAGTGAAGCACTGATGTGGAGAGACCCTGGAATTTCACACAGTGTTTCTGGCCGTTGTTTTGTGCATTTCTTCCAGCAGTTATGGGGTTTAATCCCATGCTGGAATTAATGTGGTGACTGATGCTGTCTGTTTGCTGAGTGCTCCGTGCCATAAAGTGCTGGTTTGGTTTCAGCAGGGCAGACCTGGAGGTGAGGCTTAGTCTCAGGCAACAAGTGCTTATCTTTACTTAAAAATATGACAACTTTATCGTGCCATCATCCCTCTGAGTGTGGAACTTACTCTTTGCAAATGTGACTTATTTCAGAGCGAGAGCTGTGTTTGTGTTGGCCGGTGCAGGGATCCCTGGGAGGTCTGAGATAAGGCCTATCAGTTTAATCCCCCCCTTATTCAGTCCAAGCTGTGAATGAAAGGGGAGCAGGTTGAAGGTGAGCGTGCAGCCACCTCCCACCATCTGGTGTCCTTCTGGCAGCTGTGCCCAAGGACCAGCATCCCCAGAAGTGTGAGCTGCATGGGAGATGCTCTGCAGCTCACCCCGATGAGACTTCTCTGTGCCTTCCCCAGGAAGGCTGTGGCTTTGGATACCTAAAAAGTACTGTCTATGTGGCTTATGAATATAGGAAATGAGAAGATCTCGGTGAGGTTTGCAACTCCCTGCACTCCAATGGTCACAGTGGGGGTGGTGAGAGCCGCTGGATGCTCTGGAGTGATGTTTTTGCTGAGCACAGGTGGGAGTGTGGGGTCAGGTGTGCTGGAAGATGGGGTCCCAGGCTCTGCTGTGTGTCAGGAGCTCCCCCCAGAGACCTGTGGTTACACCAATCCCATCCCCAACCCTTTCCCCCTTGGCTCGTAGGATCCCAAGAGCCTTCAGGCAGGACTGTCTTCTCCCAGGTATAAATCCACCCCCAGTCCAAGCTCACAGCATCACACTGAGCAAAGCTGCTGCCCCAGAGGTGCTGTGGCTGAGGAGGCTGCACAGACAGCCAGGCTTTGCTCGTAGCCACAGGGGCAGAGGCTTTGCAAATTAGTTTCTAAAAATGCAAATGGGCTTGGAAGAGAAGCACCGAGGTTTGCACGTTGCTATTCTGGGAGGAGCACGGAGGCTTTGCTGCAGAGCCAGCAAAGGAAGACTGAGCCCTTCCCTGCTGCGGTGCTTGGACACCTCTGGAAAACTTCTCACCCATCACAGAATGATGAGCACAGTCAGGCTGCGATGGCTTGGAAATCCTGGCATCAAGAGAGGCTTTGTTCTCTTTATCCTGGGGTTTCATAGCACCAGAGCAGGTCTGAAGGTCCTCTGCTGTGGAGTGAATATCTGAAATCACAGGACTGAAACAGGTAAGAGGAGATATCACTGAACCCCTATAGATAAGGGTCTTGGGCAGAGTCCTGTATGACTCAGTCCCTGTCCTGTGGTAAGGCACAAAACTCTTCTCTGGTCTAAAGTCTGGCCTCCTGAAGATCCATCACTTCACCTCAAACCAGAGGCGGATTCCTGTATAATACAATGGAGAGGAAGCTACAAAGTCCATGCTGTTTTCTAGGCAGGAGTGATAATGACAGGGAGCATCAGACACGGCCCAGACAATGCTCACCCACTTCATGGATCCTGCATTCAAGTTTGAAAGTATAAAATAGGACTTTCAATACCTTATTTTCACCTGGTTTCTTAAAGAACTGCCTCAAACTTGCTCCTTAATCGACTGCAGAGCATCCACTAAGACACAATCAGAGAAGGAAAAATTCCATCAGTCACTTGCACCTTAGCAGAGCCCAAGGAGGTCTGAAGGTTCCATGGGGAATTCTGTCTCTGCTGGATCAGCTGTGAGCCATTTATTCCACCCAGCACATGAAAAAAGTGTGCTGGGACTTTGGTTCTGAAAGGTCCATCCAGAACTTGCCCCACTTTGGAGCCCTTTGCTATTTTTCACACAGTCAGCATTTTTCATCCACTACCTCCTGCTCATGCCTTGATTCCATATTTTACAAAAGAACAGCAGGATCCCACTGATCCCTTGTGCTCTCCCAGAGCTCGGGTTTGGCTCTGTGGAGAGCTGCTCTCAGCCCATTTGCTGAGCAATGGCAGTGGAGTTATTGGGATCCATGTCCAGGAGAGGCACCATGGAATCACAGAATACTTTGGGATGGAAGGGACCTTTAAAGGGCTTCTAGTCCAATCCCCTGCAATGAGCAGGGACATAAAATCTCAGAGTGGTTTGGGTTGGAAAGAACTTAAAGCTCATCTCATTCCAACCCCCCTGCCATGGGCAGGGACACCTTCCACTATCCCAGGCTGCTCCAAGCCCTGTCCAACCTGGCCCTGGACACTTCCAGGGATGGGGCATCACTCCCAGCCCCAGAGCTGTGCTACAGACCACGAGGGCTGCCTGGCCCTTTTGCTCAAACAAGGCCATCACCAGTAGGATTTCATCCTAGAAAGACCTGTGGTGAGCTGCCCATTACACAACACCTGGGTGCCAAGGAAATCCTCACCCAAACCCAGCCCTGTGCTTTGGCTCTGTCCATGTGCTCCAGGTGTGGCTGCATCTCGAGGTGCTTCACACCATCAGCATTTCTTCCAGTCTTCATCCAGGTGCTGGCACAGAGGGTATTTATAGATGCAGATTTTCCTTTCCACTTGTGGTCTGATTCTCCCTTTTCCTGGAGATCACAGGTGTGCAGAGCCAGGGAGACCACACGATTCCCAGAGGACATGTTGGCTCCCAGCTCTAGCAGACTATGGATGGAAAATGTTGAAGTTACTCTATATTCACAATGGAAAAAAGGAAAAATTCTCTGCTAATTTTCTCCAAAAGTCTCTCTAGTGCTGTGGGAGAAGGCAGGAGCCCAGCAGGTTTATAACAACTTTTTTCTGCAGCACCCCTTGGTCTCCAGCTGTTTACAGGTCAGAGCTTCCACATCCAAAATCAGGGTCACTGTATTTAATAGGCCACTGTGAACTTTACTTCCAGTAATTTATAGAATTACTTTATAATTGTTTTTCTCAGTGTAATCCTGTGCCAGACATTCCCTCACTTTGTTTATCCATTCCTTTTGAACTGTTGCCTTTTATTGGTTTTGAAACCATCACCTAGAAGTTCATCTTCATGCCCCACACTTCTTATATTTTTGGACAGAGTGGAGTCTCACAGGCAAAGAGCAAGTGGTTTTCCATGTAATTCACCCATCCCTCGCCCATTCCTTCAGTAATATGAGATTATATTTTACAAAGTGATCTCCTGATACAGACTGCGCTGTTTTACGTATCAGATTTGAGGGAAGATGATGACAATCTGCATTGCTGTTGTTGGCTTTGTGGGTTTTGTGTGGGCTGTAAAGCACACCTGCTATTTAGTACTGGAATCAGTGAAATCCTCCATGCCAAGATTAGCTCAGAAATGCTAAATTGATTTTACACCTCACTGGGGGATCGCTGGACAGGATGTGCAGGTTGAAGGGTGTTTAATAGGGAATTAAATAAATAGAAGCAAACACTGCTTGAATGCCACACTAAGCAGTTATCTCCAAAGGAGGATGACTGGGGAGCTCAGTGAAGAGCCATCCATGTCCTTTTTTTCCCTGTCCTTTGGAGCAGCCTGGTCTAGTGGAAGGTGTCCCTGCCCATGGCGGGGGGTGGAACCAGATGAGCTTTGAGGTCCCTTCCAACCCAAACCAGTCTGTAATTCTCTGAAAAGGCTTCTCCAGGCTGATAAAAACTCTTTGGGGAGCAGGGAGTAAAGGGATAAAGTTGTGAGTTGGGTTGGGACTGGTGGAAGCAGCACAGCCCCACGGGTGCTTCACTGACTGCTCACGGCTGGGCTCTGGGGGCTGAGCTCTGCATCTGCTCTGAGGGTACCCCCTGCTGCTGGGCTGGTCCTGGGGGGGAGTTTCTTGCTGTTGTTCTACATAAAACAGGAAAACTGGGCCCTTATTCCATCAGAGTCTCCTCCTTGGATGTCTGAGGAGAAGGGCTCCAACCCCACTGCCTTCTTGTTCTTCACCACAGGAGCCCTCCTCATCCAAGGGTCTTCACAAGGGCAGAGGCACCAGGCAAGACATCCTGTGGAATATCCTGCTCCTTCCCACTTCTGGGCTCGGAGCATCAGAAACAGGTATTTCTAGGTGTCACTGGAAGAGATTTAATATACACAGCTTGAGGAGTCGCTATTTGTTTTGGTGTTTGAAAGGATTAAAAATAATCACGGCAGTGTTCATTGAAAGACGGTTTGTAGGGTTGGACAGTTTCCCAGTAAGAAGCAGTCCCCAAGGATCATTTGCAAAGATAATATTTTTAATTTGATTAACCAATGGTAGCACTGAGCAGGACTCACATGTGCCTCAGTAACAGGATGGAATCTGGGAGCAAAATTTGGTGGTACAAGCAACGAAATGTAGTGAGAAGGGTTCCACAGAGAGCTGAGCAGTTCTCCTGGATATGGCAGAAAACAATAACCTGGGGGCTTTGCTGGTCAGGAAACAACTCGAATTATTGACTTGGGATGGATGAAGTAAGGATTTTCCCCGAGAGCTGCCAAAGGCAGGGCTAAATGCTGGCTGGTTTTCTGTCCCTGCATTCATGGGGAGTTGTTTCAGACCTTACTGGACTGGTATCAGGATCAAACAACTTTAGGGAACAGCCTGGTCTGGTTCTGCCAGGAAAATGGGAGGCTGGAGGGGAATTTTGTGTGTCTTGGGGTAAATACCAATGAGAGGGAAGGGCTGCTCATCTCTGAGTAGGAACATTTGGTTAACTGGGAAAAAAAAAAGTTATCAGAAATGACATATCCCAGATGGGCCACTTCAACAGGGCTGTCCAGGTCAAAAATCTGTCCTTGTTTGGAGGTGGCTCCTCTTTACCAACAGGAAAGCAAAATGTGGTTCTCAGGAGAGCAGAGAGCAGCTCTTCCCTGCTGGGGGTCTCTGCAGCTTTGGGCACAGGATGTCAGGAGAGCACTGTGACCCAAAATCACTCAGGGAGCACCTGCAATCCCAGGTTTCGCTGTGGATGTCACCAGCCATGGCCAAAAGAGAAGCAACCTCAGACCAAATTATTTCTCATCATCAGAACGGGGTCAAAATGCCCTTTTCTTGGTTTGATGGGTAGTGGGGGGGACATGGGAAGGGGCACTTGTTGTCCCCAGCCAGTCAGAGATTTGGAGGTGGCTTATGGAGGGAAAAAGAGGTGCCCTGCTGTGACTCCCTTGGGTGCTGGAAATATGGCACTGCTCACAAATTCCCATTCCTGTGAGATGAATATCTGGTTTATAATAACAACAAGGCTTCTGTGACTTTGGGGCAGTATGGGAGAGAGGAGGGCTGGATTTTCTTCCCACCTCCATCTGTGTGGTCCAGGGTGGGTCAGTGAATGGCCTCGTGCCTCAGTTTCCCCCCTCGCAAGCCAGCAGTGCACTCATCCTGCTGACAGTCCCGGCCATAAATATTATGTCACAGGCAGCTGCTCTAGAAAAAAAAAAATCTTTTATTGCTTCCCGTTAAGCTGATGACTGTTAATGAGGAGAATTAAATTCACTGCTCTGTTGCCATTAGACAAATATGTGCTCCATCTCCATCCGAAAACCCCATTGTAAATAGCTGTGGAGGAGTGGGATAAACATCATCCTTCCCAGGGCAGGGCCCAGCAGCAGCAATGAGCAAACACAGGTGTGGAAGATTTGTAAGCTTTAAGGGAGATTGGGGATATTTGGGAATCAAATCTGGTTTTGGTTTAGGAGCATCTTTTGTGGAAGAAACTCCCAAACCACCAGGGACAGACCCCACAGCCGGGGCGATGACGGCTGTCTGCAGCTGCAGGCTGGACGTGGCGCCTGGGAATGGGGTGGTGGCAGCATCCCAGCATCCTGGGGACAGCCAGGGGACAGGGATCCTGACACTGTTCCCACAACCCATCATTTTGCCACGCGGCATCCCCAGATCCCTGCTTGATCTGAAGCCCTGTGTGGAGAAACCCTTCTGCACCAGGTCAGCTCCTCTTGGATTGGTGGTGTCCAGTTTGTAACTGGGGCTAAGCTGGTTGCTTTCCCTGGATTTCCTTTCTGTCTCTCTCTCCTTTCCCTTTCGAAGGTGAAGGTTTTTTGTGGCTGAAATGTGTTAATGCTCCCAGAAGAGCAAGTGAAACACAGGTGGATGATTTCCGTTTTTGGGGGCAGATGTGATCAGTTTGGGCAGGCCCGAAACAGAGGCCACGTGAGTGATGATTGGAAGAGTTTCCTGTTGGAATGTGCCATTTATGGAGCAAAATGTGGCATCTAGGAGAGCCACCTGTGTACCTGTGCTTCGGGGGCCAGCTCCTCCCCTCCGTTCTCTCAGCCCTGCTCTGACACCCTAGCAGGAGGTTTGTCCCTACTGCAGTTAATTTTTCCTGGAGGATCCTTGACACCAAGCTCAGCCTGTCCAGCAATTCCAAATGTAATTGCAGGATGGAAAGTTTTTCCATCCTGAAGGAGGTCCCTGATGCAGAGATGGGACAGTTTGCCCTGCACCCACCCAGATGAGCCCTGTTTGTCCCTGCCACTTTGCAATGCAGAGGACAACAGGATGTTTTGCACAGCGCCCATGGCATCCTGCATACATCCGCTGCTCTCCGTTTATCTTGTTCTGGACAACTCATTTCAGACTCAGCAAAACCAGGAGCAGGGATGGACTAAGTGTTTCCTGACCTTGTTCTTGCGTGAGGGCACGGGGCTCTTCCCTTTGCTCCCTGGAAAAGGCACAGCCAGGCCAGGCAGTGCAAGAATCTGCCACAAAAATGCTGCAGAATTTTTTTCCATCCCCGCCTTGGAGGAGCCAGCACTTGGTGGATAATTTTGCCATGAAAAGCTGGTGGGACTCCCTCATTCCCAGGTTCCCTAAGGTTTGTGGATGACAGGAACCATTTCCCATCTGCTGGGAGCTCAGGGTGAGAAGCATCTCCAGATGCTGGGGTTTCTGCCCTGCTTTGGGGTTCACCATCTCTGTGACAGGCACAGAGAAGGGAGGCCAAGGAGAGGATGTCCCACAGAGCTGGGCCCTGTCTCCAGGACTGTGTGTCTGAAATGCATCCCTTGATATCCCAGCCTCCCAACTCTCTGCTCTCCTGACAGGACAGGGACTTGCCTCATGAGGAAGAAGAAAGTGGATGGCCTCGTGTCACCTCAATCCCACAAAGCTCCAGTGATGCCCAAGGCTCCAAGCCCTGTTTGCAGCCTGGAGCTGAACCTCTCCAAAACTGTTGGCAAGGTCTCCATCCACAGCTCCTGCACCTGCAGGTGGAAGGCTGTGTCACCTCGGGGCTGGAACAGCTTCGAAAATCCCCACTGTGCCTGCTGGGATCACGCCATGCTTTGCCTCAGGTGATCCAAGGAGATTGTGGGCTGGCTGGGAGGAGATGTGGAATCTCCTGGATCAGTGGTGGGGCTGCTCTCCATGGTGAACACCTGCATGTCTTGGCAAAACGGGCCCTGCGGCCTGGCACAACTTTCTGCTGAGTATTTTGGCTGGATCCATGAGCTTGTGCGGCTTTTGTGGCATGGAAACTGCCTATAATTTATGCTGAATACAGTCCCATATATTAAGTTGACAGTTCCAGAGCACTATAACATCATTTAGTACTTTGAAAACAATTTCAAGCCACAGGGTAATTGTTTAATGATCAGTAAAAAAGTCCCACACTAAGGCCACAAATAAAGAAAAAAATCTAAAAGATACCCCCAGCCTCCAGCAACTTGAAACCCAGGACTTGTCTCACCTGGTATTGCACCAGTGGCTTGGAATTGCAAAGGAAGTGATGGCTCCTGGGGAAACTGCAGTGTGAGATCCCAGTATCCCAGCCCAGGGATGAGGCTGGGTGCGAGTTGAGAAAGATGCATTTAGAGGTGAGATTTAGGAGTGGATAGCTTTAGCTGGCTCATTCCCTCCATCCACCTTGTGCTGTGAGGAGCATCCACAGGGCATTCACCCCACCCCAGTGTTTGAAAGTGCTCTTCAGCATCCACAAATACAGAACAAACATGGTTAGTGTAGCAGCAGGCTAAGGATGCCCCAGGAAGCCAACAGAGATCCAGGTTTTTTCTCTCAGAGCCCTCTTGAATACATCTGGGGAGATGGCATTTTTTCCAGGGGAAGATCCTAAGTTTCCTAAGGCAGGTCCCTATGCATCCAAGCAAGGAGAAGACTCAGGTGCATGGACAACCTGTAGGGATTTGCTGGATACCCATCAATTTGGTGTAAGTATCTTTATGCTGCTTTGAATCTCTGCCTTGGAAGATCTGAGTTCTATTTTGGCCCCTGATGACAAGAAACACTGAGGAGCTGGAGCGTGTCCAGAGAAGGGAATGGAGCTGAGGAAGGGCCCGGAGCACCAGGAGGGAGATGGGGGAACTCAGCCTGGAGAAGAGGAGGCTCAGGGGAGACTTTCTGGCTCTGCACAACTCCCTGACAGGAGGGGACAGCCAGGGGGGTTCAGGGACAGGACAAGAGGAAACGGCCTCAAGTTGCAAAAGGGGAAGTTCAGATTGGTTATTAGGGAAAATTTCTTCCTGAAGAGTTGTCCAGCCCTGGCACAGCTGCCCAGGGCAAGGATGGAGTCCCCTTCCCTGGAGGGATTTTAAAGCCATGTGGATGTGGCACTTGGGAACACACTTTAGTGGTGGCCTTGGCAGTACTGGGGAAATGGTTGAACTCGATGATCTGAGGGGTCTTTTCCAACTGGAATGATTCTGAGTTTTCCCCAGGGGACTGAGCTGTGCCCAAGCTCTGAGAACCCCGAGGGTGTCACCTCCCATCCCCACGGCTCAGCCCCACCACCCCTCCCTCCCCTGCTTTGTTTTCTTGCCTTTTTCAAGAGCTGGCTGCAGGTTGTGCTTTCCCTCCACTGTTTTCATCTGTGCTGGTAGCAGCCATCCCCACCACGCAGGATTTATTTACATTGAAGGGTAAGTGGGAGGCTGTAATTGGGATGGAATTTCAAGGGGTCAGGAGGAGCCTGTGCGGGAAAAGTGCAAATGAGGGGGGGCTGGGAGTTTGCTCAGTCGTTATGCACAGATCATTCCAGCTTCCACTCAGTGCGATTAGCTGGGGGTAAACGTGCTGTCCAGGGACATGTGTATATACATTAATGGGGTTTTTTAAACAGACCATCAGTAATGAGCTGTTAATGTTTTCCAAGTGGTCTTTCAATCCCATGCTCTGACTTCCTTCGGCTGCACGGTGCATTCGAGAATTTCAGATCTCTCCGTCCCTGTGCAGGAGTGCAGACCCCTTTCCATACACCAGGCCCCTGCCCAGCCTTGGCCCCCCAGGCTCTGTCCCTGCCTGTCTCAGGTCCCTCCAGCCCTGTCACAAGCCCCAGCTCAGCCCCACACACACAGGCTGGCCATGCAATGGGTTGGTGTGACCAGGGCGAGCCCAGCCAGGAGGAAGGTGTAGGATGAAAATCCAAGGAATTGCCTTTCCAGGAAACCTGGTTAAATCACAAGCTGAAAGCTCATGGCTTGTGGCCTCAGGCGCACTCAGGAAAACAAGAGCTAAGTTACTACACCCCCTTTCCTCCCACCCCCGGCTCATCTCTGGGGTACCCTTGGGAGGCCACTTGAAGAATCGCACCAGTGAATAGAATCAGTAATTGAGGAAACTGATGCAAACGTGATGTCCCAAAAGGTTGTGTGGGAAGCAGACTTGGGAGGGATGCTCAGATAAGAGGAATTTTTGCTTTTGTGCCTTTCTTGAGCAACACCATCAGACCTAAGGGCTTCCTGTTTATTTATTCAGCGCTGACTGCTGTATTACACACATAGGAAATCACAAAACCTGTTGTGTTTGGAGGACAGGTGAGGTGGAAATAAAGGCTGCTATTTAGGCTGGGGCATGTTGGCTGGTGCTGAGCTTCTTGTCTTGTGACTGTTCTCATGCATCAGCGAAGTGAGCACAAACACACCCTGCAAACATCTGGAAGGAAGATGCCTCAGCTGTGCTGAGCAGGACCAACAACAACAACAACACAGAGCGGCCCCAAAGCTGCTCTGCTCTGGGCCAGGTAGCAGAGAGACCCCCACAGTGGGCTCTGTGGCACAAGGCAGATGTAGAAATGGCTTTGTACCACCCTTGGTCTGGGTTTGGCCGGCGTGAAATGGCTGTAGTAAAGCTGGGAGCTGGAGTGGACGGTGCTGTACAGAAACCAGCCGGATTCCAGCGTGTCATCTGCATCTGTTCCCCCCGGGGAGCCCTGCATCCAACTGTTCTCCCAAGCCAGCCCACCACACAGCCTCCTCTCGCTGCAAAAATGTGCTCAGATGACTTAACTTGATGACTTTGCTGAGTTGAACAGTGTCCAGTAGCTCAGTCGTGTTTGGAGAGGGAAGAGCTTTCCACAGGAAGCTGTTTGCCCATCGAACCCAAACAACTTTCCATTGCTGGTGGGGGTACAGGGAAGTCAGAGTGCCCTGTGCAGGGTACCCATGACTTCATTCCTATAGCTTGGCAAGGGAAGCAAAATCCAGTAAATCAGCTCTTTCCCACATTTCCCAGCTATTGGACAACCAGCAGTGGGAATCTGTGGCAATTCAAGAAGGATTTGCAGGAAGTCTTTGAAGAGCCTGCATGGGGCTGCTCTTGCTTGGCTGTCACCCAGTGATGCCAACGGGGCTGGGCTCAGAATATCTGGGAATTCTTCCCTTTCTCAGCAGTAACTGGATTCCTCTCTCTTTCCCTGGTGGATCACAAATGATGATGCTTGGGAGGATAAGGGGTAACGGTTTTAAACTTAAAATAGACAGAGTCAGACTAGATACAAGGAGGAAATGATTTATGATGAGGGCAGTGAGGCCCAGGCTGCCCCTGGATCCCTGGAAGTGTCCAAGGCCGGGCTGGACAGGGTTTGGAACACCCTGGGACAGTGGGAGGTGTCCCTGCCCATGGCAGGGGCTGGAACAAGGTGGCCTTTAAAGGTCCCTTCCAACCCAAACCATCCCATGAGCCTGTTGTTTCTTTAAGGAAATAAGGAATGGATGGGCTGCTCCAGTGTCCTGGGACTGGGAAGGATGAAATCCTTTAGGATATGAAAATATGTAGCTACAAATGCTGTTCCAGCTTCATGTAATTGCTGTGAGCTCTGTGGGATTGTGGACAACGATATTGTTTCACCTTTGCTCATGTGGGGCCCAAAAATCACAGTTTAACAGATTCACTTACAGTTCTGGTAACTGTATTTTTTTCCAGTAAAAGATGGGTTTTGGTCAAAGAAAAAAGGTAAAATCCCCATTTCTTTGTCTTCTGAAATTCTAGGACGCCTCATTTGTTTCAGTGCAAAATTTTAAAAATGGAATTTTCTGAAATAAACCTTCTGAAATTTATTTTAACTCAACTTTATTAGTTTTCATTTAATTTTATTAATTTAATTTCATTTTAGTTCCATTTAAGTGCTGATTCTGATACAGAAATTTCCCCAACCTTTTTATTTTACATTCTTTGTGATATTTTAATTTTTAAAAAAATTTTAACCAAATACCTAAACAGGTGACAGGACATTAGAGATGTCCAGTGGACTGAAAATCTAAATTTTATTCAACCCCAACTGACTGTTTGAACTCAGCAAGTGTGAAACTGCTGTGATAAGACTCCAGGTAAGAACAGAGAGATCAGTTGCTCTTTTTGGCATTTTCTTCAGATCAAAGCTTCAAGACTGCTTAATACAAAAGCAAATTTAAATATGGGGGTTTTAAAAATATTTTAAATTTTTTTTCTCTGTCCTGCCATAGGTTCTACTTTGTAAGAGCTGAAGTAATCACATACAGCAAAAAATGATAATAGCAACAATATCAACAATGACAAGAAATAATAATAATAATAATAGTAGTAGTAAAACCCTCCACAACTGCAGCACTAAAGAACCCATTTTTTTACTTCTGGCATATTCTTGTCTAAACTACTTTATTCTGGGAACATATTTGTATGTGTATATTCATTATTTTTATACATTCATTTATATTATTATTTATTTATAATTCTTCATATAAACACATTATACATATTTATTTACATTCTATATTTACTTTTATATTGTGACTTTTTTTAACCTGATTTTTTTACCTAATAGCCATTTAAACACCAAGCCCTAGCAGTGGTGCAGGTTTCCCAATCACTGCAGTATAATCAGGCTCTGCTGAAGCATCATCCTGGACAATCCCACCTCTTTCCATCTTGTCATTTCACCAGCTTGATGCGTTGGAAAGAGAGAAAAACAAAAAATAAAAAAATCCCACCATGATGCCACAATGCAGAGGTCGTTTTATCTCAAGGGGAGGTTGAATGAAGCCTCGTAATTGCTGGGAGATTTACGGGTCTGGAATTCTCCTGGAATGTTGCTGGCTGACGTATCTGTGGTGTGGAGGTTGTGAAAGCATCTTGGGAGACCACATGTGAGGAAACTTCCGAAGGTGTGTGTGATCTCTGGGGGCAAAATGAAAACCCCATATCCCGCAGGGTTTGTCTACGGTGTTGACAGGCAGCCAATTGTCCCCCCTGGCCAAAATAAAACCTCTGGAGTGACGCCCTTGTGCTGCATCAGACAAACAGTGGTGGGGACACTCTTCATGTTCCAGGCTGCCTCGGATTCCCCAGGGTCTTCACAGGTCAGAGGATTGGGAGTGAGTCGTTCACAAACCTCTTTGAAAGCAGAACTATTGGAACAGCCACGTGGTTCCCTCCATTCCACGAGTTCTCCCCACAAGAACAACCTGGTTCTTTTGGGAGGTGCTTGGGGTCCAGATTCCCTCAGGGTGGAAAGGAATTGGGATAATCCAGAGCCACACTGGTGCCTGGGAAAGCACCATGGGATCCAACTGGTCCAGAAAATGCATCTTTGCCTTTGTGCCATTGGGGTGACCTCACTGCCAGGCCATGAATGGATCCCATGGCTCAGGTGCAACCCCACTGTCACTGGAGGCATTTACCCCACCAAGGCCTTCAATATTGAATGCAAAATCATCCCTGTAAGAGAATGGATGTTGTATTGAGCCCTGACCCATTTGCTGTATATTTGCAGCACTTATTTAACCAGCCTGACCTGACCACAAGCCTGCAGCACTCACCAAATTTAAGAACTGAATATTCTAGTTATTTTTTCTTTAGCACTTTTTAAAATTCATTTTTCTTCGCTTTTTTCCACAGAGTTTTGTGCTGCTCTGCCTAAGAGGGAGGCAATGACAGCTGCCTCTGTTCTGTGCACAGAAACGTGCTCACCATCCCTGCGAAACCTCTCCTTGATTCTCCTGAGTCTTCTACTGCATCCTACTGCTGCCTTAGGTTTGGTGCTTCACAAGGTTAGAGATTTCTCTTTTGCAACACGGTGAAACAGGTATTCCAGTAAATATTTGTGAAACAGGGTGACTCTGAGCAGCAGGGTGAGGAAAGCCAGCAGAAGTGTGTGAAGATGCCAGAGCAGGCTCTGCTAGATGTGGCTTCAGGCAGAAACCTCACCTGCTGTAAGGGCACTCAGTGCCCTGCTCAGCCCTGCCTGAAATAACCCGGGTGTCTGCAGACCACTGAGACCAACAAGTGATATAATCACGTTTGTGTTCAGGCAACAGCTGCTTCAAAACCCCATGGTAAAGAGTTCTGCTGAACCTTTTCCCAAGGCTCTGCATCCCTCTCAATGTGCTGGTGCGAAGCATCCCTGCAACGCTCATGGCTCTCCTCCTGCATGGAGGTTGTGGATGGGCAGTGCCCAGCCCGTGCCAGGGGTGTTGTGACCCCCTCACCCCAAAGGGCTGCACAGGTTTTTGTTGGTCTGCAGCTGCTGGGGCTGCCCTGGGGTGCTGCTTGTGGGAGCTGCATCCATGAATCCACTGTGACAGTAACAGGGCCTGAGGGAACAGCTGGAGCTGTGCCAGGGGAGGGTCAGGTTGGATTTTAGGAAAAGGTTTTTTCCCTCAGAGGGTGCTGGGCAGTGCCCAGGCTCCCCAGGGAATGGGCACAGCCCCGAGGCTGCCAGAGCTCCAGGAGAGTTTTGACAACACTCCCAGGGATGCCCAGGGTGGGATTGTTGGGGTGTCTGAGCAGGGACAGGGGCTGGACTGGATGATCCTTGTGGGCACTTCCAGCTCAGGACATTCTACAAAAAAAGCTGGGGGTCTCTAACACCGAAAGGAAGATGTTTGTTGTAATTTTATAAATGCTTGATAGAGCTGTAGGATTTTGTGGAGCAGTCTCTGTAATCCTGCTTGCAGCGAGTGGCAGTCAGTGACGATATTGTCACCTCATTCAGAGGAGCTGTTCCCAGGGGAGGCACTGCCAAGCCTTGCCCGAGGGCAATGACATCTCAGTTCCCGGTTGCCTCCTCTACCTCCAAACACCTACAGACCTCCCCAGCCATCATCTTCTCATTCCTAAACTCTTCATAAATGGACTCTTTCAACCATGTAATTCCCCAGCACTCCTCTGCACGCTGAGACAATTATAGCTGTAAATATAATATGCACCAGGTTTGGCACGTCTGAGAAATCCAGAGGTGCAGGTTGGTTTATTTTTCCTTTTTTTTTTTCTCCTGGTCTTTAAAAAAACCCTCCAGATGTTTCACCGTGATGTCTTGGTGGAGCTTCAGTGAGTGAGGAGGTGCCTTTTTCTCAGGAAAGGAGTGAGTTTCTGGTTTGGCTGGTTATCCCAGGACTTCACACCTTGTTTGTGAGATGCAGCTGGAGGCATTTGGTTTACGGCTGGGTGAGGATATTAGAAATGCCTGAAATACATATTTGAGTAGATGCATAGCCAGGAGCAGGAGATGAGATAAGCTCAATGGTTTTGCATAATACAGGTGAAACCTTTGTTGCCTGGAAGATGGGAATGTCTCTGCAAACCTGGAGAGATAGAGAACAACAAAACCTCGGAGCTGATCTCTTTTGTATTTTTGCCTTATGAACTTTGAATTGAACTTCTGCACCGGATCTGATCTGGATGAAATATCATATCTGGGGCTGATCCTTATCTCTTAAACCTTTCCTTTGTCTCTTTGATTCTTTGGGCTTTACCCTCTTGTTTTGTTGTGAGTGGCCCAGAGCTTTGATCTCGCGCTGAGCCCCGGCGGGCAGCACAAACCTTCGCTTTGGTGGGAGACATTGGGGTCTAAAGAGACAAGAGGTTTCTTCTTCTGTGGCAAAGTCCGAAGGCAAACGGGGTAACTTCAGAATTCATTGTCTCCCCTTACATGATGGGAAACTGGAAATTCACACGGGTATTTCCCCAGTAAAGAAAATGCACCTGTGGGAACTCGGTTGTTGTATATCTGTTTCCAATTTTATTTACAATCCCTTTTATTTTTATAAAGAGTCTGAGCAATTTAAGCTTACCTATCCTTTAATATAAAATAATTGAAACCAAAGCTCTTAAATGCTTTATAATGTCTTTTTCCCTGATTTTTACAGTCACGAGCAGAGGTTTTTATTCTTCCAAAGTATCTAGGCTGCTAAGCTTGAATTATATTTTACCTTTTTGGGAAATTCCTTTACTAGAAACCAACAGCTGGTCTTAATCTAATCCGATGATACCTGCTGATCTATACAGTAAGAGCAAAGTGAGGCCAACTGTATTGGAAAGCATCAGGGGCTAAGCTGAAAATATTCATTCATTGTTTTGGAGTTCTTTTTTTTTTAAAGGAATGATGTAGAGAGACACTTCAGACTTACTCCCCACGTTTTCCATTAGTGGTAATTTAAAACTTTGAAAAATGTACAGTAACTTGCCTAGGTCAGCTGAGTATCAGCATGTAGCTTTTCATTCACATTTTTCATTTAATCCGGTGGCTTTGAATTCCTTGCCTTGTAAGTTCCTATATATGAAGATTAGAAACTGCTCCTGGCTATGGAGAATTACATGCTTTTAGATGAAATTTAATCCCTTGTAAAAGGTTTTGTTCGTGGTGATCTTTCCTGTTCACAGCACTGGGCTGCCCGGCTGAGAGCAGATGACACAGGTGAAGCTATCAGCAGAGAACAGACAAAAAAAAAGAAAAAGAATAAAAAGCAAATAATCACAGCCTGCATTTAGAATTAAATCTTTATCAGAGGTTTTGGCAATCTGGCAGCTTAGAGATTTCTGCCTTTGATTCCAGGAAAGCAGCCCAGCAAAGAGAAAGTCTGCAAAACCTATTGAGAATAAATTGGATGCATCCGCATCGTCTGTGTTTTGACAGAGTTTGAAGTGGGAAGTCTTGGCTTTGGAAGGGTTTGGTATGTGATCCAAGCACACCCATCCCACGGTCTGCCTGGGACTTCTGTGCTCCTAGCAGGATCAAGACCTTTCCCCAGAATTCACCCCCTGAGAACTCTCCTTGGAGGTAAGAACCAGGGCTCAATTCCTGCTCAGATGCTGCTGAGAGTTTTTTCTCCAAGCAATTGGTCATTTCCCTACCTTGGGATGCAGAATTCCCAGCAGGGTCTGGGGCTGAAGGGGGAATCACCTCAGTATTTATTTGCCAGTGATTCCTCAGACTATCCAGAAGAACAAAGGAGAAGCATAAATGGAAGTTTCTGGAGTTCTGTGTCCAGCTCTGGGGCTCCCAACATCCGGAAGGACATGGAGCTGCTGGAGAGAGTTCAGAGAAGGCCACAGAGATGCTCAGAGGGCTGGAGCCCCCCTGCTCTGGAGCCAGGCTGGGAGAGCTGGGAGTGTTCACCTGGAGAGGAGAAGGTTCCAGGGAGAGCTCAGAGCCCCTTGCAGGGCCTAAAGGGGCTCCAGGAGAGCTGGAGAGGGACTGGGGACAAGGGATGGAGGGACAGGACACAGGGAATGGCTTCCCACTGCCAGTGGGCAGGGATGGATGGGACATCAGGATGGAATTCTTCTCTGTGAAGGTGGGGAGGCCCTGGCACAGGGTGCCCAGAGAAGCTGTGGCTGCCCCTGGATGCCCTGGAAGTGTCCAAGGTCAGACTGGATGAGGTTTGGAGCAACTTGGGATAGTGGAAGGTGTCCCTGCCCATGGCAGGGGGTGGGACTGGATGCTCTCTAAGATTCCTTCTAACCAAAACCATTATCTGATTGAAAAGTTCTGCTTGGTATGAGTGCTTTCAGCCCGGGAATTTATTACAGTCAGAAGAGAAACTCACTTCCCCCTTCTTCTAAACTCTGCATCCATGCACGCCATTCCAGTCTGACATGAAAATTAACCCTGCAAAAATCCAGCTGCCTCCCTTCCCCCATGGCTCTGCCTCAGCCACCTGTGAAATCAGATGACAGGATCTCATGTGGGACTGAGGAGCATCTATGGCACATGCCAGGAGAGTAGATGTGGAGAAAATACCTTTGAAAGCTTACTGATCTTTTTTTTTTTTTTTTTTTTTTTGTCTCTATGGTTTTAGAGTGGGGCTGTGTGTTCATGGAGGTATCACTGGGGGCTGTTGAATCCTCCAGTGGAGGACAAAGAAAAAAGAGCCAGATGGCTTAGGTGACAAATTATTTAGGTTAAATCACAAATATTTCAATGAATTCTGGCTGCTGGTGAATGGCAGTCTCCTGGCTGGGATGTACATACAACCTTGATGGAGAAAAATTGATGAACCCCACTACTTTCTGGCAATTTTTAGAAAAATGAGGACAGAGCAGTTCATTTCAAGTTGCTCTCCTGGCTCCAGCAGAGTTAAGAGGTGCCGGAGCCAAACAAAATTCAGAAAATTTCACTTCTGAATAAAGCATGTGAGCTTGGCCCAGAAGTGGGCTGCTCTCTTCCTTTTATGAATCAGTCTCCAAGATATGCTCACATTCCTGAGGAACGAGCCTGGAATAACACGGCTGGCTTTGGGTGCAACACACTGATTGTGAGGAAGCAACAGTCTCCCGTGTATGAATAGCTTTTATGTTGCAATAGGTCAGAGCTATAGCATTCAGTGAAAAATGGCTTTTTAATGTGCTTTACAGGCTGTCAGGGCAGGATGAATGTAAACCACGGACCTGGCTACGTCAGAATGATATTTTATTTTTTTGCTTTATCGCCCAGACGCAATGAATCTCAGATCAATTAGTTTTGCTTTGAAGTTTGCTCTTGATCCAGATCTTCAATAAAAAGGAAGTTTCCAAATCACTGGTCTGTGAACACTGTATGTGATTAATTACCCCCTTATAATCTGAGGAATTCTGGTCGTCACTGTATTTTGAATACCTCAGACTGCATGGGGAGTTTTATTTTGGCTGGTATATTTGGAAACTGCTAATAAACACCTACTTCCTGTTTTTCTTGCTACTGTGTATAACAAATTGTTAAAAAACTTGCTTTCCCATTTCAGCCTCCTGCCTGTTAGACCAGACCTGAACCATACATAGGTTAATCAACACCCTGTATCATTTGCCAGCGAATTTTCTCAGCTCTTAAAAGCCGGACGTTGTCTCTGGCTGTAACAAAAAATGAGTAACTTCAAGCGACCTTAAACTAAGCGTCTGCTAGAGACAAATAACGACTGATCCAGTTTTAAATTCGAAAGGAAGCTTTCTGCAAAGCTTCCTAAAATAACAGTGTGTTTTCCTGTCGATGCCTGGGTTAATTGGGGATGGTCATGGATGTGGAGGCTTCGCTCCGTCCCGGGAAACGACGCCAAGCCGTGCCCGCAGTGGGAACATCTGTTTGGGCATAGATTTTGAGGTTAACACTCTATGGAGAATGTTTGTTTAGACAGGATGAATGCTTTTGTGAAATCTAATATTAGGCTCTATCTAGGTATGTCCGCTTGGCACCGGCCTCCGCATTTTGTGCGCGAACAAATGTTAATTAGCAGGGAAAGAAAAAAAAAAAATAAAATAATTCCTCACTTTGTGTCCGAAGTAACGCGGCGTAACAGTGGGAATAGATTAGTTCAGCTGCTGAAAGGTCCTGTGGCTGTTGCCTGGTGCAGTGTTATCAGTGTTTGTGTGGTGCTCCGGGGGTTTGTTTGCTGGCCGTGCCCGCTCGGAGCGGGTGACTCACGACCCGCTCCGGCAGAGCCTGTTGCCAGCACGTCCAAGTTCCTTAAATCCATCGCTTTCACGGCACTGGCGGTAACAAACACTCTCAGAAATTTCCCTGAAATGGTGTGTTCAGGTTGTTTTGAAGTCCAAGCCTTTGTTTTCACAGTCTGGGCTGCTTTTAACCTTTTCTATTTCAAATATTTGGGTATCTGCTGGTCATTTACCTCCTTCACTCCCGATTCTCTCTGGGGTAGTTGGCTCTGGGGGATCAGCTCAGAGTTTGGGTTTGGCAGGGTGGAGGGAAGGATGGATTTGCAAAGTGATGGCAATTTCACTGTGTGCCATGTCCCGCATTCCCACCAACTTGGATTTGGAGCAGGTGTGTGTGAATCACCTGGAGAGGACACCCTCTCTCTCCAGCCTTTGGTCCTGGTTCCTGCTGATGGGATCTGGCAGCTTCCAGGTGGCTGCTGGTGGGCAGAGACCTGTGGGGTTCACCTCAGCTGAGGTCATTTGGTCTGTCCAGCCTTGAGAGGAGAAAAGAAAGAGAAAACTGAGGGGAGACCTCATTGCAGTCTGCAACATCCTCATGGGGGGAAGAGGAGGAGCAGACATTGATCTCTTCCCTCTGGTGATCTGTTACAGGAGCCGGGGAATGGTCTGGAATTGTGTCAGGGAAGGTCTAGACTGGATATCATGAAAAGGTTCTTCCCTCAGAGGATGCCCCAGCACTGACCAGGCTCCCCAGGGAATGGTCACAGCCCCAGCCTGACAGAGCTCCAGGAGTGTTTGGACACCGCTCTCAGGAATGCACAGGGTGTGACTCTTGGGGATGGTCCTGTGCAGGAGTTGGACTTGATGACCGTTGTGGGTTCCTTCCAGCTCAGGTCATTCTGAGATCCTGTGATTCCTCTACGTTCCCATTGCTGCAGGAGGAGGAAATCTCCCCAAGACAGCCATGGTTTGGTCATCTCTGTTTGACCCTCAGGTGACCCTGTGGTGGTACCAGACCTCCGAACTCACCAAACTATCAAAGCAAAGCACAACCCCGAGGATGCAGATCAATGCTGGGGTTCAAACCACATGCAAATCTTGGCTTCTGGTGGATTTGGGTCCTCATTTCTCAAGATCTCCACAGTCCCAGGCTGCTTCTGCTGTGGTGACACTGGGGTGTTGTAGCAGCACAGACTTTTGTGGTACCAGCTGACTGGCCATGCTGCTGGTGGCTGGTCACATGTGCTGGCCAGGTACCACTGGTCAGGACAAACTCTGACTTCTGTTCCTCTGGTTCCTCATTTTCAAAAATCTAAGTACCTTTGACATCCAAGTTTCTGCCAGTGCTCCTGCTTGTTCCTTTATTAGTTGCTGATTTGGAAGCATCTTTAATGACATCATTTGTAAATGATGAAGGCTGAAGGGTCACAGTGGAGTAAAAAAAACTCCAGGTGTATGGGAGTGGAAGGCTTTCCTGAGCCTCCTCACAGGCTGGAACACCTCATGGCTGCTTTACCCAGCCAAATATCAACGACCTGCATCTGCCCAGGGAGGAGTTCCAGTCTTTTGGCATTTCCACTTCTCCCTGTGACACTTCTCCAAGGAATACCCACTGTCACGTCCCTGTACAACATCCTCTTTTCAGTTTTCTGCAGCCACAAGCCTTTAAAAGCAACAAAAAGGAGAGGGAACTGGGAGGAGGTGGAAATACTCATGACTGAGGGCTGGAAAATCCACCTGTAATCTTGGGCTATCTCAGCGTGATCCCTTGGGTTCAGCATCTTCAAACGCTACTCAAACATCACTGTCTGAGTCACCTTGAAATGCGGCAGGATGTGGGAAGTAAAACCAGCAGGGATCACGGAAACCTCTGAGTCAAACAGGTCTCCAGCAGCACTGCGAGGGAGTTTGGGATAGAGGAGATCTCTGGGGTACATAACCTTTCCAAGGGAAATGTCCTGGAGGGGCTGTGGATGCTCCAGGGAAGTGGGACACCCCTCCCTTTACCTACATAGCAGGTACCCAACAGCCCCAGCAGAATCAGAAGTGTTGAGCTTTGCCAAAATGTCCTTTTTGTGCCAAAAATATCCTTTTGGCTGTGCTGGCAGAGTTTTCTTCTTGACTTGCAGCACATTCAGCGGGTCAGGGCTGTGCTGCCACCTCTCCCACCTACCCTTCCTAGGCACAGCACACCTTAACAGGCACTGTTTGCTTTCCACCTCCTGTATTCTTGTTATATTTAGAGCCTGTTTTCTGGCTGAGCTGCCCCCGTGTTGGGGCTGGCTGATGCTTTCTCCTCGGAGCTGGCTCAGGGTTTTACAGCAGGACCTGCCCAGGTGGGTGGAAGCTGGCCAGATGTGCCAGCCTGGATTTTGGCAGTGAGGAGGGAGAAGGCAGTGGAGGGACATGCCTGTCCTTCCTGCCAGCTCCCCTGTGGCAGCCTGGTGAGCTCAGATCATCCTGAGACTGTCAAAAAAGCAGTTTTGTCCTCAGGTTGCAGGTCTGTGTTTGAGATACAGCCCCACTGGATGGAAATGAAATCTCCCATGGAAGGAGACTTTTTAACTTACTCTGCTGGGCACAGGGAGGTTAAATGAGCTGCCTGCACTCAAACAGAGCTCTGGACCAGGGATCTTGCTGCTGGCCACAGATTTCTGTATCACAGCCCCATTCCCATCAGTTTTTGTCACTATAAAAGTCCATGGGCTCAGGGACAGGTTGGTGCCACAGCACTAAGCATCATGGAGGGCTGTGCAGCAACTGCAGCTCAGTCCTGACCCTGTGGTTTCTTTGTGCTTCTCCAGAAGGATGTGATTAATTCCTCACTGGAGGAACAAAGCACCTCGCTTGAATATGCTGAACTTTATTAATGCCCTCAAAATTATAAAGGAAAAATAAAAGAGGAGGTAATCTGAAGAATGTTTGACCGTGAGCCCACTTGTGTTTTGGAATGACACAATGTGTGTGTTTTATGATAGCTGCAACCACTTTGCATGGAGATAAGACATTTAACATAATGTTTTTTTTCTTTGCCGTCATTTAAGGAAAAAAAGAAGCCAACATACCATTGCTGAAAAACATAAACAAAGTGGCCATTTATGTCTCTTACTTAAAATCCAGAATCCAGGCTGTTCCAAATGTGTTTTTACTGAATGGCTGGTGGGGGTTTTTTTTTGGTTTGTTTTTTTTTTTTTTTTAAGTAGCAGAAACATTGGTCAATTTTAAAACAGTTCCCTGCATCTTCCCAGGTAAATAAATTAGAAGGTAGAGCTGGTTTAGTAGCCACTTCCTGCCATGAAGGCCAAACAGGATTCATTCCCTGTTTTCTCTGTCACGCAAGGAGCGGGCAGGGAGCACACAGGTTATGACTAGGAGAGTGTTTCAACCTCCTCTCTATTTAATTAGTCATATAATTAACACTTACTAAAAGGAGGTAATTTTTTCCAAGCCCCTGTAAACTCCTAACCACTTCATTGAGCTGTTACTGCTTTCAAAAAGTCTGCTGCAGAAAATGCTGGTGTTTCCCAGCCTTGGACACTTTTCTCCCAACCATAACATAGGGATTTCACAATTGTGGACAAAATCTGTACCAAAAAAAAGGCAATTTATTCATGCTGTCTCTCCTAAGTCTGTGTTTGCCATATAACAGGTGAAAGACAAAAACTTTTAGTAATAAATAGAAAAAACAGTGAGGTAAAACAGATCTTAAGGTAGCAGGGAGGAAAATATGAGAATTCTGGAAAACCTGACATGAAAAATGACTACTTGTAAGACTTCTTGTTGGCACATGGGCAGGGGATGGCCCTGCAGCTGACAAAACCACTCCCTCAGTGCTCAGATCCCAGGAGCTGGGTGTTTGCCAGGATCAGCCCAACCCCTGCAGATCCCGAGGGACAATGGAGCAGCACCGTTCCTGACAGGGTGAGGAGCAGCTGGGTGGGATGCGAGGGGAGATGTGATGTCCCCAGTGACCCTTGCTGAGTGAGAAACCCTCTGCAGGCTGGGCCATGAACCACACCTCTGGGGTGAGCCAGGCCTCTAAAAAGTGCTACACTCCCCAAATTCCCTTTTTTTTTTTTTTTTGTTTAAACCTGGATCGTTCCACCAGGTTGGGTGAAGGGACCTAGGGGGAACAAGGCCCAGCCATGAGCAGCTGGGCTGATGGGAAGATCCTACTCCAACTCCCTGGCTCTGCTGGTGGACAAAAGCTCTAAGTGAGCTACATTTGAGTTCAAATGCCCACAAAATTCCCTAAACCCAAGGCACCCATTTTCCCCTTGGGAACTCTCTCAGGTCCAAAAGCAGGGAGTAATTTTCCCCTGAATATAACCTGAATTATTTCTTCCGCATCCCGAAACTGCCGGTGTGAGATGCGAAGCCATGAGAGCTGCATTTCTCTGCCAGCAGAAGGACGAGGCCCCCGCAGGGACGGGGCAGGGGAGCAGGACGATGGCCGTGGGGAGAGTCCGGCCATGCAGCTGGCTCTGATCAAAGCCTGGCAGCACTCGCCGTGTCCGACAGCCCTGTTTACATTTTCCGGCAGGGACCGGGCTTGCACGGCGTTCCCTAACCTGGTTCTTGCTTCCATCTGCCCGAGAAGTATCGCCCCCACCCCCGGGGAGCAGGGGAGGATGGGGAAAGGCAGCCAGCCCCTTCCCAGCACTGCTGGGCACAGAGGAGGGACGGGCTCCTCGTGTGGGTCCAGCCCCCGTGGAGCGTGGCTGCTCTGCAGAGCAGATGTGCTGTCCTGGCAAAGGGAAACGCTCCCATCAGAGTGATGGGAAACTCCCTCCCCGCGGAGTTCTTGATTGTTCTGCTGTCCCTGAATGCAGAGTGGTGGAGTCACGGTATGAATGTTCCTATTGATAGGGTTTTCTGCCTTTTTCTTCTTCAGAGACTCTTAAAATCCTAGAATGGTTAAGGTAAGGGACCTTACAGACCATCTCATTCCAACCCCTGCCACAGGCAGAGACACCTTCTATAGACCAGATTGCTCCAAGCCCCATCCAACCGCTCCCTGAACACTTTCAGGGATGGGGCATCCACAGCTTCTCCAGGCACCCTGTGCCAGGGCCTCCCCACCCTCACAGGGAAGAATTTTTCCCCAAGATCCCATCTAACCCTACCTTCTGTCAGTGGGAAGCCATTCCCCATCTCCTGTCCCTCCATCCCTCCTCCGAAGTCCTTCTCCAGGTCTCTTGTAGCCCCTTCAGGTACTGAAAGGCCACAAAAAGTTTACCCTGGAACTTTCCTTTGTCCAGGCTGAACAATCTCAATTCCCTTGGCTTTTCCTTGTAGGTGAGGTGTTCCATCCCCCTGATCAGCTTCGTGGCCTCTTCTGGACCCACTTCTTCACTGTGTATAGGAGAGTTGGGAGATTGTGGCAATGGGAGGCTGCTGAGCACCAGGGCCTTGGTCCATGGATATCTGCTGAGCTTTTGGCCTCCATTGCCTAAGAGCAGCCTGTGGGATATAAATTCCAGCAGCACTATCCCAAAACACCCACAGGCCCTTTGGATGAGAAATAAGCTGCAATGTTTTCTTCCCTGGTCAGGAATTTTAGGGAGTTACAGCAAAGCACAGAGCACAGGCTGGATCTGCTGATGGAGGGGCAATCTGGTCTCTCGGAGATGAAAGAAAATTTTGGATCCTGTGGAGATCCAGAGAATGGTGTGAAATTATGTGGGTTTTGGGGTGGTGGGGAAAGGGATGCAAGAGGGGTCTTGGGGCTGCTCTGGTGCACCTTGAGGGTGTCCAGCAGGTGTTTTGCAGGAGCTGACCTCTGCCCATGTTTAATGCTTTTTTGACACTTGTATAACTGCTTTTGCTGGAAGTTATTCATGTTATTCTGGTTGTAGAAGAACTCCAAGGCTCTGTCAAAGACCAGGGGCAGTTTGGAAGCTTACAATGGGAAATGGTCCCTTGGTCACTTATCTCAGGGTGAAAATTAAGTAATATTATGCAGTTAAATTCTCCCCGCTTCAATTTTAGAGGGAAAAACTATGGTCTGCCATGGTGGCTGGTTGGTCCTGTGTCCTGAATTTGTTGTGTGTAGCAGACCCACTCATGAGTGGGTGACAAACTGCCTCAGGGCAGGGCTGAATGTCCCTGCACATCCATAGGAGGGGGTATCTGCCATTACCTCTCACTCCTGAAAACTGTCACCTTTACTTTGCAGGACGTCATCCATCGAATTTCCTCACACTCCTTGGAATGCGGTAAGTAATCAAAAGGAGCAGCTGACAAAATAAATGAGGAAAGTGTGTTTTTTACAGGGACATCGCCCAAAGGGCAGGACGGGCCATTTGGGATGTGCAGCTTCTGCTCTTCGGGAGGGTTGATGTTCGGGTCCACGGGGCAGCTGGCAGAAAGGGTCACTCCCAGCCCTTGTGTGCCCAGACACGATCCCTCTGTCCTTGGCTTTGTTTGGTGCTGTCTGCTTTCCTAATTAGCCATAGTCCTGCTACCTCTCCTCTCAGACATGATGCAAAATAAATGACCTAAGAATTCCCCCCAGAGCATGGCTCATTAGAGGTGGACCAAACACCAGGAAACACAGGAGAAGGGTTGGTCAGAGCCCGCCGTGAGGTGAGCTAAATGATCTACCAGCCCCTTTCCCTTCGCGGGGTACAGGGCTGGGATCTGGGTCACACACCAAAGGTCCCCTGGCTCACACCCTACAGCCACGCAGCTCCGAGTGCGGTCGGGCTCACTCCGAGTCCACAAACCCTTCCCAGTTATTCCACAATGCTCATGAACATATGGCTCTAGCAGTTGTCAAAAATGTTGGACAGAGCCTTTGCGGTCAGCTTGATCTGTCCCATCTGGTCATCTGATCTCTTTGTTCTCTGGACTCCCATCCCTCCACTCGCTGTGGAGATAATTTGAGTAATGCTTCCCTTGTTTTTTTCATTTTGCTGCGTCGTTAGTTTCCCTGCTAGGAAATGCAATCTTGTCCTCCTTGGCTTCGGGGATAAAAATGGTATGGCTTGACCCTGGCTGCCTGGAGAGATTTGTTTAGTCTTTCCTGTGTTGTAGAGCACACAGTGTGTGCAGCACAGCAAACCTGTCCAAGTTCAGCAGGACAGTTTGCGTTGGGGATGCCAGAAGAGATGAGAGATATCATGCTCCGACCTGGAGATTTTGATTTTCACCCAGGCGAGGTGTGGTGGTAGGTCCGTACCTTCACTTCTTCAAACCACTCTAAGCTGTGGGTCTCTTGGAGCTGCTCTCTTCATTCTCGATGTGTCCAGCACCTTGCACTGACTGGAGAAGGGATGAGGAGTCCCTGGGGGTCATGTCCATTGCAATTCCTCTCTCCTTTTTATCAGACCTCTGTTCTTCCTGACGCAGCTTTGGCTGAACCCCGGTGAACTTCCCCTCCATCCCCGTGCTCTTCCCCCTTCCCCGCCGGCGCGTTTGCTGCCGTGAACTTCCCGTGTCCGACCCGAGAGTGTCTCTGAGAGGTGTGATCCAAGCCGTGGCAGGAATGGCCACAGCCACAGGAAGGAGATCGCTGACCCACCCCTGGCTCCCTCCCAGCCTTCCTAATCAGGGGAGGAATGTCTCTGGATGAGCCCGTGGCCAGGCGGCTCTGCTGCGCGAGCGCTTCCTTTGCGAGCCATCTGTGCGGGTCACGCCAGGCAAAGCACGCCCTGTGCCCTCCTGGATCAGCATGTTTTGCACCACTGGCACCAGTGGGGAGGAAGAGGGCTGGGAGGAAGAGAAGGGTGATAGACTGAGGAAGGGTGCAGGGTGGGTCAGCCGCTGCCGTTCCTACCTTGCTGCATGGAGATGACCTTCTTCTGGGAAAGGCAACTCCTGTGTCCTTGCTGAGGGTGTTTTGGGGTGTCCGTCATGCCAATCAGTGTTTGTTTCTTGGTGTGGATTTGGAGATTTCTGGTGAAATGGCAGCTGCTCTCCTCTGCTTGATGTTGCATCACTGATCAATAAGGAGGCAAGACTTGACCTGGCAAACAGGGGTGTCTGATGAAGACACAAAGGACAAGCAGGAATGACTTAGTGACAGGAAGGGTGGGGAGGCCCTGGCACAGGCTGCCCAGAGAAGCTGTGGCTGCCCCATCCTTGGAAGTGTTCCAGGCCAAGTTGGATGGGGCTTGGAGCAACCTGGGATAATGGAAGGTGCTCCTGCTCATGGCAGGGGGTGGAAGAATAAGATTATCTTTCAGGTTCCTTCCAACTCAAACCATTCTGCGATTTTGCGATCTCCTTTCTTACTGAGATCCCCACCACAGCTACTGCAACTGCGTGGAGAAGGCTCAGATGGATGTACCTGAGTGGTGTGGCAGCAAAGGCTCTCCTCGATGGTTACAAACCCCCTCTGGCTGAGGTTCAGCCCCTCATCGTGGTGAGTCTTGCTGCAGTGCTTGGAGGCTCCAGCACGGTGCCCGTGGGTCGCTCAGGGCTCTCTGCATCCTGCAAACCTGGGGGCAGGTCCCAGTGTCGAAGCCTGCTGCCCTCCCACAGCCAGCCGTGGAGTCGGTGGGACTCCACGCTGGAATAAGGCAAACAGGATTTAACCTTTGCTACGGCGTGTCCCAGCCAAGAGCTATTGTTAACAAACTTGGCCCCCGTCCATTTGGCCTGGGTGGTTGAAGAGCAGGGAGTAAATAATCTGACATTAGAAAGAAGTTAATATTTACAAACTTGGGGCCTGCTCCTGCTGCCGTTGTTGTTGGGGAAAAGGGTTTTGCTGTGGGCTTCACCTTCAGAGGAGCAGGGCCCTGCAACAGAAAGGATTGCAAAGTAGAGCAGCTAAAAATCCTGTAAGCAGATTTGACACCCTGCCCTGCAAATACAATGGCAGGTACTGTTAGAGCAGGGCCTGAAAAAAAGCCCCACTGAAAATATCCCCTTTACACCTCCATGCAGGCCTGTGGAATGCCACTTCTTTATTTGCCTTAGTATTTTCCCTAATAATTTAGGTTGACACCTCTATGGTGGCTTTTCTTAAACATTAGGAAAAAAAGAAAAAGTTTAAAAAAATGGCCCTGCATTTTTCTTCTTCTTGGGTGGATTTTTACCTCCCCACTTATATTCCATGATCTTTCCAGTGGTTCCACTCCCACAAAGACAGAGGCACGTGCTTGCCTGTGAGTATCCAATAATCCTATTCACTCCATGAATGCTCGAATGCTTCCAGTTCAATATGGATGTAGGTTTGGCAGCCCTGGGGCCTGGGCTGGCAATAAGGAACTCCATTGATGGATCAAGCCAATGCCTAAGGATAACTCCGAGCTATCACGGAAGTCAGAGCTGGAAAACACCAGCAGGTTCTTCCAGCCTGTCTCCTTGCCAGTGCAGTACTCTTCATTATTTCTCATCAGAAAGGAGATCCAGTTCCCTGGATATTTGGTTTAGCTTGGACACATCTGCTAAGGTCTGCAGATTTCAGTCCAAAAACAAGAGTTATTTATTCAGTTACATTTTCAAGTATTTTGGGAACTTTCTGCCAGAGTGTCCTTTGTTTATATTTCCTGTGCTTCCAAGATGTCTATTTAAGCAATTTTGTATGCACCTGTAATGCAGAGCTCTGCGTATTTATTTTAAGGAAAAAAGTGCAGGGGATGAATGTCTCATTAGCTCTCCTTTAATCACTTAATTTTGGAAGGCAGCTGCCAAGCTCTGAGCTGGACCATTGTGAGCAAGGTTTTCAGGGGATTTTATTTCTCCTGGAGTTTTCTTGGCAGGGACAGGTTGCAAGAATTGGTAGCTGAGTGGGTAGTGGAATTATAATCCAAAAATTGTCCATTGGAATTTCCAGGTAACCACAGGCACAGATAGCAGAGCTGTTTCCACATGCAGACACAGCAAATTTCAGCTCCTTCTGGGAGGGTGGTGACCATTGGACCTTCCGAGGATGCCACACAAAAAGCACCCTAATGATGTTTTTACACGCATGAAGAGGGTGGGCTCAAGGGAAACCCAGGACAGGAGTCTGTGGCATCAAAAATGGTGCCTCTGTGCCGAGATATAGACCTATTATATTATTATAATATATTATAATATATAAAGTACAGTAGATAATATATAAAATATAGCACATAATAGATAATATATTATCGATATAATTATATTTATTATATATAATTATATATCTGTAATTATAAATATATATAAACATATATATATCTTTATAAACAATTGCTTAGACATCTTTTTAACAATTTTTGATTGAGGTTTTAGAGCAGAGTTCCAGATACCACTAAATTAATATTGCTGTTATGCCTCTTGGGTGGTGTTAGCAGGGTTAATGGATGAACTATAGCCTTTAAATTAGGTACAGGTGCAAAAGGAGATTTGATATGCACCACCCATGACGTGGAAGGTAAAGGTGAAAAGCAAAAATAATAATGCATGGAATATATTGCTTTGCCTCTGTCCAAAGAAGCAGAGCAGAAGGAGCAAAGTAGGTTTTTTTAATAGTTAAAAAGATACAGATAAAAACTGAGATTTGATATTGATTTGATATTGGGTCACTGCAAAGAATCATCTGATAGTTTGATGTTGCTAGTTTTGTCTGGGTTAACACTGAGGCACTGGAAGAGGCTTCCCAGAGAACTTGTGGATGCCCCATCCCTGTAAGTGTTCAAGGCCAGGCTGGGTGAGGCTTGGGGCAACCTGGGATAGTGAAACTCCCTGTGGCAGGGGAGTTGGAACGAGATGATCTTTAAGTTCCCTTTCAATTTTGTGATTTTCTACACCTCAGATTAATCAGTGATTAATTTCAGGGGCTGATATTGCAAGGTGGGCAAAGCAAAAATCTGTGTTTTCAGCAAGCATAACAGGAGCTGCCTCAGTGAGGGCTGACAGAGGGAAGGGCTGACAGCACCGAGCCAGCTGTATCCAAAACCTGCCCAGCAAGATGAAGCCTGAGCAAGGAATCAGCAACTGGGGACAGCCAAGAACTGCAGGCGGTTTCTGACCAGAATTTGTATCCTGCTTGATCAAATATTAAGGGAGCCACCACAGATCTCAGAATTATTTAGGTCTAGGTCTTGTTTCCAGAAGTTTTGAAGGCAGCCATCTGTGTGTAACCAAGGCACTGGTTGGTTTTTGGGAGAGGTAAGAACAAAATGAAGTGGAGGATTCCAAGGTATCTCTGGGAAAAGTAACTGCAGAGCTTATTCGGTTGTCCTGAAAAGTCTCATGCACTAACTATGGATTATTCTTTGAGTGAGCTGACAAACACAACGTTATTTATGGGACATGAAATCTGTATTTCTTAGCTGTTTAATCCTACCAAAAAAAAAAAAAAA
>WEKY01046531.1:232379-273305 GCA_013390045.1 Picathartes gymnocephalus
AAAAAAAAAAGGAAAGTAACAACAATCCAAAAATATCCAGCAATGGAATTAGCACATGGAATCAGCTTTATTCTTCCCTCTTTTGCTCATCCTCCCTGTTATTTGATATGTCATTAGTCCACCCTGGGAGGGAGAAAGTGGATCTGCACACAGTTGACCAAGGGACACTGCAGTCCATGAGAAAAGAAACAGCCAGAAAAAATGGAGGAAAGCCCTCTCTCAAGGAACCTATACTACATGTGAGTTATGTAACAGGTGTCAATTAAAATTAAAATTAAAATTAAAATTAAAATTGAAATTAAAATTAAAATTAGTGGTTGATCCAAGAGCCAGGAAATGCATTTCCAAGTTGCAGTCACTTCTGCATATGCATGCTTTGGTGCAACCATTTCAGAGTGTGGTGTTTCAGCTCTCCTGGGCCCTTTTGCACTTTTGTCTCTTCTCCTTTCTGCTGGATTCTGAGTCAAGACACAAATCGTCCTGCCTTTGCAGAGCAGATGTTTCCCAGAAATGCTGTGTGGAAGGGTTTGATGAGTGCAGACCTTTCCCATTTTGCCCCTTGGCCAAGGGGTCGTGCCTGGGTTTGGGGACTCTGGGATCTTCTGCACTTTCTGTGCTATTCCTGTGGTGATATTTTGAGGGTGTCAATGCCCCCATTGCCATGGCATTGCTCCCACAGCCAGGGAATAGCACTAATTGGTGATTTTCCTTCCTCAGGAGTTTGGTAGAGGGGACAGATAGAGCTGCTCATGTCCCATAACTCCCCTGCCTGCTGCCAGCCTTGTCATGGATGTGGAAAGGCCATTCTAGGAAGATGGTTGAGGGGTTCATTGCAAGAAATGATACCTCCCCTTTCCAGATCCTTCCTGAAACCCCTCCAAGGTATTTTATTTTATCTTTTTTTTTTTTTTTTACTTCATTTCATTTCATTTCATTTTAATGGCTGCAATGACAAAGACTGACGAAGCAGCACCAAGAGAAAGAACATCTCCATTGGCACTGGGAATGGGACTGTAGCTATGACGATCTCCAGACTGAAGCAAAGCAAAGTTAGGGAGAGGTGATATGTAGAAAAATGTCTGTATTTTTTCAAATAATTGTTAAAAAACCAGCTGAGCTTTGAGAAGACAAACTTTTCCTTGTAACCTATATGTGTGATTATGTACTTTGTCATCTAAATGTGCAAACACCATAACGCCTTTAAACTTTACCAAAATAATTCTAAGTCTTCTCTGAGGCGACTGCATTTGAAAGCAGTGAAAATGTTAATGCTAACAACATTTTTTTTGTTCTCTAAATTCCTATCCTTAATTTAATATAATACACTGCTGTTTTAAAGGGATATTAATATTCTTTTCAAAGTGTTTGGGACTTTTACATAATTTAAAAAATATTTGCAGCTGTTTTGAATGTATCTGCAAGTACTGATAGACAAAAGGCATGGATATCCATAAGAACATTGTCATAATACATTCCATATTAACGTAAGCAAAAAAGAATGTTTGCTCAGGAATACCAAAAAAGGTGATTGGAAGACCCACTTCTGTGGCCTTAACATCTTCCTGCTAAACAAGTTACACTCCTTATTTTTTTTTTTTTTCTGCATTCTTAATTGGTTACTTGCCTCTGCCTTTTAGAATTAGCAGCTTTTTTGCATTTGGATCATCCATAGAGCTGAGCTTGGGCCATTTGTTTTAGATTTCCAGAAATGATTTATTTGTACTGTAATGGGATGGAATCATACAGTGTTTCTCATTTGTTTTCAGCCTTAGTTCAGAGTGTAGCTTAAGCTCTCATAGTATATCTGGGAGTGCTGATTCCGCTCTCATGTCCAAGGCCCACAAATCTTTTCTTCCACACTGTTTGCACTTTTCTCTCACTGCATAAAAATCGAGGTCCCAGGGTCAATATTACATTAGGGGGAAAAGGGGAGAGATTATCTAGGAGGCTGAAAAATTTTGCTCCTGGCTAAATCACTAAAGGATGGGGTGTGAATGTGTGTTGTAGTAATGAACAGGGAAAAAAAACCTTCTCAAATAAATTGCTTTTCCCCTCCATGCCCTGCATTATATTAGAACTCCTGACAGAGGATGGGATCTTCCTCCGGCTGTGTGCTGGGCATGGGCACAGCACTAGATCCTCTTTGGAAGGGGATATTCACTAAAGTTACTTCATTTTCCTTTTTGAGTCATTGGGATGCTCGACAGCTCTAGAAGATAGCACTCTTTTCTTATAATAACTGACAATTGTGGAAACCTAGAAAAAGAGGGTAGAGGAGGCCTCATGGAGCTGTCTTGTCAACCCCTCTTCCCACAGTAGGATTGGCTATAAAAAGAGACTTCTGTTGCTTTTCATCTTCTTTTCTTTCAGCCTTTACATTAAAAAAAAAACCAAAAACCCCACAGCAGCAGATCAACAATGAATAATACAGGGGAAAAAAGGGAAGCAACTATTTTTATGACATACTCAGAGTTGTTTGTGGCTGTGTTTGAGGGCACTTCTGTGTCCACTGTGCTTTATGGCCATTTTTGATCAGTTATTGCACAGATCTGGGCTTGTAATGAATGGATTGTCCCTCTCACCATGATAATGGAACATGAGAGTATAAAAACTTTGAAGTGCAGGAGGCAGCTGAAAAGAAAACAATAAACTATGTATATGAGACTGGCTTGTTGCTTGGTGATTAAGAGATGAGGACCCCGTAGGTCAGCTCCCTATAGGTACAAACAGATGTTTGCACTGTTTCACAGCTGCTAAATATGATATAAATCCAAAGAATTTCACATGTTTTTATAAAGTTAAAAAAAAAAATACCCAGACAGCAAATTTTTGGTCATTCAGATACTCTTACCAAATGACATCTGGTTTCTGTACTGCTTATTTAAGCAATCCTTAAAAAAATGTTTGCCAAGGGGAATAACTCAAACCTTTTAGTTCTTCACCATATATAACTGTACAGTTTAGATTACAATGTAGCATGCAGAGTTTATTATAAGCAATGCAGTTCTTCATTTCTTAGCTAGCGAGTATTACTTTAAAGAAAATAGGATAAATATTATGTAATTAGTTCAGGGAAATTCATGTATAGTTACATTTCAGAGTACCCGAGGTTCAGATCCAAACGATGACAAAGAAAATGAATTGTTTCCATATGTTAGGAGATAGCCCCAGTTATGAGCAGAGAGCTGAGGCATAAAAATGCAACGGGGCTCCCATTAAATGGAAAGACACAACTGCAGTGAGCGGAGAATTGGGATGTGAAGGTGCTCTGAAGGCACCACAGCTGCTATTGGGACCAAAGGAGAAGGAGAAATGGGTGGTTTCAACAGCAGGAGATCCTCAAGTCTTGTGCTCTGACTCTCTGATGCCTAATGAGAGGTGAATTTCTTCACACATCCCAGTTTGAAGATTTGTGAGGTCCCTCTGGGTTCTCTGAGGTCTCAGAGAGGGTGGTGTCCACGCTGATGCCATTCCTTCAAAGCACTTGCCAACGCCTCTGCCACTCCTACCTGGCCACCTACAGGCACAGAGCATATGGGAACATTAATACCCTCAAGACCTCGAACCCTTTGTCAAAATTGGTTGAAATTGGCTGATGGGCTCCAAAGTTATTTTCTTTGGGACTGAGAGGGGACAGACGGACTCACTCTTAAGGGAACATAATTGCCTGCATCTCATGTCTGTTGGAAGCCAAGCTAAAAATCTCAGTATTAAGCTTATCATATAAATTATATATGCATATATTTTACAGAGGAAGATTTATTGCCTTCAATATCTAAGCATTTTATGCTTTTGAAGTAATGCATACTTTGATCCAAAAAACACTCACACTTTCAAGTTGCCCAGTGTGCTGAGGGTTCAATAATGCTGCTTATTTTGAGAAAGATAAATCCCAAAGAGCTGAAGGACCATAACTAGGCTGTGAACTATGTGTTTTCTTTGTGGTCTTCTCTGTTTCAAAGGATTAAGGCTAGAAAGGGTGCATTGCTCATTAGGACCTTTGAGTGCTGCATATTGACTCAGTGACTCCCACCCTTTTTGAATGGGTGGATGTGCAACTTTCCCCGGTTATTTTGAATCTAATGAGCATGCTTTTCTTCATTTCTTTTCACAGGCCTGTCTGTTAGTCTTCAGATGGAAATTTGCACGTCCACAGTGTCTATAACATTAAATTTATCTGTATCTGTGGTCTTTCTTGAGGTGCCTGGCAATCAACACCTTTCTTCCCTCTCTTTGTCGAGCAATTCCAGTGTCACAATTATCATGAATCATCCATTTTGTATATATCTCAATGACTGGTTGGGTTTATTCTCACATGAATACACACATCCCATAGAACTGCTTGGTAGCTAGAAGCAAAATGTGGTCATATGTTCTGCTGTAATGACATGATTGCATTTTTGTCTGTACTTTTTTGCTCTTCTTGATTTGTTCTGTCACCACCATTGTGAGATGCACTGGACTAATTGCCCATCACATGACAGGGAAATGTGCAAGTCCTTGAAAGTGGAAGCTGTTTTATACGGACAAGAATAGAACCAGCAGTGAGTTTATTCTCCCTTTTAAGCTCCTGCAAAAGAACATGCTATGTTAGAAACCTTCTTTTGGAGCTCGGGGCTATTAATTTTGTTCCACATTTGAGCAACACACTGAGATCCTGCAGAAAAGCCAAATGCTGCTGCAGTGCAAGCATTGCTGCAGTTGTAATTAGTGGTAATAACAACTACTGTGGGAGCAGTCCTAAAAAGTATTAATAGCAGGACTGGTTTAATTACAATGGTCCTCATGCCTGTGGTGGCTTCATGCTTCCCTTTTCTGAAGCTCAGCTTTCACTTTATTGCCAGTCTTATCAGACTGGATACTGCCCAAACTGGTACATTTGAAGGGTATTTTCCTGTCAAATAAACAACAAACCCCAGTGGTTAGTTCATATTATTCCTCTCCACTCTTTCTCCAGCCAAAACAGAGATTTACTCCTCCTGCCACAGTCCCACAACTTCCTGTTTAGTAGGAAACTTGATTAACTTACTGGCTCCGTCAGTCTTGAAGGTCTTGCTTTTATTAGGAAGAAAATTGTTTGTTCTGTTAGCACAAGATTTCGCTGGGAACGATTGTTCACAGTCAGGTGCTTCAGGCACAGCTTTTAACTGGAGTTAACTGGGAGAAAACCACCACAGGGGCAGTTCCTGGAGAAGACGCTGCACTTCAACATTGCCTGAGGTGTTACCAAGCTGAGATAAACTGGGTTTGTTACTGTGAGCACCAGGCTTGCCCTAGTTTTTAAAAAGATTTGAGCATTTTACAATATGTGACCACTGAGAGGTTTTTGGGGTTTTTTTTGTTTTTTTTGTTCTTTGGTTTTTTTTTTTTGGTCTGATTTAAATAAACAGACTAACTCTTGCAGGTGTGGAGAAATTAATATTACAGTTGTGTCTTGGCCTCTGTTGACCCTGGGAAGCTCCAGCCAAGGGCCCAGAGGGGTTGACAAGTTTGTTTTCACTCCTAGTTTTCTTTCCTGCTTGGTGTGTAGCGATGTGCTCTGGCAAGGGGCTGTGGGTACTGACAGTGTTTGGCACAGAGGAGGAAATCAATAGCTTCACACTTCTTGAGAGCACGTCTGGATCCCAGGCTTCAAACCAGAGAGCTGCGTGTGATGAAGAAACTATTTCTAAGTTTTGTAGGTCTTGAGAACATTTTACCTTCGAGTCACGTTGTCATCACATAAGAAAAAGCTGGGTTTTGAATTCATAAAAGGTTCTAGGTTCTGCTTAATATTTTTTTAATCTTTTGATGTTAGGGTGTGCCAGAGAAAAATTCTACAGAAAAAACCCAAAAGTGGGAAAGAGGACTTTTCAGGTGAGGATTATGTCCATGGGTAGTGATAGACCCAGTAAGAACATCATAAATCTTTAAAATATTGTTCTTCCTGTGAGAAATGCAGCATATTTGTGATGGTATAAAATGCTACTGTGTGTTCAACTCTATAGTTTTTGTAACTCCTGGGCATCTGTAGGTGAGTACCATTTCTGTGTACATTACAGGAAGGTCTAAAGCCTTTAAAATAAAATCAGGCAGAGGTATTCTTTTGGCAGAAAGCTTTTCCACTGATTTCCTGATGTTTGCAAATATTTCTGCAAGGATAAACATCTCTGGAGAAGTCAGCTCTGAGTAAATAAATGTTGCAGCAAACGAGGAATACCCTGAGTGGGTGTACTGCAGCTGTTGGGGTTCACTGGATGAAATGTGTTACACATCTTCCCAAAGCTAAGCGATGACAGGCGTTAACTAGAAACTCTCCTTTCTTAATCATCATCACAGTAGCCTGAAAAGGTGGAGAGGGGAACATCCCAGGCTCTTCTGGGTTTAAACCCAAATTAGCACGAACATCATCAAGGCTTGTCAAGAAACGTGCTCTGCAGCCAGGCTGCTGTGTGGTGTAAACATGGACTGTGATGCAATGTGTCTGCTGCTCGCAGGCTGAGTTTGACATTTTTGCTTAATTCACCATGGCCATGCGAAGGGAGCGCACGCTTCAGACAAATTCCACTGCTGTTATTGCTCTGCACTGCTGCAGAGGCAACACTCCTAATTAGAGACTATCTCCACATTTGGCTTGGCAGCCAAAATAAACTTCTAGGAGTCGCATGCTGGATGGCTTTTATCTCCACGGTGGTGGTGGGCTCTTTCCAGCAAGCGCAATTGCAACCACACGTGGGGACCGAAGGCATAAACATTTTGGGGGGAGGTTCAGTTAGAGTCCCTCAGCACTGCATTGGAAAGCCCCATCCAGCAAGGTTTTCTTTTCCATGTGACTTTCCAGTAATATTGAGAGGGAAAAAATTTCAGCTGGAGGAAAAGTCGAGAGCTGGGATGTGTAAGAGCACAAGGAAAAGGAGGATGTTGGTGAGAAGCTGTGGAGGAGTGACATAAGGGAGTCTTGTGTGTAGATCCTGGGGGCCTGTGACCCAAAGTAGCAGACCAGCTTGTTCCAGGACATCTCACCTCACCTGGACCAAAGTGACACCCAACAGAGGCAGGGGGGATGCCCACATTGCTGGGCACAGCCAATGCTACCTGTCTTCAGCCAAAATTTCTGTACTGTGGCTTGCAGGGGAGAGCTCCATTTGGGGTGGATTTTCAGGTGTGCCTCAGAGGGAACTTCAAATGTGACACTGAAATCAAGCAGCAGAGTTCATCCTCTACATCTGCCTTGGTTTTTGATAATACATGGAGTTAGACATCAAAGGAAACACAAGTTTTCAAAATCTTGCATAGCAGGAGAGCAAAATGTAGTTTTGGATGATAAAACCCAAGACCAACGTGGTTCCTGGGCCTCCTGAGTTCCTGTCAGAAAAAACAAATCTCAGAGCAGCCCAGCACAGGTCAAAATGTGCTGCTTTATGTGGGATTTCATTATTTCTCTGTCCCCAGACCCAACTGCAGTGACACCTCTGGAGCTGGGCAGACCTCACCCCACGCCAAATTCCTTTCCGCTGAGGCGTGCCAGCAGCCCACCCCGCGCTCCAGATGTTGCTGCTCTCTGAGAAACAAGAGCTTAATAAGCCAGGCTCACCCTTCCTCCTGGGGTGAGCCCAAAGACAGTCAGAGATGGAAAATTGCTGCTCAGTACCATGAACAATGTGCTTGGTCAAAGAGCAGTGCCAGCACTTTGTCTTAATGGAAGAGAAAGCCGAGACGCGCAGTGCAAAAATCTGAGCTGGCAGCAGCCAGGGACTTGAACATACATTGAAAACTATCCTTGAAAGAGCACACTTAAACCAAGAGAAAAAGCCCTGAGGTATATTTAGACAAACTGAAAAAGACCAAGAACTGGAGGGAGGAAAAAAGGATTCTGTGTGGCTTTCATAGGTTACGTTTTTCCCAGTCTGTATTTCACTTGGGTTTCTTTTATTGGCATATCATGAGCACATGCACCACAAAAACACACACGTGCACAGGACTGCAAAAATATATCTCCTGTTTTGCACACACAGGACCCCATTTTGCCATTGCCCAGAGGTGTTGGAGCTCTGCTCCTACTGGATTTGGACAGACCCTGTATATTTTTGTGCTCAGCCCTGTATGTTCACATGGTCACTGCTTTTGCTGAGCTAAGTGGCTCCGCTGCTGGCTTGTTGTCTTGTTCCCTGCTTTGTTTTCCTGGCCTCTTCCTCCAACCCTTCTCAAATAGGAAACTTTCTTCCTTACATGAGCCTGAAGAGTCAAAAAATACAACCTTCCCCCTTTGCTGGGGCAGGGTGGCTGAGGACTGATGTTGTAACCTACCAAAAACCACATTGGGAAGGTGTCTAAGCCAAGATGTTCACCTGGGAACGCCTTGTGTCCTGCTCTTCCCGACATTCTGAGTCCTTCCCTCACCGGGATCCGCTCAGCTCAGTCCCACTTCAGGTCCCAGCAGAGCTCGAGGCACGAAAACGCTGCTCTTGGCCAGGCTGGCAAGTGCTCCTGGAACACTTTTCTGCAGGGAAGTCATCTGATGTTGGAATAAATGGGCTTCTCAGTGCTGGGATGGTGACCAAGACCGGAAGGGAGCGCAGGGGACATCGGGCCCGGTCCAGGCATTGTGTCCTTGGGTGCGACACCCCGCAGACACGGAGTGACAACATTTCTCCATCAAGAGTCTCATTAGCTACCAGGGCTGGGATTTCGGTGAGCTGTTGCTCAGTGGAAGGCGCTGGAATCTGGCCCGGAATAACCTCCCTCCAATTTCTCCCTCCCTGGAGCTGCAGGAGCCTTTCTGCACCTCCATTCTGCTTGGCCAAGCCCAGGTCCCTGGAGACCAGTCCTGTGCACATCCCGAGCTCAGCACCAGCCCATAAATCTTGCTGCTGGATCCAGGCAGTGAAATATGAACAAAGGAAACCACCATGCAGTGCGGGGGTAGGGTGGGGAATCGCTCTGGCACCCTCCTTGCACGGAAAGAAGTGAGAAAACATGGCTTTGTGTTGCTGTTGTTGTAGTTGTTGTTTTATGGTTTCTACACATGCTTCCAATAAAAGAATTGTGAAATTATTCCCATCGGTGGCCTGTCCTCTACCCGCAATAGTGACGGAGAAGTTTGCTGGATTTCCGTCAGCAGAACAATTTGAGTGTGCACTCTACTCCTGCAAATTCAAGAAATCTCTCCATTTGCTGCCTGCCAAGGAAACAGGTGATTTTTTATTTATTATTTTTGGACACTGGCAGGTGATGATGACGATCAACTTCAATTCAAATGTGTGTGTGTCTTAATACTTCTGCTATTATGATTTTTCCTTCCTGGTCTATGATTTGCTGATTATGTTTAAAAATTAGTGTTAATAATTAGTGTTCTGGGGCTTCAGCCACAATCTCTGTCTGCACTAATATTTGCAGCCTCCTGGTGTGCTCCAGGGAAAGGGATGAGAGCACGGCAGAGCAGTCACCGGGGAAGGTGTTGAGCCTGGATGTTGAGACTTCCTCAGGAATGAAGCAAAAGTGCTGTGGTTTGAAGACAGATCCTCATCCAGAGTGAAGAGATTGCATTTTATTTGGGAAGCAACTTCTTAAGCAAAGTGGACAACCAGCTAGCAAATGCTGGATGATACATTTAATCCATAAAATGCCATTCCTGGACATGACGCTTAGGAAACCAGTCCTGAGTTTGCTGTTTTCAAGTGGAGTTTGGGCTTGTAAAACCAACATTTAGGCATGCAATAGCTTTTCTGAGAAACATGACATTTTCTCCTAGTATTTTCTGTTCTAAATGCACTCTTTTATAAGTGAAATGATGTTTTCCTTTTCTGCTCCCCCTGTCCGTGCCTGGCTCTGAGGCTTCCAGTCCTCAATTATGCTGCTGCAGCTCCTTTAATGAGGTTGCAGAGATGTCACTGGTACGGCAATGGCATGGGTGGTGTGGAGCTCTGGAAGAGCTTCAGCAGCAAGGGCTGCATCTGCAAAGAAGGGAAAACATCCTGGAAACATCCCAGCTCTGGCTCTGGGGCTGGACTGCTGCATGCAGAGCCAGAAATGAGACCTGATCTCTGCTCACCGGGGGAGAAGCAAACATGTGGTGCTTGGGGTTTGTCCCTCTCCATGAGTGCACGTGTGGTCTCCTACCCTAGCTCAGCAGACACGTGGCATCTGCTCGGCTCTTCGAAGGGCTGAGCCCTAAAATATTCCATAGAGGAGGTAAATAATGAAAAGAAAACAAAATTAAAAAAAAAAAAAAGAAAGGAAGAAGAAAACCCAGTGGTTGCAGCACGATCTTGGAGGCTCGTGCTGGAGTGGACATTTAGCAAATGGCTCTTCTTTACATCACAGGGCAGAAATATGAAAAATATGAAATATGTAGCAGGGCTGGATAAAAAGGAAAATGTAATAAGAGTAGGACAAAGAATGTCACATGCTCCAACCGCATCTGAACTTGGCAGCAGCAGCCCAGGGAAGCCCATGTAAATCCTAGGAGCATGTTAAAAGCATTTTCACCCCACAAAGACTGACACGCATGAAAAGTATCTTTTCAACAATGTCAATCAAGAGCCTGGAGAAATAATTTACTAATACATGGCCTTGAAGGGACACATGGCTGATGGGAGCAGTGTTCACATCTTGGAATGGGAATTAATTTGGGGTGGGTTTGTAACAGGGGCAGAGAGGTGTGAGGTTGTGTGAACAAGCTTGTGTGTCATTGCTGAATTTAAATATGGCGAGCAAAGAGAGAGATTTCATCAAGGGGCAAAAGGAAAACACAACAGCAGAAGGAAAGTGCAGGGAAATGAAGCAGAGACAATAAAATGTAACCCCAGACCAAGGGGTGCTGCGGAGAAAGCCTTAATGGAAAATGCTCTGGGTATTGTCTCAGTCACATGGAAAGGAAATTATTATCCAGGCGAGAAACCCAGTGCTGGTGTGTGCAAAGGGAAACCCAGCGCTGGTGTGTGCAAAGGGAAACCCAGCATTGGTGTGTGCAAAGGGAAACCCAGCGCTGGTGTGTGCAAAGGGAAACCCAGCGCTGGTGTGTGCAAAGGGAAACCCAGCATTGGTGTGTGCAAAGGGAAACCCAGCGCTGGTGTGTGCAAAGGGAAACCCAGCACTGGTGTGTGCAAAGGGAAACCTGGTGCTGGTGTGTGCAAAGGGAAACCCAGCGCTGGTGTGTGCAAAGGGAAACCCAGCGATGGTGTGTGCAGCTCAGTGCTGCAGCAGGAGCGGGGTAAGATTGGACTCAGGATTGTTCAGAACCTGCCCTGGCTCAGCTGTGCCCAGGGGAGCAAATCTTCCTCCCAGGGAGGTTCCTTAGCTGAGCACTGACTTCTGGAGGCAGCCTGGCCATTGGATGTCTCTCCTTGGCCTGTCCTTTGTGTATTGTAGACATGCCAAGATCTGCAAAGACTTAGCTACACTGGTATTTTTTCCCCTTGAAAAAATATACTTTCTAATTTATTGAATTAAGGGATACATGTTATTTTGCATTAAAGGGGATATGGGGAAACCTGGGCATGTTAATTTATTCGTATTTAATTTGGCTGTTGCAGAAGGAAATACTACAATATCTTCCTGAAAAAAAAATTATGTATTGTAGGATACTCATGGACAGAGCAAGGAATTTTAATCTTTTTTTCCCGTGTAGGTCCCTATCACCTCCTGCAGGTTGAAAAACTTTGGTTTAGGAATAGTTTATGGAACCACTTCCTCCAAAGGTCTGTGGGGCAAAACTTGACAACAGCTGGTGTGTGATCATGTCTAGGGATGAGGTCAATGCTGCAGGCAGGGTAGGTGGGAACTGTCTGTAGATGGAGGACAGAAATAAAGAGGAAGAATTGCTCCATCTTTATGATACTACTCCTTTTACTTATGTGGAGTTCTGATAACCCTTAATAACCAGAGTAACTTGAGGCTGTTTCTCCTTGTCCTGTCCCTGTTCCCTGGGAGTAGAGCCCAATCCCACCCCAGCTGCACCCAGGGAGTTGTGCAGAGCCACAAGGTCCCCCCTGAGCCTCCTTTTCTCCAGGTTGAGCCGCTTTCCCAGCTCCCTCAGCCATTCCTGGTGCTCCAGACCCTTCCCCAGCTCGGTTCCCTCCTCTGGACATGCTCCAGCCCCTCAATGTCTTGTCGTGAGGGGCCCAGAACCGAATCCAGGATTTGAGGTGGGTGAAAAAGGAAGATCTTGCACCTTCCCGTGGGTAATTTCCTCCCGTGCTTTCTCCTGCTTGTTAAACCCTTCCCTGCCCCACAGAGCAGCCGTGCTGTGCCCCATTGCAGCGGAGCCTATTGGGACAGCTGCTCTCCCTCCCTCCCCACCAGCCACCAAACGCCTGAATTCCCCTGCAAAGACAAAGACTTATTTATGCTCGCTCCTCTTAAAGTACATATATTTTAGTCCAGGAGGATTTGCCAGCAATAAAGTTTTCTTCTGAGATTCCTAAATCACGAGGTACTTAGGCTCTCCAGACCGTGATGCCCATGGACAATATTTGCACTACAGCCTGACACATCTTCCTGGTTTAGAATAACAAAAAAACATGCAGCTGGGACCTGCTAGGCTGCGAGGACTTTAAATCACCTGCCTTTTTTTTTTTTTTCTTTCTTTCTTTCTTTCCAGAGGGGCAGGTGCAGCTCAGATTATCTGCAAACTATTTTTTATTACTTAACAACATGGGCTTTAATGCAGTTAGAGATGTCTTTATTCATTCTTACACTCCTGAGTATTTTTGTGTAAACATTTTTCATCTGTGGCAAGCCAGTTTGTTTGTTGTGTTTTGTCATGTCAGAGCAGACTGTGATTAGACACTGAGATGAGACTACTAAATATTTTCAGATGTTTTCTATTTCCCCGGCAAAGAGCTGGATTTGAACCAAAGCTCTGAGGTGAAAGGGTGATGTGTAATATATTGAGACATCTGAAATAAAATAATGTAATGCTTTTAATATTTAAGAAGAAAAATGCAGCAGTAAAACATTGTGGAAGGAGGAGAACATGAATACCTATATATTTTAATTTTAAATGCATGCAGATGTTGAATTTTAATCAGAGCATGTCAGAATCGAACTGTAACAAAGGCAAAAATGTGAGATCTGTTTTCTTGAATTGCTTCCATATTTTGGGCTCCAGATTTTTATTACATATAGCACTGCATCATCATATATTTATGTAAAGTGCCAGCATCCATTGAGTTGGTGGATGCCTGATGGTTAGCATGTAAAACACTTTACAGTGAGAAGTATATTCTTTCTCTCAGTATGTACAGTATATATCATATTATACAAGCCTGTGCCTTCTTGCACAGTGGCAGGGCTCGTTTTCACTGCTTGGTACATCTGGTGTTTCTTTGGGACCCTTTCTACCTCTTTTCTCAGTTCCAGAGGATTTTCCTGGTGAAGGTCTCGGCCTGGGCTCATGAGAAGGGTCAGGGGCAGAGGGAAAGCTGTGCTTTTAAAGGGGGTGATAAATGCTGGAGAGCTGGCACAGATGGAAGGTACAGAAGCCAGGCATCACTTTGTCCCTTCTGGTGCTGGGTTTGCAGCTGAGTGTCACTGGAGCATCCTGCTGCCACCCAGGAGCCACAGAGCAGCAAAAGTTGGGAATGGAAGAGGCCTGGGAGCTCCCTGCTCTTCCCCAGCCAGTGCCACCCCGGGGCAAACAGCAGGGCCGGCTGGGGATGTGGGTGAGTGATGCCTCCACTCCGGGGCTGGGCATCCCTGCTTCCACACAGCAGCGTTTCCATGTCCCTGGATTTGTTCTGAGCACGAATCCGTGCTGTAAAATGGCTTTTTCCAGCACGCCTGCCTCACTTGCCACCGTGCTGGGGAGTCTGCCTTTTGCAGAGGGTCAGTTTTAATGCAGAAACCTAAAAGTGCAGAAGTCTAGAGACGACCAGGGACTGCTTCAGGCAGAGTTACAGGAGGAGATGGGATATGCTGCAGGTAGGCTCCATTCTGGCAGCAGGAAAACCAGTGGCGTTTCAGGAAATAACTACACTGGTACCAGTGGGAGGCAGGGGTTCCTCAGCAGTGCTCCCCGTGCCTGCTGCAGAGGGAACAGGGCTGGGAATGGGTGCAGGAAAACCATCCTGGGAACCCCTGGGCTCAAGAGACCTGACAGCCCCTTGCACCCATCCCAGAGGTGGGCACGGCTGCCTGTGTGGGCCAGGGTGATGCTCCAAAGCCACTCTTCTCTTCAGGATGCCCCACAGCTCTCTAGGGGGGGTCTGCATCGGGTCTGCTTCCTTTTTTGGTTTATTTTCTGGGTTGCTTTTCTTCAATGAATAGACTTTGCTTTTTTTTAAAAGCCCTTCTCACGCCTTCAGCTCCTGGAGTGAAACACGTGACCGCTCTTTGCTGATGTTTTTTCCTAAAACAGTGATGTTTGTGGAACGTGTCTCGAAAGCTGCAGCCCTGGCTGGTCTTGGCTGCCAACTGCTCTGTCCTGGGAGCCTCCAGCCCTGGAGCTGAGGTCCAGCAGCACGGCCCGAGCTGGGAAAGGGGAAGGGCAGCTCTGTGCCATGCTCAGGCTCCACGTTTTGGCAGGGGAGTCTGTAGGTTTGTGGTAGTGCAAATTCATTCCTGAGGCTAAACGTTAATCAGAATAAACTGATTTTATTCCACCTGGTTGACTTAACTGACCCTCTGCAAAGACCCTCCCAGGGTCACACATCTTTTCCTCTCCTATCTGTGGATATTCCCACTGGGTTGGAAACTCCCCCGGTTCAGCTGTGCTTGGTCATTCCCCCCATCCCTTGGAGGCAGCTACTTAATGGGAGATGTCTTCAAAAAGCTATTGCAGGTTGCTCCATGACAGGAGAGATGTACAGCACACAAGGAGGGATGTCCCTGGAAAGGTTTTGCATCTCACGGTGTCCCCACAGAGGAGTCATTTCCACCAAAGGCCTCACCCCACTGACGTAGCTGTGGGGAAATAGTAGAGATCATTTTCAGGCTGGATGTTTTTCTTTTTCTGTCTCACTCCACCTCTTAATGGGTCCTTTTTGTTCAGGGGGTTTCCTGCCCCCTCTTACAGCATCATGAGCTGGATTCAGGAGTGTTTTATTCTCTTTAAGGAATGCTGTTAGGATGACAGATGAGTGTGGGATTTCTGACCTTTTATTAGGGACTGGTGATATTATCAGGAATTCAGAACAAACAAAAGGACTGTTCCACAGGCCAGATTAATAAAAGCCTCTCTGTGCCTGACTCCTAACGCCAGGTGAGGTGTTGGGAGTTTGTGTGCTTGAAGTGAGCACCCTTGTACCTTTGGTTTTCCTGCAGGAAAGGGTGATCCTCTGCTGTCTCCTGAGTGTTTGTGCTGAGCAGGCAGAAAAGGAGTGTGACAGCCCTAAAAAGATGTCCCTGGCTCTGGGAACTGTGGATCTGTGCAAGAGTAAAACACCTGAGCAATGAAGGAAGCCAGGATCAGAATCTGGCTCCTGTTTCTGACACCCCAAAAATACACTCAGGGCTGGATGGCAGAACTGGGATCTTGGTGATCCAATTCTTGCAGTGGGAAGGGTCTGGGACTGCCTAACACAAAAAGGAGTCCTCATCAAACCGTGTGTCATCTGATGCCAGGACCTTTTCCCATGAAGACAAAGCAGGACCCAGGCTCCCAGGTGATGCCAGCTTGGACACTGGTGGTCCTACCTCCCTCAGGAGCATTTGAATGCCCACACTGTTTGGCAAAAATGTTCCTCACATGTCTGTGGTTTTGCTCCTGAAGATGGTGGGATTGAATTCTGAGGCCTCAGCAGGGAGGTCATTCCCACAGCAGAGGTGCAGATGGAGCACTGATGCCGAGGCCCTGCCAGATGCGGAGCAGTGCCTTAGGTAGGACAGGGCTTCCTAAAGCCCTGAAGATGCTGGTGGAACTTGACTGTTCAGAAAGGCTTTTCACGGGCTCAGCATTGGTTATTTTCTGTTTTATCCACAATTTTCTAAGACTTTTGGAGCTGTAAACAGTTTGGCTCCTACCCCACGATCTTAGCTCATACAAAACTCTCATTGACGCCAATAATTTTCCAGCCCGTCATTCCCAGTGACAGCAGCAGTTTTGTCTGGGCAAGAACTCTGCCATGAGGGCACATATATTTTCCAGGGTTTTCTCAGGTAAAGGTTTTATTTTCCTAATTCTTTCCCCCTGGTAGGTGCTGAGCTGTCAGAATCACAGCCATGCAGAATTCCAGCTTAGTTAAAACAATATCCTAAAGGTTGCAAAGCCATGCTGCTTGCCAAGAGCAAAAGTTGAATGTTCCACTCTCCTCACTTGGCTATATTTAGTTCGGGATCCTAATGAAGTCTTTCTTTGTGTAATTTCATGTCTACAGGGCAACTGTGAGAGAGGACTTCCTAATTCTGTCAGGATGCTGGCAGCCCTTGTGCTGGGACAGCGAGTCCTCTGGGCCTCTGCTGCATGGCTCTTGTACAGTACTGGATTGTGCCCCATGTGCTACTGGGGAGATCCTGTGGCATTATTCTTTATTTTCCCTTTTCCTCTCTTTCTCTTCTTTTTTTTTTTTTCCTTCTCTATGAAAGAATCGTGTGTGTATTGCAGCAGGTTAATTCCTGGTTGTTTTCCTGCAGATATTTGATAATAATCCTGCCTGGTGACGGGTTCAACTAGAGAATTTTGAAGGGTCGTTTGGGATGAAATCCCCCTTCCTTTTCTGGTGTCCAGATGAGCAAGCATGGGATGGTGAAACACAACCTGAAGATGCAGGAAATCCTCCCCATGCTCCTCAGCTATAGGACCAAGCCATGGATGACCATGGGAAGAAACAGAATCACTGAATTATTTAGGTCAGAAAAGACCACCAAGATCTCCAAGCCCAACCTTTGACTGATTACCACCATATCAACTAAACCACTGAGTGCCACCTCCAGTCATTTCTTGAACACCTCCAGAGATGGTGAGTTCACCACTTCCCTGGGCAGCCCTTTCAAATGCCTGACAGCCCTTTCAGTGAAGAAATTCTTCCTGATGTCCAACCTGACACTCCCCTGGTACAGCCTGAGGTTGTTTTCTCTCAGCCTGTCCCTTGTTCCCTGGGAGCAGAGCCCGAGTCCCCCTGGCTGTCCCCTCCTGGCAGGGAGTTGTGCAGAGCCAGAAGGTTCCCCCTGAGCCTCTTTTTCTCCAGGCTGAGCCCCCACAGCTCCTGCAGCTGCTCCTCATAGGGCTGGCCCTCCATCCCCCTCCCCAGCTCCATCAAGTCTTGTGTCTCCTCACTGTCCCACCACGCAGCACATTGGTGCCTTGCCTTGCCCTCCTCTGCACACAGCTGAGCCTTTGAGGATTTGCCTTCTTCCTCACATCCATGTTACATCACCACAACATGCCAAGCAAGATACAGAGAAACAGATAAAATTGTATCTCTGCGATGCTGCTGAGGTTTCTCAGCACGAGGATCAGGCTGTGCTGGAAGGAGATTGTCATGGTTTGAGAATGAGATCTGCCATGTGGGAATGCCCCAGGGAAACGTCAGCTCCCCAGGGCAAAACTCCTGGAAAGCCATGGAGGAAAAGGCCATGCAGGAGCTGCTCTTGCTCTTGCATCGCAGCAGAAGTGCAGGGCTGGGCAGCCTGCTGTTCATCAGCCTCCTGGATATTCATCTCAGTCCCCAGCTGGCAGTAAATGTATTGTCGGATATCCCTCTAAAGTTGTGTAAGTTATTGCTTTCTTGGAGTGTTTTTTATACCTGTGTGTATTTTTCTCCCCATTCCAGCATCTTACAAAGCTCTCTTTAGAGACGCTCGGCGCTGCTAAATATAGTATTTTTGCAAAATTCCAGGACACGTCTTCACTTGGCACATGAAAATTAGTTAACAGGCTGTCATGAGACCTTTCTGTGCTCTCCCACTGTTCTCACTCCCACAACACCTGAGGTGGAGCACACGGGCTTGCGAGCGGCCTCGGCTTTGCTGCGTGACTTGCCATTAATCAGGATGAGGAACGGCCTTCCCAGTTCATAAATCCAAGGCAAACTCCATTTCCCACATTTTCTGTCAAGGGGACATCAGCAGGCTGTTTGTATTAATCCATGTCCTCTCCAGCCTCGTGTTAGGGGAGGTGAGATGTGGCTGTGGGGGGCTCTGGGGTATTGACAAACACATTCCCACCTTCAGTCCCAGACCTGTTCTCCCTCCGTGGTCTCTGAGTTGCACACGTAGCTCTCGAGCACAGATTGTTCAGTCACTGAAACCACAAACTAAATATTTGGGCTTCCAGCGCATTAAGTAAACATGTCCTATCTACACCCCAGCTGCCAGGTGAGATGCTGAATTTGGGGATGAGCTTGCTGCATTAAAAATTCCTAAATATCCATGATCACTTAACTGGGGATTGCCGTAAATAGCTGTAGCTGCTGAGCAGTAGTATGAAATTAAATCATAGGGAACAATAGTGATTTAAGTTGCATTTCTGGCTTTTTATGGGAAAGGGAGGGGAGCAGAGGGAATGTTTCACAGTAAAAATCATATAGATGGTTAATTCTTCCTCGGTACCACCAGTGCCTTGGAAAAGATCATGGAAGATGAGCTGCTCTCCCTCAGAAGTTCAGTGCACTGATGGAAAAACCCACGGCAAAACTAGAGTGAAAGCAATGTTGATAGAGGGAGCCAGCAGTAATTAGTAACTGTGGCTGTTGTATGGGGTAGAAGCTCTTTGTTCGGTTGTTATCACAGAGGATTGATTAACACTTGGGATGGACAAACACACAGAAATGAGGTGGTGAAACCCAGATCTTTTCCTCTGCAGCAGCTGAGCAGGGCACTGGCTCGTGGAGGATCCCTCTCCACTGCTACCTCACCTCTGCTTTTTTGGCATCCCAGTCACTGAGGTCTTTTTGCCACCCACTGCTTTCCAGGTGGAGCTTTAGCTGGATTACTTTCAGCATTTCTCCGAGTGCCTGGGGCTTTACCAAGTTACTCCCAGGGACTGTGTCCAGCCTCCATGGAAAATGTGTGGTGTCTTTCCACCAGCAGTCAGGGAGGTCGGATGCTCTGCCTGTGCTCAGCATCCATTGCACCACACACCTGGTGCCTTGCCAAGGTGCACATGTGCCTTTCCCCACTCTGGATGAATCACCTTTAGGGTTTCCTTTAGAGGAGAATATTATTAGGGGTGAAGCGTTACAAAACGAATAAAAAGTAAGGAGATAAATTCTGCACTCTGCCACGCTTGGGGAGTTTGCAATATTGTCTGCATTTCTAGATAGATCTGAGTGTGGATATCACATGTCTCTTCTCTTCTCTTCTCTTCTCTTCTCTTCTCTTCTCTTCTCTTCTCTTCTCTTCTCTTCTCTTCTCTTCTCTTCTCTTCTCTTCTCTTCTCTTCTCTTCTCTTCTCTTCTCTTCTCTTCTCTTCTCTTCTCTTCTCTTCTCTTCTCTTCTCTTCTCTTCTCTTCTCTTCTCTTCTCTTCTCTTCTCTTCTCTTCTCTTCTCTTCTCTTCTCTTCTCTTCTCTTCTCTTCTCTTCTCTTCTCTTCTCTTCTCTTCTCTCTTCTCTCTAGTCTCTCAGCTCACAAACACAAATAGGCTAGACTGCAAAATCTGGCTGATATGTACTTAGTGGAGAGTTGTGAAGCATCAACATTTTTTTGAACCACAGAAGACTGCTGTCCATGGATCCCTCTACACTTAATGGGGGCCAGGTTGTGATGCAGAGCTGGGTCTTTTTTTTTGTTTGTTTGTTTGTTTGTTTGTTTTTGTTTTGGTTGGTTTTTTGGGGGGAGGGTTTGTTTGTTTGTTTGTTTGTTTTGGGGTTTTTTTGGGTTTTTTGGGTTTTTTTGGGGGTTTTTTTGGGGTTTTTTTGGGCTTTTTTGTTTGTTTTTGTTTTTGTTTTTGTTTTTGTTTTTGTTTTTTGGGGGGGTTTTTTGGGTTTTTTTTTTGATGCAGAGTTGTTTTTCAAGTTTCTGTTCTGGTCCATTGATCCCCCTGACCTGCAGATCACAGGTTGCCACCGCTTTGGCACCCACGGGACCACAAAGAATAAGGAATCCAGGTTTGGAGGTTCAGCATTCCCCTCCTCTCAGCTGTAAAATGAAACTTCTAACAAAAGCACCACTGCACAGCACATCCCTGAGATGGAGAAGGCAGTGGGAACCCTTGGGCAGCTCCAAAACTGCCCCTTGGACTCCAGAACAGTGAGAGAGGGAGCAGTGAACACAACAATTCACATTACTCTTCCCACAGAACAGTCCAGCTGGGCTCCAGAGCAGCACATCTGCATGTTCACCATGGTATTTAACCCTTCAACACTGAAATAAAGGAATTGTCTTATTTAATAGGATGCTTTCCTTCATCGTGCTGCAGTGTCTGGATGCTCTCCCCTCATACAGAATCATTTTAGAGCATCAAGGGGAAAAGCATCAAGAAAAGCACATCTTTGTAGAAAGATTTCTAAGCTATTTATCACCCGGGAGGGTAAAAACAAGTGGAGATACTTTGTATCTGGGAACTCTTAAATTCATATTTATATGCATTTCCCCTGGGGCAGGATTTATTGTTAAATAACAATAGGGGAACAGCATGATTTCAGCGAAGACATTTGGGCTAGTGAATGTTGGAGTGAATTCCACTTCAGTGTTACTATTCAAAGTCAGAGCTGCTTTTTAATTGCTTTAAAAGTACATCCTGAGCAGAAATGTCCCATCCCAGGCACTGCTTCTCAGTGGCACCAGTGCCAGTGTGTCCTGCCTTCCTGCAACCAGAGGCCTGCATCGTGTAAGCCCTTGAAATCTTCATTTTAGTAATAAAAAAATCTGGCAGAGAAGGAAAACACAATATCTGAGGGCTTAGAGTATTTCAAAATTGCATGAAACTGCTGGGTATTTGAAGAGATCCTCTCCTTTTTGCTTTTTCTAGGGGTCCCTACTGACCTGGTGTGGGGTGGTGCTGGTGATTGCTGGAAGGCGCTGGGTGCCTCTGGGGATGGAGGGTCTCTGTGGATGCCACCCTGCTGGCAGTGGGGCTCAATGCCTGTTGGAATTGCCCCTGTGGTGAGCTGACAAAGCCGTCTGCCCTCACCACGGGCTGGGTATTTTATTTAAGATGAGGAATCTCCCTTGTTGTGACAGAGGACTTGTTTTACGTGTCCTCTCCCAGCAGCTGCCTCTTGAAACGTGGCCTCCTCTCCTCCCTTTCCCTCCGCCTCCTTCCCAGTGCTGAGGTCCCCATGAGCTCCCCACAACAGCAGGATTTGTACCCACAATTTTCAGAGTTGTCTCCCTTCTCCTCTGTAAGTGATATTTGTGTCCCAGCCTGCAGCAAAGCTCTCTGTTCACACCCCTGCTCTTGGGGATCCAGCCTCTTTTTTTCAACCAGAAAAATATTTACCAGGTAATCCCAAGTCTTATTTAAAGAGTTAAATCTCTATGTGTCCCTGGTACTGGAAAAAGGTCAGGGAAACCTGACCAGGCAGGTACCAATTTATCCCAGGCTCTGTCTTTTCTGTGCTACACCTGCTCAAAGCACAGCGATGTGGAGAACCATGCTGAGCAAATTTCCATCTCCCACGAAGAAGAGCTTTAGGGTCTCTGGGATCATGGCAATGCTGCAAAATCCATGAGCCCTCTCAGACAAGCAGCAGGAGAGGGCTCACAGGAAAACGAGTGAAGAAACCCCAAAGCAGAAGTTGGTCTCAGCTCTGCTCTTTGCACGTTGCCCTTTGGTTGATTCCCATGAGCAGCATCCAGGGATGGCCTCCCATCCCTACTGCGGCTGCTCCGGCCGCCGCTCTGGCACACGCGGCAGCTTGTGCTGCTGTCCGAGTGCCAAAGGGAACGTCTAATGGGGTATTGTTTGTGTGTGTTCCTGAGATGGAAGTGATTAACATAAAATACGTAAAAGGATCGTGTCAGGAATTCTCTCCAGAGCTGCACGGTTAGCGGGCCCGCTCTGGTTCGCATTACAGGATTACAGCATGTTCCGTAACTGCTCCGCGTTGGACACAGATTTGGGGCTCTTTCTCCGGTGTTTACAAACAGGGATGGGAGCTGAGCGAAAAATGCAGCCAACTGCTCGTGGATTTATGGAGCTCTATTCCATCAACGCACACACACATAAGGATATTTACGTTGTCTTCATATCGCGGCAGATACCAGAGGGTCCTTAAATAACCCCGCAGGGCCGAGCAGCTCATCCACACTTCAGATGCAGGCAAACAACCTTGGAAAAGCTCAGCAGCTCTTCTTGCTCTCAACTGATAGACACGCTCTTCATCAAGAGCCTGGAAATGTTGCTCCTTTGAGCTCCAGACTAATTCAACACCTAAAATATGTGGAAAAGAACTGCGCTGAGCTGGTGGGAAATTCAAGCAGTCTGAGGCGTTGGAGCCAGTGAAGCTGCTAAAACATGAGGTAACATTCAGGCTCAGATCTCCAAAGCCTGATCTGTTTGTCAGCATGGCTACATTGACTCTTGCCTCGTGATCCCCTCACACAAAGAGCCCAGGGACATCTCCCTCCCTTTCCATGCTGTGGAAGTGGGTTTAGTGGAGAATCACTAAAATACAGGGATGGGGGGGAAAAAGGAAAGCAAAACAAATCCAATCACCCAAAAGTTCCTATGGTGAAAGTGTCAGAATAACTGTCCTGGGGCTAATTTTACCCTGGGTGTAGCATTATTTAGGTCAGCGTGGAAAGGAAAGGCTTGATTCACCCTTGCACTGCAGCAATTTTTAAGCTGAGGCTTCTGGGAAAGCTGCAGTGGTACTAAAGTGATGCTGTAAGATGAGATAACAGCCTGCTGCATGACTCCACCAATGCCAGTGGACTCACATTGAGTTCATCTTCCCCACTGGAGGCTCTCAGGAATGGTAACCAAAGTGCACAGAGAACATCCCTTGTTGGGTTGTTTATTTTGTCCTGTTTTTGTCTGCCCCCACCTAGCCAGACCAGGCCTAGGTGGACCTCCAGATGACCTTCATATCTGGATGAGAAGGGCATTTTTGGAGCAAGACCCATGCTCACATTCTCCTCTGTCTTGACCAGATTGGCACCTGTTGGAGAGAAAGTGATGTTCTTCATCATGAAATCTCCTCTTTCATGTTTCTCTCTGCTTCTATCTCATCCCTTAATCCTGCAAGCTTGCATTCACTTTGTCCAGCTCTAACTCTCACCTGGGACCTCCTCCTTTTCCAGTTTTCTACTGCTCCACAAAAATCCAGCTGGCATCTCTCTGCTGCTGACTTCCCAGCCACGAATGGCTCAGAGAGAGATCTCACTCCTCAACTGACAAAGATCCATTTTTCTTTCCATGTTTCTCTGCTTCTTTCTCTGTTGAATGCCAAGGATAACACAGTCATGCCTCCACTCTTCTCTGTATTGTCCATCACCTTCTCCTGTTCATCTCAGTGCCCTCTCATCCGTGGTCAATTCTTGTAGACTTTGTGCAGAACATCCCTAACACAGTGGGATTCCCTCATTCCCACAGCTAAAACTCTCATCCGGGATCTCATTTCTTGTCCTGGTTTCTGCAATACCTTTTCATCTGGTCTTCATAAGAAGCTCTCCATGGCTTAAAAAAAAAATTTTTCTACTTCTTTTTAAACCTGTCCTTTTGTGGATGTGGCCTGTTTAATCCCATTATTTACCTGCCTTTGGTTGCCCCTTGACTGAACAAAGTCAGTCCTCTTGATCAGCCTTTCTACAGTGCCCAGCACAACAGGCCCAATGACCATCAGAACACAAGCAGCCAGAGGTAATATAGGAAAATCTGGAGTGGTTTCCACGGCAAAGATGTGAAGAAAAAAATCTGTTCCTCTGCACCAAGCACAGCGAAAGACGAGGATGCTGGAAAGGATCCTGATTACACCTTGCAGCAAACCCCTCCCCAGTTTCCAGAGTGATTTCATCCCTCTAAGTTAAAGGGCTCTGCATCTCATTTACTTTCCCTCTTTTTATTTATTTTATAATTGACTTTTTGAACTTCTGCCTGAATTGGAGCCAAAGCTGGGAGTGACTTAATTCCAGCAGGATGCAAAGGCCTGGTCCTTCCCAGTGCAGTGTCCCCACTGACTTTAGAGTGATGCTCAGACAGTTAAAGGGAGCCTGTGATCTGTCCAGAATAATATCCCCATCCTTGGGAGAGCGGTACAGTGGGATGGGGATCTTCATTGCTGGTGTCCAGGTGACACAGTATTGCCCACGAGTCCCCACAGCAATGCCCTCAGTTGGGTAAATAACTTGATTTTCTCAGCTCTTCTTATTCAGCAACTTACCAAATTGTTTCTTGGCCTTTTACTTTTTACTAAGCTAAATTTTGGGGGAACAGGGTCACTAGTTGCTTTCTGGTCTGTGAGGGAAGCAGGGAAGGAGTCTGTATAATGAGTAGAAGAAAAGATGGAGCTTTTGCTTGTGTGGATTTTGAGATCACCTGGATTTTAAAATAGTTGAGATAGGTACTAAACCTTCTTAAACCCATCAATATGAATGGTTCTACCTTGGTAATCCATAATGGTTTCTCTGTTTTGGGAGTTTTAGCAACAATGGGAGTGAGCATATAAAGACAGAGATTTTAGATTATCTAAATACAGTATTCTTTCATTTTGCAGTACTGTGGTTCAGTTCAAGACTTATACAAAAGAAGTAGAGCTGATGTGTGAGAACTGGTTGCCATGTACCTGTCTGAAATGCTAGCTGGGCTGAAAAGTATGTGCCTGCTTCTTTTGTAAGAAATTATTCTAGTGTGTGGGGAAAAAAAATCACAAGTGAGAGCCTGCAGCACACAGCGCATTTTCATGTGCCATGTTTCTTTGTTAAGTGGGGATGAGTCTCCTGCCGGTGGAAAGCAGAGAATTATGGGGCACTACTTCAAGATAAATTCCCTGTAAATTAAAAGAGAGGCAATACCGAGGTGCTTTTGAAAGGGAAGGTTCTTGAGTGGTGTAGCCAGCTTGTAGAAATCAGCCATGATCATTCACAGCAGCTCCGGATGTGACCCAAAGCCATTTCTTGGCTCCTTTTCAAAATTAAGCACTTCCAATGAGGCCGAGGAAAGCTCAGGCCAGATTTTATCTAATGTGGGACACAAAGGGTCTGATCCTCACCTGCTGGAAATGGGAGTAAAAGCCACTGACTCACACGGAGCTCCCAGTTCTGGGAACGCGGCCCGACGTACTCATTTTAGTCCAGGACTGTTGGCAAAACACGGCATTCACCCCCAAATTACGAGGAGCTCACTACCAGTCAGCGAGTTTCCAGCACGGCTACTTTGGCCCCATCACACTCTGCTAATCTCTTCAATGATTTATGTGCTCTTTTAAGTTTTAATTCTCCCTCTGTCATGAACCTTCCTCACTAGCAAGTTGACAGTTTAAATTAGTGTTTAGACATGGCTTTCATAATGTCAGCTTTTGTTTTGTCTCAGTCATCTGTTGGAATTCCTTCCATTGTATCTGAAGTGACTCATGACAATAAATGACTTCTTTCTTCTTTTGTTCTTAATCGGGGAAGAATGGAATGAACCATGCAATATTTGTAAAAGAGCAGTCTTAATTAGTGCTCAGCTGTAGCTAAAGATGCTTGTCTTGTCTCTTTAGCATATTAATGCAGGAAGCCATGCGTTCACGTGGGCAATTGCCATGTTCCTGAAAAGCCTTGTTACAAGCCAAATTCTCCAGCGTAAAGGTATTCCCCGGCCCCGCTGCTGCGTTGAGCCCTGCCAAATGAGGAGCCTGTGCCCCGGGGCTTTTTGTGAGGCTGCTCAGGCCTGCGAGGAGAAAAACGGGCACACTTTGGAGTGACTCATCCCAAGGATTGGGTTTCTTTTTTGTTTTGCTCCTCTTAAAGGTATAAACCCTCCTAGCTGAAAGCCGGAGCTTCGCCTGAAAGCCTCACAGCTGCTGCCTGTGCCTTTCCCTGCTCCCAAGGGGGTGATGTTCGCTGATGACCGATCTCAAAACTTTCTTTGCAAGATTCACTTCCCTCAAATACCCAAGTGCTGATGAAAGGGTGTGGGTGGGAATGTGTTAATACTTTGCAAAAAATTATTAATGGCCTCTTTTTAGGGACAAAATATCTTTTTGTGCAGAAATGCGAAAGGCTGTAACTTGTATTGCCAAAGTTGGTGTGACCACGTCGTCTTTAATGCGCTCCTGGACACAGCGAATGGCAACAGCTTCTTCCTTCCTCGTCTGTTTTCTGTTTGTCATTTGGGAGAAGAAAATTGATTCTGTAAGGAAGTGTGGGAAAATAGCATTCCCAACGCGCCTCCCTGTTCGCTGAGCGCTCTCCTAGTCCATGTAGGGCCATGCCCACCATGCCAAGTTATGCAGTAATTGTGAAATGCAGCTAAATAAAGGTTTAGGTTATGTGCTGGCTTCTCCCTGATTGTGTTTTGAGGAAGGGCTGCCATGTGGGTTTGGGGGTGTGTTTGTAGCTGTCACTGGATTGCAGGCACTGTTTCTTTTCCCAGTAAGTCTCAGTTTCCTGAGATCTGGCTTGCCCAGTGGTCTGGGAGCGTGGTTTTGCAGCCTGGTGTTGATGGTAGGGGGTTAGGCTCCCATTTGATGACATACCTCCCATCTATCCATATTTCTCTCCAGTTTTATGCTTCACTCCCACATAATGAAGCATCCTGGCTACATCCCTTAGAGCCTGCTGAGGTGCTTCCTATTTTAGCTCATTAAAGAAGATGATGCCACAGAGCAAGACACAAGTGCAGAGGGTCAGTGGGAGATGTTTAAGGGGATGGAGATCCAAAAGTGCTCACCAGGTACACATTTCCTCAAGTCCTCCCTCACAGAGAAGACAGTCGTATTCTGCAGGTTCTCACCCAAATCTGGTGGTTTTTGGAGAAGGGAAAATGAAGCACAGACAAAAAAGGCTGTGATGAGAACACTGGTGAGGTGCTGTTTGCTGTGCACAACAACAGCCTCAGTGAGCCCAGAAACATATGAATAACACCATGAATTCTTCTGTGCCAGTACATGGTGCTCTTTATTTTAAAAGCCTGTTTAAATATACATACAACTATTTTTCTTCTGCCCAGACCTTGTAACAAAACCAAATGTCTTAATGAACACAAGGAGAAAGTGAGCAGCTGGAGAAGGACATTAAAATGTACAAACCCAGCAAAGTCCTGGGGAAATCATTGTAACTTTATTCAAAGTACTTTCAAATGTAAGTTGCTCCTCTGGAACTGGACTGAAATAAGTGCTGTGCTGCTTTCCCTCTGTGCTCCAAAGAAATCCATGTTCCCTGTCAAGGCTGTGGTCTTGTATAGTATCCAAAAATATTCATAGAATTCATGGTCAGCTCTGCTGGATTGTGCTGTCACCAGGTTCATAACAACCATGGTCTTCTCTCCAGCCCTGTCCCTCACTTCTTGCTAGGGAAGATTTGGCAGAACAGTTTTAGGGAAGCAAAGGTTCTTTGGGAGAAGTGGTATCATTTTTTGGCCTAACTAGTAAAACTGAGGAAAACAGAACCAGTCTGGGACACAAATCTTTCTGCAGGTGCAGTAAGGTTTTAGGCAAGTGCCCAAACCAACCTTGGAAATCCAGGTTTTTGCAAGCACAGATATTCTGGAAGTATAAAGTTCTGCCTCAGAGCAGACTTTGGGCAAGAGCTTTATTTTTAATATACTGAAATTGTCTGCTCTCTGTCCATCTAACACCTCACAGTGAATTTCTAAGAAAATTGTAAAATTGCAATGGGAAGGCCAGGGTGTGAGTGTACAGGATGAGTTCTTTCCTTGTAAGAGAGCTATCAAATCTTTATTGACTCCAAATAAATAGTTTCTACTTGCACAACCCCACAAATCTCTGCTGTGATGGTGTATGCCTGCTCTTCCATAAAGCAAGAATTGCCGAAGGACAGAAATTCACTAATATTGCTTTCTCCTACAGCATCATCAAAATGGTTCTTAGCTTGTCATCGGCTGAGGTCAACTTTTCCTTCCATCTGTGTTTACACTGGATTGGAACGAGCAGGTCCTGACCATGATCAAAGCCTCAGTGCGACTGTAGCATAGAGGTGGTTCAGACTTCTGCTGGAAACATTATCCAAAGGGTTTATCAGTTTGGCACAGTGCTAACGTGGCTGGGATTTCACAGAAAAACTGGCAGATTTGGATGCCTTTGAAATGTAGAGGAAGATGGGGCTCATCATGTGCAAAAACTTCCAACCCTGCTGCAAAACCAGATAGTTCTGTAAGGGCCTCTTAACCAGCAATTCATTACAACTTTCCCATTGGCCTCAAACTCAATGTTAACCTTGGCCCTGGTGCAGAGAATATTGACTTTCAGGGTCAATAAATCTTAATACGGATCAAATTGGAAGTCATGTTTACTTACTTTACAACTCCTTTCCAGTGCAATGACTCTTTACACAATGCAAGAACTTTCTGCACATTTTTCTTCCTCTTCCTCGCCATTTTGAGGTACGTTACCCTTCCAGCAAGAGCCTGGGCTTTCCAAGGCTGGGATTTTTCTGCAAAGTTTTCTGTCATGGCCACTTTGATTTTTGCGTTATTTATCTCCTCCTACAAAAGCCAAACATGATTCTTTTTTTTTTTTTTTGTTTTGCGTTGGCCCTAGTGTGGATCCACGTCAAACGACTGCCTCCTGGTGTAGCCGTGCCGCTCGTCCAGGAACAGCGCGCGGTTGCGTGGGATGACGGAACCACAAAAGGTTTTTCAGATTTCCAGGATTCTGAGCCTGAACCACACGACCTATCCTGCAGTCGTTTTCTGCACTCAGCTTTCTAGTACCGAGCGCTTTCCTTTTTGTTTATATCAGCCAATACCTACAGAATTTTAATGAGCGTACAGTGAGTTGCCTGTACGTGGCAGGGTGTGTGCTGTTCCCATAATGAGGCATGTATGGAGCCCGGGGCTACAGAGGCAGGGAGCCAAAGGATGTTATTATCGCCCTTATAAATTATTTTCAAAATAAATAAGATAGAGAATGTTTCATTTCGAAGTGAACAAAAAAAAAAAAAAAAGGAAGATTTGTGCTCTGTGTGCTGACCCGGGGTGGGGGTGGGAGCAGGAAAGAGGAGGAAAAAGGGTGGGTTGATCTGTAGCCTTTTGATTTGAGTCACTGCTGTTGAGCACATGTGAACTCAGTGTACACGTGTTGCTGGGGATACAGCCAGGCCCAGATGTGTCCAGGATCATAGGATCATGAAGTGGTTTGTGTTGGACATTAAAAACATTTCTTTCCAGCCCCTCTGCTATGGGCAGGGACATCTTCCACCATCCCAGGCTGCTCCAAGCCCCGTCCTACCTGGCCTTGGACACTTCCAGGGATCCAGGGGCAGCCACAGCTTCTGTGGGCAACCTGTGTCAGGGCCTCACCACTATGGGAAGAATTTCTTCCCAATATCAAATCTAAATCAATCCAGTCCTTCAGTTTTAATCCATTCCCCCTTGTCTTGTCAAAGGTGTGGAGGACTATTGGTGTTTACCTGCTGTAGTGAGCAAAGATAACAGAGGAAGGGTCCTGCACCTCTTCTATTCTGTTATTCCCATGAACCCATCCTGGACCATGCTTTATAATTGTGCACCCAGGAGCTGAGATGGGGAAAGTGGTGCTCTTCAATGCCCTTCACGCAGAAGGATCTGCCTGTGCCCTCATTGCTAGCATCCTGGGGGTCTGGTTGAGCTGCATCCATCCTTTAGGGATCCCGTACAGGATTCCTGCCTTCTGCTCCTTCACTGCCATGGTGTGAAGGTGACCAGGTCCATCACTTGTGTGGTGACGCCAGAGAAAGTCTTGTATCCTACTTGCAAAAATCTGGATGAAATAGCACCCCTTGGAAAGTAGAAAGCTCCTTATTTCAGGACAGTTCAGATCAGCAAGAGACACCCAGTCAACCTGGCAGGAGGTTGCAACCTTGCAATGAAAGCAATTCCTACCATACAAGTGCTTTGCCTTGGTTGCAAAATATTCAGATTTGGCCTTTAGGAGGAGATGAACACCAGCTGCTGAAAACAGGTAATTTAAAGAGTAAATAAATACATGGCAGTCTGTCCAGTGCATGGCTGGACTGCGGCTCTCAGGGTTGGGTCCACCAAAGGGCAGGCAGATCCATGGCCTGGCCTTTGTGGAGCAGCTGATTTGGAGAGCAAGGCTTGTCCCATGCTAGAGCTGACAAATTCCAGGAATGGCTTCCAGGCAAAAGCTGGTGAAGGAACCAGATGCCAAGGGATGGTGTGATGCATGCAGGAAAGCTGCAGAGCAAAGTGCTGAGGACATCTTTCCTTCAGAGTGGCAATGGGACACAGCAGTGAAAAGAGACATCCATGGAAGTGCAGCAACCCTGTGGCCATCCTCAGGCAAAAGGTGAATTCCAAGTGTGTGTGTGTGATCAGCATTTCATAAAGTGAACTGGAAAAGGGAAGGAAACACCATGAGCCAACTCTGTTTTTTGTCGGCCCCTTCAGAAACAGAAGGAAAAGATTAAAATCATTAGCAATTGGAAAAATCCAGTTTATTCTATGCATTAGCAGTGCTGGCATGCAAACACATCTTCAGAGAGCAGCTGCTGTCCTAGGGGGCTTTAATCCTTCCAAAAGTAGCATGAGAAGACCCAGTAGGTGCACTGAACATTTCCCTGTGAATTCCCTGGTATTAATAAACCAGAGCACGTTCCTGGGCAAGGGTTAGCCCAGCTCTCCCACAGTATAAATTTATGCTCTCTTTTAGCTACTGCTGAATACACCAGAGCACCCTCAGATACTTACAGAGTTTGTTGGCAGAAGAAGACACCGAAATATAAAAAAAAAATTAAAAAGTGCCACATGGGAAGCAGAATGAAAAGAAGGGAAATAAAAGCAAAGCAAACCAACCTGTTCCCAGCCCTTGACACCACTGCTGACTCCCTCTTCCCTGTGCTTTTTTGGCTGCTCTGGTGACTTTCACCTAAAAAGGGAGAGGAGGAATCACCTTCGTCTCTAGGGCTAAATTTGGAGCCAGCACAGCACATGTTGGGTGGGGATGTGATGGAGTGACTCAGATCTGTCCAGGAACCACAGATGTGCACCTTTGAATGGGTCACTTTGTGTGACAGCCCTGGTTATGTGACACAGACCTCAGAGACACCAGTAAGCGTGGGCAGCTCTCCAGCCAGCTCCCAGCAAGGAGCAGAGCTGCTGGAAACAGAGGCCTTCCCATGGACATCAGTTCTGGGTGCGGAAGTGGGAGAAAAGAGGGTTTATCAAGTTTGTTACCCCCCTCAGGGCAGTGCAGAGGGAACTGTGTGAACCTCAAGATCCCATTTCCATCGTGTGGTTCAATGAGGTGACACAAGATTCAATGAGGTGACACGAGAGCTGCCTCCTGGAGCAAAAATGCACATCTGGCACTGCTCTTGGAAAGTGTCCATGGAATAGGTTGGAAATGACCTTTAAGATCATCCAGTCCGGCCACTAACCTGACACTGCCAAGCCCACCACTAAACTATGTCCCCAAGTGCCACCTGCACTGGTCCAGCTCCCCCTGGAAAAGGCTGGTGACAGGATTGGAGCAGAGGTGGACACACACCCCACAGTTGTCACATTTTTGTCACATCAGCAGTTTAGGAGCCTCCAGGGTGTGAACCAACCTACTAAATATCTGGATGGTGCTTTAGAGCTTGGCTTGACCTGGGAAGGCAGTTCATTCCTGTTCTTTTTGCTCAAAAAACTGGGTGAGACTCTTCGCTGTCAGCCAGAGCCTTCAGTGAGGAGGTTTTCCATGAACCCATAGTTCCACAATTCAGCAGCCCTGACCAACTGGCTAGTGTTTCTCCTGTCCAGTAAGTATTTGGCATTTGTTGCTGGGATTTATTAGTAGTTTAGGGGGTTTTTTAAAGTAGTTATGACTCCTGCCAGGGAGCTAAAGGCATTCCAGTTCCTCACCAGGAGCCTGTTCCTAGGAAGATGGTCTAACCTGACAAGGAATGGAGCTTGGAAGCTGATTTCTGCTCTTGGTGCAGAGACAGGACATACTGGCACCGAGCAAGGAGCTAAACTGGTGCTCCTGGGAGGGCTTTTAAAAGGTGAGAAGGTATTGAGGATAAGGGGTAGGCAACAGGGGTGTGGTGATCAGGACAGGAGGGAAGATGGGGGGACCCTGCATGGTTCAGACTCCCTTTTTTTTTTTCCTTCCCAGTTTGGTTTGTGGTTTTGCATTTGCAGCTTGTAAAGCCGTATGGAAGGAATGTGCAGCTGGGGGCTTTCGACAAGTTGGTGTCAATTTGGGTTAAACCAGAGGTCCTGGAACAGAGCCTCGTAGGGAGAGTGGGTGACTCGCATTAAGAGCAGAGCTTTCATTATTCTCCCTTCAATTGTGGTGGCTCCTTGGGGACCCCATTCCAGGAGCAGGGCCCAAACCCTCCTACAGCAGGCACACTGCAAAGCAATAACCTGAAGGCAGGGCCTCCCCCTGCGGCCTGGCAGCCCCTGAGATGCTCAGTGTCCTGCCATTGTCCTCCTCTGGCCTCCAGCAATGCTGTCCTGTCCTGTCAGCAGCAGTCCACGTGCTTCTCAGCTGGACCCCACCAGTGCCTGGGATCTGCTCCATCCGGGATGTTGACCACATGTTTTGTGAGGTGCCCAGCATGTCTTAGGAATGGTACAATGAAGGCACTTTCCTCCCCCTGTCCCTGGGGATTCTGCTGCTGGATCCTCTCTGCCGTGTGCTCACTGCACTCCCTGCGTGCAGTCAGGCTGACAGGGAGTCCCTGCCAGCTTCCAGCAGCAGCCACAGCTCTTCTGCAACTCACTTTGCCTCCTGGGATACTGAATTTTGTCCCCATGCACAGACAGAGGGGCAATCTCCTCACTTTCCTTCATTCTCAGGGTTAAACTTCTCACAAGGACAGACTGATTTGTGCAGGGGGATGACTTACAGCTGGGGATGTCTCTTGTTCCCTCTGTCCTCACATATCAAAAAAATGAGTTGATGTTGGTCCACAGCTTTCCTTCCTCAGGTCACACAGATGAGGTCATCTCCAGGAGGGTTTTTTTGAGCAAGAGTCTCCTGACTTTATAGTTTTTATGCAAAGGAATCTCAGAATTGGAAACATGGCTTGGCTGTGCCTTCTGCCCACAGTGCCAGGCTTACCTGATCTCAGCCAGGCTCATCTCCCTTCACCAAAGGCCATAAGGCAAGAATGAAGTCTAAGGTAATGATTTATCTTTTAGAGCTAGAAAGGAGAGCTTGGCACCTTGGGAATCCAAGCCATTCCATCCTGAATGCTTGAAGAGTTGTTCTCAGGCCTGCTCCCTCCCTTCCCACTGCTCGCACAAGATCCCAGCAGGGTTACAGAGACCACGCTTGGGCCTGGGGACTGTGGAGGAGGGAGTTGGGCTTGTGTGGTCTCTGTGCTTCATTTAGGTCTGGCCTCGTGTGTAAGGGATGAGTTACACTCTGTTTTGGGGCAGGACAGCTCTGCCTTATTGCCCTTGTGCAAATTTTGCCCACAGAGCTTGGCTAGACCCTTCTGGTCCCCTGGTGGGGAGGGATTTTCTCCTCTCCAACCTTGCAGGTGTTTCTGCAGAACTCAAAAGCTGCTTTGACAGCTTGGCCTTCCCCGTTTGCTCCTCCAACTCAACTCAATTTTACAAACCACACAAGTCTTCATGTGCCTGTTACTCAGATTCCTGACTTAAACAAAGCAGTGTGATTGCTGTGACTGCAGGGAAGCCACCGAGCCTTGTGATTTATTTACAGAAGGCAAATGCAACCAGCAGGTCTCATAACTCACCATTGTTCCCCTATCAGCCCTTGGGTTGGCAATGCTGAGCAGCAGCAAACACATCATAAGAGACCACCTTTAATTATTCATATGCTCTCAAGGGGAAACCAAGATCTCTGATGAAGAGGAAACAAACAGAATGTCTTTGAACTGTAAATCATGGCTGCAATAGCTTTGTTCTTTGTTTCGCCAGAGTTTTGTTTTATCTGAGATCATAATTTGTTTTCAGTGAAGCACTAGATTAAATTAATTGAGGTTTAGAACACTATCTATTTCCTTTTGCAAGTGCTTTCACTGATGGTATGATCTTATCTGACTTGTTACCCCTGCTGGCTCTGTTTTCCTGACCTCCCCTTAGCATCACATGTTTTAGAGCCATTTCTTTCTGCTCTCTCTCTTTTATTTTCTTTTTCTCTTTTCCTTTTTTTATTCTTTCTTTTTTTTTTTTTAAGGCATTGTTTGGTTTTGAAAATCTCCACTCTTTCCCCAGCTATTACTTATTTCCTATGGATAACTGGTGAATTTCCTCTCTAAGAGGGAAGCCAAGACAGAGCTTACAGGAAAAGGCAAATCCAGCTGCTGCAGCACCTGGACCAAGCACCCCACTTTTGTGGAAGGAAGTTGGTTGTTTGAGACCTCAGATGAAAAAGTGGATACCAGCACATTTTGCAGCCTCTGTGGAAAAGGACAGGGATGACTCTGGAGAAAGTCAGGACAGAGCTCCAGAATATTTGCTCTGCTGTTAATTCTATGTGTAATTATTGCAGTTCCTTCCCACAGCCCATCCCTAGGACTGGTCATTGACAGACACTGTCCAGACAAGCCTTGGTTTGACCCAGTGCTGTCAATGTTGCATTCCTGGGACACAGCTCCTGCAGGACAGGACAGCACTGCATGGGTGGGAAGGGATTGCAACCCTTCATAGAATGGTTTGGGTTGGAAGGGATCTTAAAGGTCATCCAGTTCCACCCCCTGCCTGGAACCTTCCACTGTCCCAGGGTGCTCCAAGCCCCGTCCAACCTGGCCTTGGACACTTCCAGGGATCCAGGGGCAGCCACAGCTTCTCTGGGCACCCTGTGCCAGGGCCTCCCCACCCTCCAAACCAGGAATTCCTTCCCAATATCCCATCCATCCCAGCCCTGTGGCAGTGGGAAGCCATTCCCTGTGTCCTGTCCCTCCATCCCTTGTCCCCAGTCCCTCTCCAGCTCTCCTGGAGCCCCTTTAGGCCCTGCAAGGGGCTCTGAGCTCTCCCTGGAGCCTTCTCCAGGTGAGCACCCCCAGCTCTCCCAGCCTGGCTCCAGAGCAGAGGGGCTCCAGTCCTCAGAGCATCTCCATGGTCTCTCTGGACTTGCTCCAGCAGCTCCACATCCTTCCCATGTTGGTACCCCAGAGCTGGACACAGAACTCCAGGTGGGATCTCAACAGAGGTGGGGCAGAGGGTCAGAATCCTCCTCTTGCCTCCTGCCCGTGCTCCGGGATCAGCCCAGCACTGCAAGTGCACCTTGCTGTATCGTGTCAAGCTTTTGGTGGCTAAAAAAACCCCAAATAATAAAGCAGTGCCCAACCAAGTTTTCAGTTCATGCCTGAGGAAAGCTGTGAAATGACTGCCCAGGGGACGGAGAAGATCTTGGTCACCGCGTCCTCCTCTCGGCAATGCATCGCCAGGGTGCTGCTGCTGCTGCTGTTCCTTCACATTGTCACTGGGCTGGATCACCCACAAAGGGTAAGGAGAGAAAATGTGGTGAAGAATCTCCACAAAAAACCTGTCATCTGGAAATTATTTGCCGCGATCTGATAATTGAGTCTTCTTCTAGCCATTTATCGTATTAGCTAAAATGAAAGGAAGAAGTAAAAATCATGGTGTGTTTTGTCCTCCTGCATATTTGAACAGCTATAATTGGAGTTTTTCAGATTTAATTAAAAAAAAAAAAAAAAAAGAAAGAAGAGAAATTTAAAAAGTCTGTCAAGGACCTATGTGACTTAGTTGAGTTGAAGTTTAATTTTATCATCCTGATGTCACAGAAGGGCTATCCCAGAGACCAGGTTTCTGTCCTCAGACATCTTTTCACAGCTACTGAAAACACCTGACATCATTAAAGCCAGGAGCACAGTTATCTTGGAGCACTAAGAGGGCTCTCAAGCACCTCACTTTCACCACAGCACCAGGACACCCTCCAAAGCCCTGCTTTCAGCAGGAGTTTGCAGCTATCCCTGACAGTAAATACTGTGAAGAAGCAGAGGAAGCTTCACTTTTGAGGATCTTCTCTCCCCTTTCTCTTTTTTTCCTCTGATGCTCATTTCTGAAGCGGATTTTCCCCCCTCCTCACCCCAGCTCCCCATATTTATTTTATTACAAGCATTTTCACTAAAATGATTAACTCAATTTAAAATTTCAACTGTTTCCTTGCCAAGGATTTGAGGAATTTTCATTATTTCCTTTGGGAATTCTGAGACTGCGGTTAGGCAGTTTGGAGTTCAAGACACGAGAAATGCCAGCACAACTGAGGACTTGGCTGTAAAAGCATTTTCAACATGAAAGAATTCCAGCATTTCATAAAAGGAAGTGTAGTACTTGAAGAGATATGTTGATATAAGGAAGGTCTTAGCAAAACGAAAGCCAATCTATTATTGCTTAAGTATCAAAGAAATCCCTTTGTAAAGGTGCTAAGCCCTCCTGGACAAACACGGAATGTGTCTATTTATTTGTTGTGTATTTAAATGGTTTATGTACGATTAAGCAGCCAAGCCAGTATTACTGAGCTGGCCAGCGTTTTTGGAGCTCTGTGGCTGTAGGCAAACATCAGTGAAAAGGTAAAACTTCTCTGCTAGGATGTGTCTGCAGGGCTGTTATTTAACAGAGATCTCACCAGCCATGAGAGAATAGGTGTTTTTCTGAAAGGTGGTCTTAAAAAACCAGATCCTGCTGGTTCCAGCCTGCAGATCTAACGGACCAATTCCGACCCCTTCAACCCCCGTGGGTGGAGGGTGATCTCAGTTTGTCACTGCAGCTAGAATTGCCTCAGAGTGATTTTTTTAGCCTTATTTTGGGGGTTGAGCACAGTGACACTCTCTCTCTGTGCTTTGCTTGCAGGTGAGGAGGGAGTCCCAGGGCAATAAATCACCCTCGGGGCTGATGCTGCAGTGGGTAGGAGCCAAATTGCTTTGCTTTCATCTGCCTGGAGTGGGCAAAGTGCTCCTGGCACAGCCCTGGAGAGCTTCTCCTGCATGGCCAGGGCTGGGGATCACCACATCAGCTCTGCACAGCTGCAGGAACCCCTCTCCAAGGAGAATCTGTCCCACAGATCAGCCTGTCCGTGCTGGAATGATCCCAGGGGCTGTGCCAAGGCCACACATCTGACCCTACATGGGGGGCTACTAAATCTCCCCCTGGGACCTACAGCAAAACCCCACCAAATGAGCCTTTCCCATCCCATGGCCTGAGCAGCACAGCTCCCCAGGAGCTCTGCAGGGCTGGGATCCTGCCCTTCCCATTTATGCAACAGGGAAACAAACAGCCGGGTTACCATGGGGTCCAAGCGGTGCTGCTGTAATCACAACAGGCTGTGCCTCGCCTCGTCCTTTGCTCCCTAAATCACACAGGGGAGGTGGAAAGTGCAGGCTGTCTCTTGGCCAGGGGACCTGGGAAAGCCATGGGAGCAGGAGGCAGGTATCCCAGGGTGGCTGAAGGGGTGCAGTGCCTCAGCCAGCATCTGCTTTGGCCAACATCTGCTGGCCAGAAGAGCAGCGTGGAAACTGGAGATGCTTCGCTGGGGAGCCTCAGGAGCAGTGATCATCCTGCTGAAAAGTGACTTAATTGGTGACACTTCAGTAGAAGCCGCAGCTGCACCGTTCTCCCAGCTTCCCCATAAAAAGGGAACGCCGATGTTGTAACATAAACAGGATGCCGAGCGCTGATCCGGAGCGGTTCCCGATGGAAACAAATGTGCTCCCATGCTGTTCCAGTGCACTGCACGCCGTGGGGCCTGTCAGCAGGATGACAGTCCTGAGAGACAGCTCATTTCCCTCTGCTCTGGGAATGGCATCACCCTAAATGAGCCCCCAGTACAGCCCAGCACCTAAGGAGAGTTTAGGTTTTGCCAGAGATTTGCTGAGCAGTGTCGTGTCTATCCCGGGATCCCTGGCTCCTTTTTCTCCTTATAGCTACTCCTCACCTTGGGATCAGTGGGGCAGCACCTGTTAGGGATGGGAAAGTGAAAAAAAAAAGGGGATGTCTGCAAGTTTTCAGAGCAAATATGTCAGTTTGGACTCTCAGGGTCCATCAGGCTTCCATCTTGCCACCAAAACACCTGGGTTGCTGATCCTCCTCCTCAACGCCCTCTTTTTGCAAATCAACTCCATCTGCAGTGCCTAGAACTGGCCTCCTAAAAAGGATCATTCGGAATATTTCCTGGAAAAAAAAAACAACAGAAGAGAGCAAACCCTGAAGACTGGGCCCCCGCTCAGGAGGAGTTTGGCTGAGCCAGATGCCACCAGCAAGGGACACGAACAATAGGGACTTGGTGGGGGGCAGAACAATGGGGTTGGCAGCAGGGGCTGAGCTCAGGAAAGTACACACAAGCTCTGGGAGATGGTGGCTGGGTGCATGTGCCTCTGCAGAGCTGGAAAAACTGCACTTTAAGCAAGCCAGGCAGATATTGAGGTGATTTTTCTCTGACCAACCAAAGGGCACTAAACAATGACTCAGAAAAGGCATCCTCAGCCCTTTGTGGGGAGTTGGGGGACCCTGGCGATGCTTCTTAGGGGTCTATGAGCTGTTCGGAGGGAAAAGGGAGGAAATGACCCATGGAGAGCAATCCTGGACAGGCTCCTGGGGCTCGGAGCATGGGAGGTTTTGCCAAGGTCTCCACACGTCTGCAGTGGGAGAAAACCACACGTGATCTCTCAGAGACAGCTCAGAGAGCCCCCAGTTAATGTGTCCCCATGGAAAAAGTCTCTCTGTTCCCCTTAAAAGTCTCCCCTCAGTGTCTCTAATTGTAAACAAAACTGAAGTGAGATCAGAATTTATTAAAAAAAAAAAAAAAAGGGAGCCAAACTCAACAACCAAGCCCCAACGGTGGCCCCATCGTTTTTCCCCCCTCCCCTCTCCTGGTGCTAAAAATGCAGGTAATCCTGGTTTTATTTTCCTGCAACTAAATTTGGTGATGATGTCATGTGTGTGGCTGAGCAGAGACGTTTACTGAGTGGAGAACTAAGGCTCGAGGATGTATTTAGTATTAATTTATGCACAGCAAATAAAAGCTTTGGTGCCAGAAGATGGGCAGCTCTGTACAGCAAAGAGTCTACAGGGCTCAGGCCTGCTCTGTCTAATCCCGAGGCTTTTTACCCCAAACCAAGGCTTTTGGCACCAAAAAGCCAAAGGATTTTCCACACAGAAGGTGGAAATCTCTAGAGACCAGCAGCTCCCACTTTGAGGGTTTGGGATACCCCTATTTAAGATCTCTGAGTAACAGGGACACCTGGCCACCAGAAAGGGTAATTAGCCACTCATTAGAGCCCGAATTGAGTGAGAAGATTTGCATCTCATGTCATGGCCACCAACAGCCAAGCTGATATTTTGTTTTCACATCATAGGAAAAAATACCAAGTGCCAAGCCATGTGGTAAACCAAAATAGCTTATGAAGCATGCAGGTTTTAGAACACGGGGAAGGATGAACCAGGAAGAAAAAAAAAAAGTAGCTTTATATATATAGATGCTGAAAACCAAATAAATCACATGACCCAGCCCAAAAAAGGCTTCAGTGAAAAGTTTGTGTCTGGGATTAAGAGCACTAGTCATTACTTTAACTATGTATGGTATGTTCTCGTTTTGAGAAATGTGTACAGCAAATATTTTAGCCTTTTCTCATGGAAGGATCCGAAAGGCAGAGAGCTTTTCAGTATTACACAAATATTAGCCTTTCCAGGACAGTGTTGGCTGGATGGCTGTTTCCTGTGTTCCTATATTTCCCTGTCTGTGCCTGCATGTGTGCCCTCTAACTCTGTGCAGGGTTTTTGTGGTGGTTTTTTTGAAGGGGAACCTTCCTTTTCCTGTTAAGGGTGGTGAAATGTAGGGCAGATCTGAGCTGTGCTTGGTTTCTCCCCTGACTTCCACCAGTCTTGGTTGATAAACACTGAAATATTTGATGGGGTTTAGCGTGTTTTGGGGCTACTGGCTTTTAACTGCTCTAATTTAGTACCCCACAAAGGCTTTGGGAATGTCATGGTGTGCTGAGAGCACAATTTGACCCCTGGTTTATCAGGTTTATGAACAAACCAGGCTCTTTCCATCTTCTGGATAATTCATATTTATGGTGTGTGATTTAGGGCTCTTCAGGACTTGCCAATGTCCCCAGGTGTCCCCTCACAGCCACTAAAGTGAACATCACGCTGGAGATACACGAACAAAGCTTCCCTCCTAAAAACGGACTGTAAACCTAACCCAGCCAGGCTTGACCTCTCCTGGACATGCAAGTCATGGAATCTTGGAATCACCAAGGTTGGAAAAACCCTCTGAGTTCATCGAGTCCAGCCGTTCTCCCAGCACTGCCAAGGCCACCACTCACCCACGTTCCCAAGTGCAGGAGGCACTGCCCAAGGGTGTGGATGTGGGAAGAAGCTCAGGAGATGTTCTTGCTCTTGCTGATGCTGCCATGAGCTGTCACGAGGCCTTTGGGAAGTCACAGGGTGTCCCTGCCAGTGAAATGGGGATAATGACACGGAGTGGCTTTGCCACGTGCTCTGCGTTTTGTTGACAAACAGAGCAGAGTAAAACCAAGGTATCCCTCTATTATTATGTATCTCAGTTAGAAAACTTCTCAAAGAATATTTTGCCCATCTGTTGTTGATAGAATCCCAGAATGGTTTGTGTTGGAAGAGACCTTAAAGACCTCTGCCATGGGCAGGGACACCTCCCACTGTCCCAGGTTGCTCCAAGCCCTGTCCAGCCTGGCCTTGGACGCTGCCAGGGATCCAGGGGCAGCCACAGCTTCTCTGGGCACCCTGTGCCAGGGCCTCACCACCCTCACAGACAGGAATTTCTTTCTTATGTCTACACTAAACCTATTCCCTTTCAGTTTAAAGCCATGTTATATTTTCCATTAAAATAAGCCTCTTTTAAAACCTGGACTTACTGAGCTGTGGTCAGCAGTTCTTCATGTTCCTTCATTTACAGCCCACTCCCCTCCAGAAGAAGTAAGCTGTTTAAATACCTTAATTGATCAACAGCTCTGTTGTGCTGGTAATGCTGCTTTGGGGCACATTGATAGATTAAAAAAAA
>WEKY01046535.1:0-10090 GCA_013390045.1 Picathartes gymnocephalus
ATATATATATATGTGATCTTTGAGGTATATGCATATGGACTCACACTGGTGTGCATAACTGAATTATTTGGTAAAGAGTGCACATGTATAATTTTAAAACAAAAAGCTATAAATAATAAAAAACACTTTCTGTTCTATTGCATCTGATGCTGGATTGTACTAATGGATGATTCCATAGGACTTTAGAGGTATTGGGATACATCATGCAGATATGCTTACCTTATATAACGTGTGATTGCATGATTCTATGTGTGTATGACATCATTCTGGAGTGCAGTAGAATATATGTTTTCGGAGTAACCTCCCCAGATATCAGGCTAAGTTGTTCTCAGCAGCTGGCAGGTTGAAAGCTAAGGCACAGCATGTGCTCTTTATGCAACACTGCTACTATAGAAGAGAGACCTGATGTTTCAAATCTGTAAAAAGATGCTTCAGCAGCTGTACTACCAGCCAGTGAGAGTGGCATTCCCTTGTTGCACCCTTCAGCCACAGAAGACCATAATTGAATAGCATGTGAATCCTTTGCTGCCTGAAGCATCCAGGCAGCAGACCCAGAGGTCCTTTCAAATCAGGGTTTTACGGTTCTTCCTACGTCACAGGAGATGTTAGTGCATTTCTGCTTCACAAAGACAGGCAAAACTGCAGCAAAACCCAAAAGATTTTGCAAAGAATGATTCAGGAAGAAGGTCAGCATAGCAGAGAAATAGGTACAAAAGAAGCTGACTTCTTGACAGAGCTACATGTACAACAATATGCCTGCATGACAGAAAATATAAAGCATCAGAAAGGTTAATGTAATGGTAACATATGTAAAAAAATAACAGTACTTTGCATGTATATTGAACAGATGAGTTGCTCATTCTATAGTAGTTGACTGTATAAGGCTATTTACGCATACATCACTAAGTTCAGCCTGACTTCTGCAGTGATGGGACATAATTGATCTTTAAAAGTTTTATGAAAGACTCACAGTATGTGAACTTCTTTTGTTTAATTTTGCATTTCAATCAATTGCCAGGAATATCACAATGGTGGAAAAATACCAGTTTTCTCCTAAAAACTTTTTATAGGCAGTATTAAATCAATAAGTATATTAATGTATTACAGCAAAATATTTAGCACCATGATATTTTTCACTTTGTATCTGGAATTTATGGAATAAAAGCCAACAACATTGTGATAAATTGATCCACTTCCAGGAGGAATGATGGTAATATTTCATCAGCATCATACTGAGTAGCAAGATTCTTCTTTCAGAACAGCATTAGACAAATCAGACATTGGAAACCTCTGGGTCTTGTGACTGTGGCCTACTTGCCTTTTGTTTAAGAAATTGGTTGGTTAGGCTGGGATAAGTGAGGAAATACTTTTCTTGTTTCCATCATTTGGGAGCAAACAGACAGGGGAAAAAGAATGGGTAGAATCCCACTGCTCTTCCACTGGACAACAGGGGTGTCATAATTTAGCAGAAATACACTACAGCAGTGAACCTCTTTCTTCTGGAATCTAGGAAGGATCAACAATCTCGTGAACCACCTCATCTATCCCTCAGTATTCATGCTGGTACAGCAGCACTTTGCGATTGACTGTGTCCTTGTGACAAAATGAAGGCATCAGTTGTTGCTGTACTAGAGATTGTGATTAAAGCACTCACAATAGCTGCTACTACCTGTAGTTTTAATTAAAGCACCTGTTCCTTCACCTCCTTTTGCATCTTAGTTTTGAAACAATTGCTCAAAAACTTAGTCTTGTTTTCCAGGCTTTTTGTAGTAGGAACTATAATAAGAAATCCTTGCACAACTACTCCTTTATCCCTTCAGCTATTTATCTTTGAATATATGTCAAATACATCTTCAGCACATTTTCCAAAGATGGTTAATATTTTGATATTGGAAAAGCAAGAAGAGAGCTGTGAGCCAGCCTGGCAATGGCTTTAGCTGTGTATTATATACTTTGTTGTGTAGCAGGTTGAACTGATGAGGGAGATGGAAACTATTCTCAAGGCCCATGTACTTTCATAGACATGAAAAATAAATTGGTTAACCTTTTAGGAGAGCCTCATGTGCTGCAGTGGCTTTCCTCAGACCCCAGTGGCAGATGTAGGAGCTCTTCCTGAGTTTTGAGCCTGCTGGGTTTCCAATAGTTGTGCACAAAGGCCTCTGATGATTCATTCTTATCCTCCTCTGTGACATTCCCAAATCCCTCTGAGTCCTCCTGATGTCCTGGTGACCACCTGGCTTATCCTTAGCCCTCTGTGTAGGGGTGAAAGAGTCAGGGTTGAGCACTCTAAGGAGGATTTGCTGTGCAACTGAAAGGGAATGTTCTCAGGTCTAACATCCTGCAAATGGATCACTGCATACAATTACTATAAATTATTGAACCAAAGTAGTAAAAACTACACTTAATGCATCGAGTAAAACAGAATGAAAATAGCTATCTCTCCCCCTCACAGTCTCTCTTATTCCTGTCACAATCTAACATGGAGTTCCCACTGCAGACAAAATTATAGCAGAAGGGCTATTTAACTTAGACAGGGGTCTGTGTACACAAACATCACAGCTTGTGTTGCAGGGTGATTGGTTGTAACATGGATAGTTTTGTCTTTGGTTAAACCTTCATGCTGTCAGATGGTATTTCCCTGCTTTGAATGGTAATTGTCTTCTAATGTTGTTAGGCAGCTGCAATGCCAGTCTGATAGCTGTGGGATTTGGGACACTTGCTATGCTACTTGCTGCTGCAATAAAGTAATTTTAATTTGGTAGATTCCTGAAAAGGCTTATTCTGTGTAAATGACCTAGCCAGGCATGTGAATAGCATGCTCTCCACCTTGCTTTCCCAATGAATCAATCCTAGTTGAAAGAAGAAACAGAGGGTTTTCTATAAATCTACCTTGAGAAAGTCACAACAGATCTCCTCTTGAAATTCATACAACAGGTACAGAGTCAATGTCAGAAGGAGAGTTCAAAGAAACCTGAAGTGTCACTGTGTAGGGACTGGTGACTCAGCTATGGGAAAAAACAGGTAATGAATGACACTAAAGGCGGGAACACGAGCTGTAGGGGTATTGGCAGACTAATGGGTGTAATTATCATAATTGTGTGGAAATCACTTGAGTCATGACACTACCTGTCAGGTAAGTGCAGAAGACCATTCGCAAGCCATTGAAAGGGATCCAAGTAGCCTGTAAAGAAGCTTCCAAGAAGGACAAAAATGAGCTTCATCAAAGAGCAGTTCCAGTACGATTACTTGCAAGTAATTGTGCAGTTACATATAAAACATTTTTCTGAAAATCTTTCCTCCTTCTTTGAAAAAATTTTGAGGCTGTATAAACGGTGGATTAGTTATTTGGAATAATTTACCCAATGATTTTAGCATTGCCTCCAGCAACCAGAAGAAAAATAGGAGGCCTGTTAGTTTTTAATTTTATAAGATCAAGCCACTAAGGACAAGGAAATGGCCAAAATAGATGGCAATGTGCAGGCTGTGCACCTTGCTCTTAGGTCTGTGATACTCATAGCTGGCTTTGTAACAAGAGGGGAGTGTAACACACTGATGCTGCTGTTTCAGAACTATTTTTTGTCATGGAAAGGTGTTTAACTAAACTAATGAGAGAATTGGCTTGGCAGAGAATGGCAGAACACATATCAAAGGTGTCCTGTCGTATAGGGATGGAGAATGGGAAAAACATGTCTAATTAGTGCCCAAAACTGTGGCTGTAGGAACACCTTCTTGCAAGCCACATGCTCCAAGAAATGATCAGGTACACCCTTCACTGCTCAAGTAGGTGCTTTATAATGAAGAAGCCTGAACTTTGTCTTGGAAGTGCATCCTCCTTCAGCTGCTGTCATTGGCACATTTTGTTGTTTACTTTGTTTGAGACTCAGTTAAAACCTGACAAGCTTTGATAGACTATGTCAATTGGTTTTTTCTTTTCTTCATAATACCTATTGTATTTTGCAGTACTCTGTAAAAAATGGAGGTTCTTTGCTTATAGTGAGAACAAGTCAGAAGAGAAACATGACACACAGAAAATGGATATTGTTTATGGATTTGATAATGTTGGCTCAAATGTCTGCATAAAAAGTTCCCTTTTCACTTTTATCAGAATCACAGTCACATCAAATGGCTTTTATGTTCTACCTCGGGTAAAATATTCACCTTGTGGGCTTGGCCGAAACTTTTAAACAGAGGTAGAAATATTTATGATCCAGCAGAAGCTCAATAAATCCCAGAGAAGCTGGTGCCTTTTTGAATACGATCTTTTCAGCCTCTGTGTTCCAGGCTTTGCTCTCTACTCTCTAATTTTCTAATTTCCTCCACACAATTCTAGTTTTGTTCTGCTGAGTCTGCACCATGGGAAAGAACTGTCTTTTCTTTCTGCATGGGTGGGCTAAGGTTTCCTTGGAAAGCGTGGCTGGGAGTCACTGACACAACTGCAGCCCATGGCCACAGCGTCCCTGCAAAGTGCATGTTGCTGTTCTCACTTTACAGATGGCTAAATGAAAGCAGAGGAATGAAGGGATTTGCCTAAGGCCACATAATAAATCAGTTGCTTGTGTCGGATTAGTCACAGCTCAGGATTTCCCTGCTGCCAACTGCCAACCCTGCATTCACTCCACCACTCACTCCACTGTTTCCAGTGCCACAGGGATTGTTTTTGCTCTACTAGTTTAGAGGACATGTAGATGGTCGTGCTCAAGACATAACATAGTCCTGCTGTAAATTATTTTAAGAGACTTTGCTGCCCTTATGTAAGGTGGAAGATCTGGGGTAAATTGTTTCTGCTTGCATGGTTCTTGGCACTGTGAACTTTATGTCATTGCACATTTTAATAACATTTTTCTGGTAATGTGAAGATTGACAAAAATGTGCTAGGTTAAGCCATGGAATTCTGGATTTCTTTCCATAGTTTTTATTTAGGCCCAAAAAGTAACATTATACATACCTTGACACATAAACCAAAAGCTAGGGTAAAAGTAGGCCTGTCCATTGTGCAATGTGGGATTGTTTCTCATCTCATGTAAACTAGCTGATGAAGATTAGCACAGAGCAGGGCAATCATCCTGCACATGCTTCCTCCTGGAGATGTGCTCCCTGCTTTTTCTTTGGTGTAAATAGTACAGCCAGCAGTGAGCATTTGGAGCACTCTTTCTGCACAAATATAGCTGGAGTTTTGCTCCAGCAGCTGAGGGGGATTGCAGGAAAGGGTGTATGTAAGTACTTAACTGGGAGCACGTCTGGGTTTAGACAAAACCAACAGAAAATGTGATGTATATGTGTTGAAAAGAAAACCAGCAGTTAAGGTGTGAGCAGAGCTGCCTGTGACATGCACTGGAGTACCTAAATAGAGCTTGTTTCAGGAGTAAGGAGTAGCACGGAGAAGCCATGGAGGCAGCAGAGAATATCTACAAGGCAGAGATGCATGGCAAGCAGAGGAAGGAAAGGATTTGCTCCTGCAAGGTGCTGAGCACCTTTGATGCCCACTGAGTTCAGAGGTAAAAGGGAAAATCCTGCAGTTATATCTGTGTAAGATGTGTCTTAAGTGCTCCTGAATTTTCTTTCTTATAGTTACTGCCTTTTCATTGCAAACAATGTAATGTGAGCAGATCCACTGTGCTTTTTTCCATTGCGATGCTAAATTGTTATAGCTTTCTGATCACATGTTCTGACAAAGCTCATCCAGAAATACACATCAAAAAGGGTGACTTTTGATGCTGTCACTTTTATTGTCTCACTGAATAATACCAGAGAATTTTTCATCCCTGAAACACTTTTTCTGGCTGGCCCACGTAGTAAAGTCAACTCACCGATGTCCACAAAGAATAAAATCTTCCTGTGAGGCTCTTCCTCACCTCTGTTTCAGTCAGTGGGATGTGAGCAGGGAGGGTGGGATCAAGCTCTACAACAGCCATAGGAGCAGCGTGGCCATGTGCAGAAATTTCACTTATGTTGCTCCCAGCTGGAATGGTTGTGTTTCTCTGCATTTGCAGACGAGTGGTTACCCTTAAACTGCCTTGCTGTTTGCGGCTTTTTTTCCCAGCAGTGAGATAAATCAGAGTGCTGCTTGAAAAGCAGCACCCCCCCCCACCTCTACAGACTTGTGACACTGTCAGGATGGGTTTTGTTTGTCAGTGCATTGCATGGAAGCAAACACACACCATTGCTGGCAGATGTAATCTTGCTCTGAAGTCCTGCTTTATGCAAGAACAAAAAATTCGTCATTTCTACTAGCTGCAATGTTATGAAATGTCTGAAAAAGAGCATGAACTAACCAAGCAGACGAAAACTCCCTGTGCACAGGGTATAAAAAGTGAACATTACGGATGTTTTCTTCTTGCAAGGTGAGGTATGATTAAGTGCACAATAATGTAAGTTATTTATTCATAAGAGGATTGAAGGACTGTTTCTTCCAGTGTGCAGAGGCTTTTGATTTTGCATAGCTGAACTGGAACATATTGTTGGCTTCCACTGCTGTGACACTGTGCAAATCCTTAATCACAGCCACTTCAATGGAATAGGTTATCTGTAATCTGGAGACATAACTTCTTCAGCAGAAGATCTGCTGCCATTAAACATATGAGATTAGCTGACACAAATTCTTTTGGGTAAAGTGTCTTCCACTGCACAAACCTCCAGTGCCTCATACTTAAGTGCAACTGTATACAGTTAAAAATAAAAAATATTTAAAAATATGCATATGCAGCTATGAAATGTCATGTTTGGAAGAAGTGTAGCTATGCAGCTATGTTAAAAGCTATGCAAATGTACCACTTTGCTGTAAAAAAGAATTGTTTATATAAATATGACATCAATTAGATATATTTTTCTGCTATGTATTATAATCTCTGTATTGTATAGGATAAATTTTAATGAAATTGTGCAAATTTGTTGTAGGCCAATTCAGTTTATACATGAAGCATTATATTAGCAAAATTCCTGCTTCAGATAGGAATTTCTAGGGATCCCCCTGTGTGGTTTTTATGCTTTTTGTAAAAGTAAAATTTCTTCAGAATTCTTTTTTGTTTGTTTGCTTGTAAATGTATAAAACCAGACCAATTTCAAGCCCCAAACTGACCATGACTTTCTAAAATATGGTGCTAAGAACCTCTCCCATTACCAATTCTCAAGACAAAATTCATGTTGAGGGTTGATTGCAGGCAGGCCTCTGGCCATGCGTGGAGCTGCTGACATGTTTAGATTAAGCCTTTTGTAGCATTGTCTTTCACTTACTTCCAGAAAATGTTGTGTATTGCCATGGCAGCTCATTGCTGGGTTACTGTTTTGGAATGACAAAGCAGGGAGGTCGGAAAAGCAGCTGAACAAATGAGTTGCTCTTATAGCCCAGAGCTCTCATCATGGGAGCATCACACACCTCTCTGTCATTATTATTATTATTATTATTAGCCCCAAAGAAGCCTGAGGTATATACCAATGCACTTAGTGCTGTGCTTTCAGAGGCACTGATACTTTTTTGTCAGAGGCAGTTCTCTGTCAATATAATTGTTCTCATGGTGGTGAACAAGCTGCAGTCAAGCAGCCTTGAATACTGGACAAGTTGAAACAACAAAGCAAAAGAGGAAAATAATTTTTTTGTAGCTGGAAGGAAGAACATGACTTAAAATTGCACGGACAAAATAAGATGAAGGGAATAGAATAGAACAGAATAGAATAGGATAGAATAGGTAAGTAAATACCACCCACATACTATTTTAATATATATTTGTCCAGCTGAAAGGACATGCAGAAAACGATTTAGACCCTCAATTTGGTGGGGTTTGTTTGTTTGTTTGTTTGTTTGTTTGGTTTTTATTGTGATTTTTTTTTTTTTCCCAAGGAATATTGTTGCTGTGTTGATGCTGTATGCAGCCATGGTAGCTTGAAGTTATATGAAGCCTGATCTTTAACTACTTTGTGAGAGGGAAGTCATTGGTTTTTTAAGTGCTGGAGATGCAACATCATCAGTTCTGTCAGCTGCTTAAGGGGCATGTTGTTGCCTGTGACCTTTTCTTCTAAGAAGCAGGGTCTGGGATGAGCAATATTGGTGAAGTAATGCCCATTAAAGTACACTTCAAATTTATAGCAGTACTCTTGCTAATACTTGGAAGTCACAATTTGGGCTTAAGGCAGGAGCTACTGAGGGGAAGGCAGTCCATTATAGTGTTTAGGCAGTATCAGGTGGCTTGATACTCAGACACTGAGTTTTGAGAGTGGGGAAATGCATGGGCTCTGGAACAAGTAACAAATATATCAGATGAGTCATCTCTTGCCTGCTAACATTTATTTCTAGACTCTGTATGGTTAATACATAATATTATTTCCTATTCTGTTCACACTTTCTATATGTTAGGTTGAATGTTATAAGGACATAGGAAACCTGTATGTATAGCTGTTTTCTATCAGTAGGGCTTTTTGTTTGTTTTTTTGTCTTAGTTTCACGGTTATTTGGTTTTTGTTGATGTGTGTGATCTTCTGTGGAAAGAGTTGCTTGAGAATGTTTTATAGGAATGTTTCTGTCTTATTTAGTACAAAAGTAAAAATGATTTTTGCTGGAAATTTCCTAACACTCAATTTATTTAAAAGTAATGCATTTCCCTTGATGGGATTTTACACAGGCTCTGAGATATATAAGTGAACCTTGAGGGTAGCAAGTGAAAAAACTCAGTCTGTATTCCTGTGATCCCCCACTACTCACAGTAGGCTGTTTGCAGTGGTGCAATAGGCATACCCAACTCGCAGAACAGAGTTCCAAATAATTTGGGTACAAGCTCAAACTGCCTTACATGCCCAAAAGTCCTTCTACGTACCCTCTTCTGAAGAAGTGACCATTATAGAACTCCCGGCCTTCTTCCAAATAAGTCATGTAACCTACAGCACTAAAAACTTTCTCGTGTAGATGGTGTCATAAAGTATTACAGAAATCTTAAACCTGGGAATGTCTGGGTGTGGAAGCACTGAGGGAAAATCAGGAGAAGGGCTATGAAAATGGTGTGTGTTGATGGTCAGCAAGATCTCAGCACACATCTACCTGCAGCTTCCCACCAGGACTGGGAGACAAAGGGCAGTGAGAAAACCCTAATGGAGGTGGGGATGGGGACACTGACAGTTCCTAACAGATAGAAAAATTTTACCTAAAGCCAGTGCATGGTTGCCAGCATAAGTGGAGCACAGAATATGTAAGAAGGAGTTGACAGCTGGAGTCCCTTTTTCCCAATGTCATTGGAAGGGCTCCCTGATACAGCACCTGCATATACATTGTTGCCTAGATGCTGGACAAATGTCTTGGGCTCACACATTTTAGAGTTGTATGTGGATAGGAGAAGATGAGTATCAACACCTGAAACTGGTTTTGTTTAAATATAAAACCATCCTGTATGGTCTGTCACTGTGAATTCCTATGTGGCTGCAAAAATATTGCTACATTATTTCCTACAGTGTTGCCTGCTGTTCTGCAGGATTAATGTAATCTGCACATGAGATGAAAATCAGACTTTATATTTAAACAATGCACTTATTGTGTCTTTCCTTGCAAATGATGTATTGCAGTAAATGTACAGTATACTTCCCTTTTTTAAAATTTGGATTGTATTTAGAAAGAATTTTGGAGCTTCATAATGTGAAGGGTGGATTCTGTAGGAGGTGAACAGAGTACATCTGGTTGTGGAGGAGGATGATGGCAGTGTTCCTCAGTGCAAAGGTACAAGGGGCAGAAAGCAACAGGTAGGGAGAAGGTGCAGGATCAGCCATGTCTGGCTGCTGAAGGGTGACACAGAGTGGGGCTGGGTTGATGTGGGTTGTGACCCTGCAGGGAATTGCTGGCCCAGGGATGGTAGGAACATACCATACTTGTAGGGGAGGTAGTATTTCACTGAATCAAGGAGGGACCGGAGTGATGCAGCGGTTTTTATTGGTTAATTGTAATTTGGTTTGTTCCATGTACCCCTGTTCGGACCCTGTATGCTCTCCCTGTCAATTATCTGTCCCCTCCCCTGGTCGAGCGTGAGAATCCCTCTCTCTCCCCTGTCATTCTCCTTTCACCCCTGCCCCAAGTTCTAGAAGGGTCTCTGTCATTTGGCTATGCATTGGCCCTCAC
>WEKY01046535.1:10100-37743 GCA_013390045.1 Picathartes gymnocephalus
GTTTGTGCCTCCACCCCTGGGATCCTGAGGGTATGAAACCCCCTGTCACCTGTGTTTCGGGGTCTCCCGGAGCAGAGCATAGGAGGCTCGATCCTTCTATGTGAAACTCCTGGTGGCCTGACTCAGTCAGTCTCTCCCCATCAGCCAAATAAATCTTAGTTGGTATGCAGAGCTGCTGAGTCCTCCCCGCTTGGCTTCTCCTCGCGGTGGCCACCTGCTCTTCACGCTGCTATCGGCTCTGCTCACTGTGGCTGCGATAGGGTTCTGGGGATCAGAGAAGGTCCCCAGAGAGATTGCCTTCGACCGGCGCAGCCACAGCACCCCGGGCAGCAGAGCAATTAGCGATTCTGGAGGATACATGCCAGAAGTGACTGAAAATGATGAAATGATCTGAACTGGATGAAGTTCCAAGGCTTGGAGATGGAGAAGATCAGGCAGCTTTTCAGAATCTTTTGTGTGTGTCTGTGAAATAAACTCCCTTGGTTTTGGGTAGGAGTATATACGGACCCATATATGAACTGAGAAAGGCGTGGGAAGTTTTCTGTTGTGAAGAAAAACATGAAGATAATTATAGACCATTGAAAGAACAATAATTTGTCTGGAGAAAAGATGAATGAATGGAGGGGAAATTCACATTTTAATGTAGAAACTGGTTATAGGATTCAGTGTAATATGAAACAATGATGCCTTATACAGATTCCATTATAGAAATATCAATCAGTTTCTGACTCATAAAGCTGAAAGAGCACAAGACTTAAGGTCAATGCTAATGGTTTCTTCCCAGCTCTGCTGGATAACCCTAAAATTCTACTGTACTGTGGTAGGCAGGAGTGACCTGCATATTTGTCTGTATGTGGCTCCTCATTGATCTAAATCTGTAGTATGCTGTGTGAGCATCTCAAGCTTTTGATCACGCAAAAGCATCATGAAGCAGTGAACAGATTGGATCACATGGAGACAAAAGTCAATGTTCTTTTGGCAGCTGTAATTTTCCTGAACATTTTTTTTTAATGGTGAAATAGAAGGCTGACATATTCCTTTGATTTGAGCACTGACTTGCAACTTAAAATGTCATGGTCAACTGTTTTTTGTCTAAGAGTATCTGAAAATGTCTCAAAACACAAGTTAGTATAGGCTTAAATTTGCTCTATGAGGGTCTCCACATTTCTCTGAAAAATTTTTGAGGATTTACAGGTTGTAAACACCTGATGTAGAACAGTGCTGGTGAAACCAGACAATGTGTCTAATTTCCCCTTGGCATTTGTAAAAAGAATGTGAATGAGATTGGCAGATCTGAACACTTATTTTGTTATGACAGGAGATTTTATTTTTCAGCAGTATGCCAAGAAGGATGGAAATAGAATCAGTCTAAGAAAACCTGCAAAGATTTCTATATTCATTGTTTTTGATGGTCTAGATACATAACTTAAAAATAATGTATCTTGGGTTTCTGCTATTTTCAGTTACTGCTGGCTTATATTAGAATCATGGGAAGGACTGAATAATTAGCAAAGATAATAAAATGTTATTTTTCAAATCTTTTGGTGGATATGATGAAGCTGGAAAGGAAGATGCAGTTAATTTACTTTAACCAAGGTAATGTGATAATTTCTGATTTTGTTTCATTTCCAGTTACTTTACCACAGCACCAAAATACAGAAACATTCAATTTTGCCACTCTCCACTTTGGTTTAGTTCTTTATCGTGAAGAAAAGCCTTTATTTAAAATTATGAACAGTTTTATTGCTTCTCTATTCTGGCCACTGAACAAATCCATGTAAGCACAGCTTCCTGCAGTTTTACGTCATAGCAGCTTACAGACACCCAGGCTGTGCCTATACTAAATTAAATACTAAATGTGTTCAAGACAGTTGAACCCTCTGTCACTAGAGACTGACTGACTTGAAATGATCTTCTAAGCCTTGCTTCTCCTCTAGCTTCAAAACTCACTTTATATTGGCTGTGAGTCCTGACCTGCCTAGAAACACTTGCTCCTCCCTGCTCACCCTTTGCACAGTACCTTTGCTTACTGGAGACAAACCCTGATTTCTTGAGCTTTGGCCAGGCCTTCGATGATGCCCTTTCCTTGACCTGTCCTGTGTTGTGTCTCCTGGGCTGCCTGGGCCCCAGCCACAGCACCTGCCTTCAGGTGGGGTAACCAGCCAGAAGAGGGGATTGCAGACTGTCCCCTATAGCCTTGTGCAGTCCCACACAGGCTCCTCCTCTGTTGTGCTGAGCAGGATAGGAAGGATTTGCTACACCCATTATGTTGTGACTTTTGCCATTTAGTGCAGTGTGGAGACACAAGCTGGCAGAGGAACTGCCCAGCTCCCCAGCTGGCTGGGCTGTGAGCCATGCGTGATAAGCGGGTTTTGGGAACCTCAACGACTGATAAAATTTACTGGTAGGAAGAAATGTGTCCTTCCATAGCTATGAGCAAATTACATTTCTGACTCGAAAGTCAGGAATCTGTTTCCAGTGAGACACTGTTTCTATTCCTAATCCAACTGTGCTTGGCACTGTGGTATAGGAACAGCATGGAAATTTTACATCAAGAAAAATCTGACACCAGGATAACTTAATCTTACCTGGTCTGAACACAAAACAAAGATAACTATATAGGGACTTGAGAATTTATTTATAAAGAGATTTCTCAGGATGTCTTAAAACCAAATTTAAAGTTATAATCTGCTTTTTGGAGCTATAAATTTTTTTTTTTTTTTGCAATTTGCGCACAATTTATTAATCAGCAATATTATTATTGTATTATACATATAAACATACTTTAAAAACATATTTTATTATACATACACATATACTAGCTGTATTAGCATTGTTATTATTATATTAGCATTTTCCAAAATGGTATGAACTTCTTGTGTTATGGGAAGTCTTGACATTTGGTAAGGTATTTGTTGAGCAGATTCCAGTGCTGGTGAAAATTTTTCTGAATGTAGGAATCTTTCCGTACAGTTCAGATATTTTCAGTGTTTTGTGTCAGGTGGCTGCTTAGGACAGAGTATGATCCAGTCTGAAATTACTGTCATTTCCCTTGGAGGCTCTTCCTTTTCTGAGGGAAGCTGTAATATCAAAAGTCAGAAGTGAGGATGGCAAAAGCTTTTCCTCTGTTCTCCCCACACCTCTGCTGAGATGGTCTGACTACTTCAAAAGTTACAAAACCAGGATAAAGAATATGAGGGATATGGTTATCCATACAACTTTTGGTTTTCATACACGAGATATTATCTTTGATTACATAAGCAGTGATTGATGATTAAGGAAGTGGAGTGCTGTTTTGGAAAAATGGGTTTATTCCTGCTTCTACAAGAGAGCTGCTGTGTGGCACTGGGTGAGTCAGTGAAATAGCTGGGCCATAATGTGTTTCCATTGTGTTACACTGAGGGACCAATCTGCTGAAGTGGGTAAGATTTAACGTCTTAACTGGGCATTGAGCTTGCATAAAATCTGAAGGATCACACTCCTATTTGGCTAAACTTGGTGATCAGTGATTAATTACTGCTTTTATCAATTCTAGCTTCAATTTGTGATAAATGAGATAGCCCAATAAAATTTATAAAGGAATAAAATTTATTATGCAGCTGAAAGATCGGTCACAATGAGCCACGATATTGAGGAGCAGCACCGAGCCCGGGGTCGGTACTGGGTGAATGCGTACAGATCTGACCTCTGGCGCATCAGATCTCCCGTGGTTCACCCCGACTGTCTCAGCCAGGGTGATTTTTATACAGTTTTTGGGGGATGACCACATCCAGTCTATTCTTCTCAGCCCTGAATCATATTCATGAGGTTCTTCTTTCACTGTATAGGGCTGAACAAAAAAGGTTTCCTCTTGTCATACTAAAATTTTGATTTTTGTCTTGTCTAAGCAGAGCTCTTCACCATATCTATATACATCCTCCTTGCATATGAAATCTATAAAGCTCCTGTGGCTTAGTCAAATCAATCTGTTGGCTGTACTTATTTTCTTTTGTCTGTGGTGGAATTGTTTGTGTATTAATCATTGAGAGTTTCTTTGAGGAACTCAGTCTCTTTAACAGGTTTCCTCCTTGGAAGAGGAGACAATATCTTGAAATGTTTTTCAATATGTTGAAATCTGTCTTCCTAAATACTGTTTGGGGTTTTTTTTAATTTGTATATTCTCCTTTTTTCCTAAACATGTCATTTCACTCTTGTTTTTTTTTCCCTCCAGATGCCCTTTCCCTTGGTATTGCAATAACTTCCCCCTTACTGGTTAGAAACTCCTGATGGTTTTTTGTGCTATATAATTTCAAAACAATTGTCTAAAGAATAAGCAAAATGTATATTTTCAAAAGAAGTTATCTGCTGGTTTGTCCTGGCTTGGGTCTGTGTGAAAAGCTCCACTGTTACAATATCTGTGATCTTTTCCCCTTTGAAACACACTTTCCAACAGGTCAGCTAGTTTTGTTGGTGACCTGGAGAGGTAACATATGTTCCTTGACATCTTCCCTGATGACAAGGTAATATCTACATTGTATTAAGTAGTGATGCGACATGAATTAACCCAAAAAATCTTTTATTTTAGTTAAATGATCTTTTGATTAGGCTTAACCCCAGGTTTGTCAGTCTTCCAATTTTTGGTGCAAATGTTTATTTTCTTTGGTAGTGCTGGTACATTTTGTAATACTTTCGCATTATCAAGAATGACCTTCATACTACCAGGAAAGAAAAAATATTAATCTTTCTCCAATTTCTTCTGAGTAAAAGAGAGTAAGAATTAGAAACAAATAGGGAAAAATTGAGAGAATGAAAATATGACTGGCTGGGCAAAAAGTCAAAGGGGAGTAACAAACAGGGTTATGTTAGTTCTTGACAATGACAAGAACATACAGGAAATCACAGAAATGTATGTAATCTTCACCCAAATTGTTATAAGGAAAACAGACTAAAACAGTGTCTCCATAATCTTTCATTTGAGCATATGGTTTGAAGAAATGCTCTGGTATCTACAATGTGAAATGAGCCTGAACACAAAGTTCTCTTCTCCTCAGGGAAGTATCGAACACAAATAAGTGGAAATAAGTAGATAACAGCACTTCTGATAAAGGCAGGGCATTATAATGGAAGAGGCATATAAACCAGGCTAAGAAACTATGTTGCTGCTAGGAACCTAATCTCATTCCAGAATTGTTATTAGAAGGAAGAGATTATGTCAGACAGGGAAGGTAATTACTGAACCTCACTCCGTGCTAGCGAGGTTATCTGGAGAACCATGTCCAGTGTTCTACACCGAACCTCAGAAAAGGTGCAAATAAATTGGACAGCATCCAGAAAAAAATCATTGGTACATATGAGAAATGTATGAAGCCCAAGCTAAAAAAATTAAAAAAAAGAAAGGTGGAAAGAACTGCAGCTGTTATTGTGAAAGTCTGAAAGACAAAGGAAGGACTGGAGAATTTTCTGAGATGCTAAAGGGTTTTACAAAGAAACATGTGATCAACCATTCCACATAGTCGGTGGGAAAAAGAAAAACAAAAATAAGGCAATTTAATTTGAAGAAAAGATGGCTGGAAAGTTTTTATCAAAAATTCTTTCACATTGTTAAAATTGTGAAAATCCAGAAGAGGCTACTTTAATCGTCTGATGACATCAGAGATTTTGAAGAAGAGCTGAAACAAATGCTAGGGATGGACTATGGATACTTCAAAATATCTCACCAGGCTTAGTCACTTCCCAGCCCTTCATTCTTATGATTTTTGACTGTGTCTGCTATCTGTAGTTACAATCTATATGTTTAAAATAAGGATATGGTATCAAATAATTTGCCAAAGGGCCTCATTAAACCTAGCATTGCAAGACTGATCATCTTAGCATTGGATAAGCTCTGTAGACCCACAATTTACTTTGGAGAAAAATAATTTCAGTCATCTCTAGCTGAATTATTCCTATTTTTTCATCCCAAGATGAGTAGTTCTCTGAGCAGGGGTTGAATCAGAATCATGTTCTCTGTGTACTCTCTCCAGACTCAGAGTTCGCCTCTCTTGCTCTCCATATTGTTTCTCAGTTCTTTGCATTTTGCTGCAAATGAGACAGGAAAAAAGCCTTTAGCTTTGTGTAGGTTTTTCCTTATTTTATAGAGACACATGCAGCTCCTCTGGAAGGGAGTGCAATGATCAGTGCCCCTTTAGACTGGCAGCTGTTAGAGGGGTGTCTCTTCTCCCTGCTTTTGGGAGGCATCCCAGATACAGAGCTGCAGAAAAAGGAAGGGAAGGCACCACTCCTTTTCTTTCATTGTTTGCCTGTTTTAAAAGCCATTCTGCCACAAAATGGAGGATGAAATTACTGGATACTTGTTAGATCAAGTCTCTTTTGGGCTTGAATTCAAGGATATTCACTTTGGAAGAAATTCTACCCCCACACAAGGTGGGCCTCAGTTAATAGCCTGTTCAGCCACAATGACAGAGTTTCTGAGGAGTAACAGAACTGGGCGTCTGTATGCAAGATTCTAGTCAGAAAATTTGAGGGATTTATGGCATTTCAGGCATACAAATGCTATTTTGGATGACAACCTTACTGATTTATTTTTCTTTTATTTTCTGTACTTTGCAGCAAAGACTGCATCTCCTGCCATGTTATGTGGAATGCCTGCTTACATCTGCAAGGCAAGGGCTGTTTGGATTTTTTCCCACATTTAGGTAGTAGCACACATGCCCACATTTCTAGAATACAGTATTTATGTCACCCTGTGTCAAGTTGCATAAATATACTCTGCAGAGAAGGGAAGGTGACAGATACAAGAAGTCTTTTTTTATTGAAGTATGAAACACTTAGTCTATAGCCTTCAAAAACCCATCTTATGGGTCTAGAAAGGATTGCCAGCTCTGCTTCTGTTTTCAAGGTTAGTGAGCTTTTCATAAGCCTCACTTTTATGTGTGTAATAAAATCATTATTTTAATCCTGGAATGATTCAAGCTATTATTTTATCTCACTACTATAAAATTCTTGGGTTTGATTGTTATGAAGGAATGTTCATTATTCTTGTAGTTGAGTTTATGACAATTGTATTGTTTCATTTAACAAGAAAATTCATTAATAACATAAAGAAGTTTTCTGTTTCAAACTGAACAAGAGAATTCAATCCTAGATGAAAGACAGGCAAAATAAGATATCTGTGATCACTTGTCTTAATCTCTGAGAGCAGGTTTTAGATCTCTGAATGTTTAAAAAATGTATACCAACAATACTTCCTAAATAAAATGAATGGGAATCTAAATTTGTATTACTAGGAAGCAGCAGAAATTTTCTGTATTTAAAGAATAGCTTTCAGTTTCAAATCAAAATAATAACTACAGCAGAAGAATGGGAAAATGCAAACATCTTGGAAAAAGAAGTAAATCTAATAAAATAGACATGACTTGTTTGACTGTTTGGGTAGTGTATAAAGATTTAAATATTACAGGTAAACATCTATTGACAGACAAAACCCCTGCAAAACTGTGAGGCCCTGACTTACTAGCACTAAACTGTGACCCAGCATTCAGAATATCTGGTTCTGGAAATCTAGCTACAGACAAATAACCTCTGTTTCTAGCTGTGAAACAGTCTAAAATAAATTCTTACAAGATTAGAAGGACTTCTCTGACATAGCACTTTACCAAATTAATACAGATACTATTGTTTCAGTTAAGGTATTGCATTATTTGCTTTGTTTCACTTCCTAAAACATCTTTCTCTCTGAAGGAAAGCTAAGCAATGTATTGCTTTAGTTACAACATGGCTTGCACCGTGGTCTGGTGTATAGGATTTGTTCATCTCCTTGTTTTTCAATACTTAATCTTATGACTCAGGAGTGTGCCCAATTAACTTTGGTTTATATGCTCTGTGTGTTTCAAGTGTACAATGTTGTTTCTTGAGAAAAATTACTTTTCTACAAAACTGGGATCATTTCATCCAGCACAGGCCACACTGAGATTATTACCTTATCATGGGTCAAAAGAGAACAGATGTTGCTACTGCATATAGGGTCGGGAGGGACAGATTTGGTTACAGAAGGCAGTAATACCTTAGCTTCTTTAAAACAGTACCACATTCTTGAATGTTATTCAGGGACCTCTACAAGATAGAAGTATTCTAAATTATCTTGGCCTACCACCTTTATTAATTGGAACTACCGTTTAATGGTTCTCATGAAATTTGTAAAGTTAGTGCCTCTAATTTCTTTTGGCCGATAAACTGTTGAGAAATCAGACTACAGAAAAGTGCCCTGTATATAAAGCAATTTATTTTTGCATCTTCTTGTTTGTGAAATGTCTTGCTAAGATGATAATACTTTAAAAAAAAAATCTTTTAGGAATCTGTAAATACAAGTTTTGGGATTTTCAATTTCTGCTCTTTCAATGCAGTATTGTGAAATAGTCATTACCTGACCATTATTCAGATTTTAGTCAGATGGTCATTACTTGAAATATAAATGTAACTTTAACATTGTACATTTGTTTTGAAAGCTGCAGTTCATTACATTGTCTGAATTTGTGTATTTAGATTTTTGGAAGAGTAAGCATTCATTTGAACCCAGAACCTTTGACATAATATAGAACTTATCATAAGTGCGATACTGGAAGGCACCCCTGCTGAAAAATCATTCCTTTGAACATTTTTAGTCTCACCCATTCTACTATGTACAACGTTCTGAAAAAAATAGAGTTGTGCAATGGTCATCAGAACGGGGCTATTTCAAGGTACACAGAAACTATGAATTTTAAAGGTGTGGAGCCTCCCATAAGAATGGGCTGGATCCTCCTCCTTTACTTTCAGTCTTTAAAGCTCCAGTCTGATTTCCCCTACTATTTCCAAGTGAGCAAAGGTGGCCTCAGAGAATAGACAGTCTCCTTGAGGAAGCCTACTACTGCCAATCTAGCCAAATGCTCTACCTCTAGGCCACTTCACCACCACTGTTTTTGCTTTTGGCTACTTGTATATTAAAAGAATGACTCTGTGTATAGTGATGTTTCAGTATTCTTTCCAAATAGTTGCAAGACTAAATATCTTTCCCTTTGAGGGCGATGGTGTAAATGTAAGGACTGTCAGTAGGGAAGTGAGTAGCCTGAAGAACCTAATGATTCCAGTCATAGATAACCCAAAATTTGATTTCTTATCTATAACAAGACATCCAGCTGGAAGAAAAAGAAGCAAAACTAGTTGCAAGACACCTTCAGACTTCCTTTTTTGCCCCAGTGAAATTTAGATGAGAAGTGCCAAGATTATATGTAATGAAACTCTCAGCTAAAAATATGATAAACTTTTAAATGCAACAAAGGCTAAGCACGTTAAAAGGTGTAATAATTCGTCATCCCAAGAGAATGTGTGTGAAGACTCATGGAAATGTGATAATGGATTCTGATGCTGATGTATGAACCTTTTCCAAAATGTATAACCTCCTCCCCTGCCATGCAAAGAAACTGGTGAGTATTACATGTTCAGAAAACAGATGTAATCCTTGTCATAAAAATGCTTTTTAAAATTTGGCTGACTGCTTTCTCTTTTTGTTTAACTGTCTTTACACGTGCTGGGTAATGAAAATTGAGGACATGCCTCCTGAAGAGGAAGTGTTTCCACCCACTGTAGACCTCTTGGCGTCCATTGTAATGTCATACAACTGATTTGTACCTAAAATTTGAAAAAATAATTATACATGCCTTGGGTTTGAAAGCAACTTTTCTCAATCAGGTGATAGTGAACCTCCAAGTTTTATGCTTTTTTAAGGAAAAGACACTAGAAAACTGGTGGTTTTCTTCTTTTTATTGTAGCCAAGTAGCAACTGGGAAACAAGAAATGGTAGCCACTTCAGAAATACACCTGTGAGTTCCAAATCCATAGTGAATCAGAACCATGAAATTTCCCTATGAGAGAAATGCCCTAAAACAAGTGACGAGATAAAATTATAGCTAGACTATAAGTCTAGAACTTGCTATATTGGGTCTTCAGTAGGAACTGCAGTGTGCAGTTTAAGCTTTGGACACTTGCTTAGCAATGGAAAACTACCATCCACTACTATCCACTATTCCAACTACTATCCACTCTAGGTGGATAATTTCCTTTTCATAAGGAAACAGCAATGAGCCATATCTTCAAAAAGGAAAAATAGAAAATAGCACTAAGCAAGTAAAGTTTTTGTGACATATGCTGAATGGTGAAGACTTCTACAGAACGTTTTACATTCTAACTGAATGCATAGGAAGATATTTCCTAATTCTAAACAAATAAACACTCTTGAATTTTAAGTATTTACAATTATTATGAACCAGTTAGTAGTCAACAGAAATAAAACAAACACGTATGAAGAAAAGGAAAGTAGGAGGTTTTGTACCACTACCATCCTACATCAATGCTGGCTTACAGTTTCTTAAGGACTGTTTAGTCCTATAAAGATTTTCACAGTAGCAGAACACATATTATTAGTTACAAGTTTATTTGAAACTTAGCTCAGCTGATGGAACTTATGTTCCCAAAGTGACTTTTTTTTTTTTTTTGCTGTTGTTTTGTTTTTAATTAAAAAAAAAAACGTCTATAGGGTCTCCTTGTCCAAAATTACTATGGTGACAAAACAGATCTCTGAGCACAAATGCATGTCTGCAGCAACCCAACTGAACAGGTTACATGTTCAGCATTGAATTTCTATTCTAGGCTGACACCACGGGAATGAGTTAATATATTCACATGGAACTATAGACTGCTCTAAGAGTAGCAGACAAGCCAAACCGTGTATGCTTGCCCTGTGGGGTCCTTAGCACTGCAGAAGGGAGAAGACATCTTATTAGCAATGCTTGTTAAGGTCTGCTGGAATGCAGAAATATAATAAATCCATTCATAACTATACCCAAAAAGAGTAGGTGACTTAGCATACTTTATTTCCTTTTATTCCTCATGTTGGAGATGAGGACAAAGTGAGAACTACACCCATGGAGTCACATATTTTAACCTTAAATTGATCTCTATCAGACATGAAATCTGTTCTGCTACATAATTCAGAGCATACCCACTTACTCTCCTGCTAACTGTTGTTGTGGGGATAGCTATTTTCTTATTTTGTGCCACTTTCAAAGATGTTGAGCCTGTCATCTTTGGCTGAATGTGTAAGTGGTTTTGGAACCATGGAGAAAGGAGTAGAAAAACAAACTCAGTGCCAATGAAACTATTGAACTGGGCCCCCACCTTGTGATTTCAGCTTCCCATTCTTACTCTTTGCTAACAGGCTCCTTTTTCCTTCTGCCTAGACTTGCCTGAGCATCACTTCTTAGTACCACTGATTTTCATCATTCGGCTGAGAGTTGGCTGGCAATTGCAGAATGTGGATAATTATGTCCTAGTCCCAGGAGTAGCTTAAAAAAATGGAGATGTGCAAGTTTCTATTTTTTTTCCCCTTTTCTTTCTGCTGAAAACTTTCTAAACTAAGTATGTCCATCCCTAGAGGGAATATTTCTCAAAAATATAATATAGATAATTCATCAAGTTGAAATAGAATAGCATAATAAAACTGGGGGAAGAATATTCTGTAATAGAATGCAGGAAAAGCAGTGACATGGTGACATTATTCATATAGACAAGCACTAGCGAGATGGAAGTTTAAAATGCTCCCTCTTGCTGTAGGCATGTTTTAGTTTGCTGTTCAGTACAGTTTTCCAGTGGTTTTGTTGTTGTTGCTGAAGAACAATAACAAAAATAGCCATTAGGATCATGGGATAAAAAGAAATCTTATTTTTTGTCCCATCTGAGGGACTTATGATGCCTCACCTGGAACAGGATCAGTCTGCCTGTGTACCCAACAAGTTTTCTGTCTGCTGCAATTGTGTTTTTATTTTAGCAGTGGTGGGTTGCTGCTAAGGTGTCTGTATATGTGTGTAGGCTGCAGTGACTTTAAAAAAACAAAAATAGTTTTTTATTCCTTCAGGTCTCTAGATTATGACTTTTAGTTTGGCACTTGCAATCCTCTCTGCCCCTTATTTTCTAACAATTAGTTTTCAAATTCCTTTATTGGTTTTTTTGTCAAATTACAGTCTAGTATTTCCTCCAAAGGAGAGATTTTCCATTTTCTTTTGCCATTTTTTTCACTCTGTGACAAATGTGGTAGGATCCAATGGGTGAAATCTTGTCATTCTGTTTCCCCATCCCTTGCTCAACCTCCTACATTTGCACAGCTCTAGATGCTTATGACTGCCAGACAACCCACCTCTTCCTCCATTTGTCCTTTCATCCATTTCATCCTTGTTTATCTCCTGGATAAATGATGGCAGAAGACCTCTGATACCTCTTATTGCATTTATTCCCCATCTCTTGTCCTCAGAATCCTATTTGAGGACAGAATATTAAGACTGCACATGCTTGCAAGTTTATATTTAAGCCGTTTAAGAAACCAATGTGTTTGAATTTTCCTGCATCTTTTACCTCTAGTATTCTTTAACCTTTTTCTAACTTCTTCATTTTGCTAAGTTGGAAGTTTTTCTCTTCCAAGTTTGAAGGGCTTCACCCCCTTTTATATACTGCTTTTTTTTTTTTCTGATATAGAAAAGGGGGTAAAAGAGAACCAGAAAACAACACTTTAAAGTTCTGAGTGCCCTCTCCACCCCTCCAAAGAATCTGAGAGCCTAGAGAGACAGCTGTGTTATTTCTGTGGAGATTTGTTTTCCATTTGATCAGGCTAAGATCAGTCAGGGTGAGCAAAAGGTGTTTGAGAAGTAACCCAAAATTTAAACCATGCTTTTATGTGAGCTTTAGTTTTTCCCTTGAGGATTTATTTTCTTTAATATTATGAAGGACCAATAGTGCTGTCAAATACAGAAGATTAGATCTTGTGGTGCAATGTGCCAAGTTTTATAGGATCAGGCAGGGCATGGTGAGGATTTTTCTGGTCGCATTTTATCTTCATAAATTCATAGCATCATCTTTCTGTGCTTGGCTTGAGCAATGAGAACTCACAATTTCCATTGCCTTCGCTCCAGCAGCAGAATAGTCTACCCCTTCAGTATCCTTCTGCTTCCCAGCTCACAATTTCATGTGAAAGACAAGTTCCTGAAAAACTCTGTGATCTCTACTGGTTGTCTTTTCTTTACTGGAATTCGGCACCAATGATTTGTCAACTTTGGTTTTGTTCAGTTATGGAAAACCAAAATTGGTGCCAGGTTCAATGTGATAACATTTTGCTGCTTGGAAATAATGCAAGTTTGATCAATACCATATTAAAGGAACTTGTCCTGATACAGTAGACTGGCTTTACTGGTTTTACTGAAGATTTGAAAACCAGAAAATTTCAAACATAATATATATAGACTCTGGGCACAGAACTATGTCAGTAGACTGGTGGCATACTATGTGTTATGGCATGATGATATTCCTGTAGTGAGTTGACCCTGTAGTCCTGTAGTGGATGCTGGGACTGGGGAGAGAAAATATAATGAAGGGTTCATGTGTTGGGACAAGGACAGAAAGAGAAATCACTCACCAAATACCATCATAGGCAAAGCAGACTAGAATCAGAGATGTTAGTTGAATGTATTACTAATAAAATCAGAGCCAGAAAATGAGAAGTAAAAACAGATCTAAAAAACCGTCATCCCCCCACCCCTCCCTCCTTCCCAGCTCTATCTCCTCCCCCAGGGGTGCAGGGAGACAGGGAATAGTGGGTAACAACCCCAGTTCATCACAGGTTGTTGCTGCTGCTGCTGCTCAGGGAGAGAAGTCCTTCCCCTGCTCCATTGTCGGTGCCTCCCATGGGAGACCATTCTCCATTAATTTCTTCATGTGAGTCTGTCCCACAAGAGACAGTTCTCCACAAACTGCTGCAGAGTGGGTCCCTCTTCCATGGGGTGCAGTCCTTCCAGGACAGGCTGCTCAGTGTCGGTCCCACATGTGATCACAAGCCCTAGCAGGAAAGCTGCTCCAGCCTGGGCTCTTCTCTCCACAGGTCTGCAGGTCCTTGCCAGGCTGGAACTGCCTGTTCCAGCACAGGCCTCCCATGGGGTCACAGCCTCCTCTCGGGCATCCACCTGCCCCAGTGTGGGGCTCCTCCCTGGGCTGCTGGTGGATCTCTGTATCCCTGTGGATCCCCATGGGTTGCAGGGGCACAGCTGCCTCACCATGGGCTGCACCACGGGCTGCAGGGGAATCTCAGCTCTGGCACCTGGAGCACCTCCTGCCCCTCCTTCTGCACTGACCTTGGAGTCTGCAGAGCTGTTCCTCTCACATGTTCTCACTCTGCTCTTCTCAGGCTGTAATTACATCTTAGCAATACCTTTTTTTCCTTCTTAAATATGTTATCACAGAGGCGTTACCACCATTTCTGATTGGCCCAGACTTGGCCAGTGGCATTTCCATCTTGGAACAGCCTGGGATTGGTTCTGCTGCACATGAAGGAAACCTCTGGCAGCTTCTCACAGAAGCCTGTAACCCCCTGCAACCAAAACCAGACCACACAAACCCAATACAATTCCTAATCTGAGCGCAGTCCATCTCTGCTATAAAGATAACACAAAAATAACAATTATGGAAGAAGAAAGGAAGACAGTGCTCATGATGTGGTAAGAAGAGACTGGAATGACTTGATATTTTTTAGTTAGAATCTGGGGTTCTGGAAATACTTGATCTGCTGGTGAGGGATGACCACATTTGTTCTTCTTGCATGGAGGAGATCCTTGAGTTTACTGGGCCCAATCAGCTTCATGATCTAGGAGATTTCTGTTTCCTGGTCCACAAGAGCCAAATCTGGTGGCCGTGGGGATTGGTTTGCTTTATTTCCTGGAGGAAAGGAAGGAAAGCCACATGCTTGAACAGGCCGTGGACTAAGCAGACTACAAAGTTCCTGTTTTTCTTGTCACAGAACTTATTCCAATCCCAAACTTTTATTTTTTCTGCCTTGTCAAGCAGGCTAGGAGCTAAGTGTGGTCACAGTGAATGCTGCTATTTCTGTCCTGTGTGTTAGCTGGGATAACCTTAGCCCAATGTCCATTATATTACACAGCTGTCCAGGAGCAGTCATTCCAACATGACTGATTGACCAAACTTCTTCTTGCTGGCAGTGTTCCCCTGGGACAAAGCTGCTGCTGTGTTTTATAGAGTCTATCATAAGTCCCCCTTGTCCCTGTCTCCTTACCCTACTTGTACCCAATATGCTTTGCAGAAATGAACTTACAGGACTTCTAGGTGTTTCCCCATACACAGAACATCTTCCACAGAGTCTTGTTTCTGTAAAGGGAGCAGAACGAGGCTAAAATTATGTTGCGTTTGTCTATAACAGTAATCACAAATTATTCATTATATCAATGTATGGTGATAAAATTCTATGGGGAGATAGGTTGCAAATGCTATCCTCTATTTCTTATGTAGCCTCCTTTCTTTGGAATGAAGTAATTACTTCATACGGACCTACAAGGTTAGGGAATGGCCTAATGACACTGTAAACTAGAAGGCATCCATGCCTGTGAAATAATGTTCTTTTTCTCAGACATTTGCAAACATTAACTGGTAACTTCTCACGATGACCCTTTGAGATGCCTTTGACCCTTTCATCTGTCTTTGACAGAATGGGAAATAGATAAAAAACTATGAAAGAACCAAGGAAAATTCAGAGAGTGAAATTTGTGAAATCATGTACCTCTCTGTTCTATCTTTCTAAGTCAATGACCTTCCCTATGTCCTTCAAAGCAATCCATAGTAGTTTTACTTGTATCTAGAATTTTTCATTCAGCATAGTATAAGACCATGAATAATGAAGTTTACACTATACAGGCAGGGTAGCTATTGATTTACTCAGGGTATGTCTCATTTATTAATCTGTAAATACTATGTAAATATATGTATGACAAGAAATTAAATCAATGCCTGTCACTTCTCTTTTCAGTCTGCATGCTTTTGTGAGTATAAATTTGACATTGATATTAGTTTACAGGAATGTACTTGCTGAGAAAGCAATGATTTACACTGGCGTGCAAATCGCTCATAGAAGTGAAGGGTTTTTGAAAACAGTGTGTGTAACCTGGACCTGCTGTCCCGTGAGTGCCATTTAAGAGATGATCTTAGATCCTTTCATTATACAGATTCTTAAAGTAAAATAAGGGAAAGGGAAAACTCACTTAATTTTTCAGATCTTGTGGATGGTGTCTATCTGAAAGGTAGAAGAATTAAACATTAGGGTTGGGCAGAAAACATGCTGAACAGAGAGCTTTGACTGGAACTCAGGGGCAAAAAGAAAGTTTGTGACCTTTGGAAGAAGAGGCAGGAAACTCAGAAAGACTACAAGGTTGTCATGAGGTTATGTGGGAAGAAAAGTAGAAGGGTCAAAGCCCAGCTAGAACTTAATCTGGCCACTGCTGTAAAAGACAATAAATAATGTCTTATTAATAAATAATGAGTATATCAGCAACAGAAGGAGCACTAAGGAGTATCTCTGTCTTTGACTGAATGTGAGGGGAAACACAGTGACAAAGGAAGAGAAAAAGCCTGGGGTATTAATGCCTTCTTTGCCTCAGTATTTAATAGTAAGAGCTGGGTACGAGGCCTCTGAGCTGGAAGACAGGGATGGGGAGCAGAAGGAAGGCCCCATGATCCAGGTGGAAATGGTCAGTGACCTGCTACACCACCTAAACACACGGAAGTCTGTGAGGCTGGATGGCATCCACTAGAGGTACTGAGGAAGCCACTTTCCATCATTTACCAGCAATCCTGGTGACCTGGGGAGGTTCCCAGTGATTGGAGATGAGACAGTGTGACACCCGTCCGTCAGGTGAGTTGGAAGGCACTACAGACCTGTCAGCCTGACCCTGGGGCTGGGGAAGGATCATTCTGAGTGCCACCATGAGCAGACCATTCTGAGTGCCATCATGTGGTGTGTACAGGACAACCAGGGGATCAGGGACAGCCAGCATGAGTTCATGAAAGACAGGTCCTTCTTTACTTACGTGATCTGCTTCTATGCCAAGATGACCTGCTTAGTGGTTGAGACATATGGACATTGCCTATCTGGACTTTAGTAAAGCCTTCAACACCATTTCCCAGAGCATTCTCCTGGAGGAACTCATGGCTGCTCATGACTTGGATGGGTGCACTGTTGGTGATGGGAGGCAAACATCTACAAAGAGTTCTAGAAAAAAGTATTTTGGGTTTTCTTCTTTGCTCTTTGCTGGATAGCTTTGTGCGTTTCACTGTTTTCAGAATACCTGATAATTTCTTGATATAAAGCGGGACACTGAGAATCAGTGGCCTATGTCTGAGTTATAACTATTTTGGTTATATAGCTTTTACTTACCGATGTATTAGGGAACAGACATTTTCCATATCTGAACATCTTTGAGTTTGACCAGGATCTGATACAAATTTTTTGTGAGAAAACTAATGGCTTTTTTTTTTTAGATAGTTATATATAGTGGAATATCTGCTAAAGGAAGGCATTGAGTCATGACAGAAACACCATGAACAAATTCAAGATACTTGTTCTTAAGAAATGTATGGGTTTATTTCTGTAAGTTGTTTATTTTTCTTTCATTTTAAAATCAGATTTTCACCTTAGCATCTTTAGATATCCTGAAACTAGAAAGATAAATAATTATTGAACTGGAGATTGTGGTCTGAGCATTTTCTGCATTACTACGGGATGGAAATGTCATAAGATAAAACCCAAAAGCACCTTTTTGAAGCATAGCTTTGAAGACTCCAGAGGTTCAGTTGAGCATTCAGCATGAACATCTGCAGGTTTGAATCTCAGACTTCCCTAATGTGATGACCTCATTTCTCTACAAATTGGTCTCTGTACTCAGCTGGTTGTAGGTTAGTTAAAATCAACCTCTCTCTGCTAAGAGTCGTACTTCAAAAATTCCTCTAGAAGTTTTCACACTGAATACATTTCAACCTGTCAGTTCACATGAACCCATCCCTACCTTCCAGGAACAAAAAAAACCTGAACTGAGTGATGATGGAGAGTTTTATGACTCATTGAAGCCCAGAGCTATGTGAAACTGGCTTTAATTTCTAAAAATCAATAATACGTTTAAGCTGTGTGTGCCTCTGATAGTCTTACCTCAGTGAAGAAGCAAATGTACTCAGTATAACAGGTGAAAATAGATTTTCATTCAATTTTAGGCTGAAGTAGTGTTTCTGAATATAGCTCTGATAACAAAGCTCAGTTGTTGGGTTTGAGTTAAACCGTTGTGTAATACATTGCAGGCAGCTGAGCCTGCTGCAATGGAAGAGAAAGACAAAGCCCTTTTAGCAGGGTTTTCAAAATAAAAATTAAGACTTTCTAGAGGTGAATCACTTCCTGATGGGCTGATAATGCTATAAAATCTGTTTGTTTTAAATATTGCTGGTGATATATTTGTCATTTGATGGTGTGTGTCATTTGATGGTGTGTGATTCACAACACAATTTCCTTCCCACTGCAAGCCTTTTGTGTCAGTCAGAGGAAAGAAATAACAATTCATCCCTGGTCTGTATTGTCCTGTTTAGACCACTTTGGAAAGCTACAAAATGTCCTGGATAATACAGCCTGAATGATAGGTTTTCATAGCTTTCTCTCAGATATTGTGAGCTTCTCATGCAAACCCAGTATAAAAAAATAAGCATATCTATGTTATTGATATTCTACCATTCCTGCAATGAAAAATACAGCAAGAAACATATATATAATATATATAATATATATGTATATCTATAAAAATGTAGACATGTCACATTTCAGAAGTCTGCATTTGCCTTGTTCATTCCTCAGTTAAACATTGCAGCACATTTTTGGTGTACATCCCATACTGGTTTCTTAAAAGAGTGAGAATTAACATTCCTGTGGGCTGCACTCAGAATGACTTTGTCCTTGGCTATCTCCACAGTAGTTTTCAGCCCTAGGTTAGACCTGCCTTAAACCATCCCTCTTGCTTTAATACCAAAAAGAGGTTCTCATTTTGCCACATTTGTCAATATTTACTCTTTACTCTGCCAATAACTTTAGCACTTTTAATTGATTTACCACTGATTCTTCATTACCAAAGGAACGACAAAAGATCACGAGTGCACTGTACCAGGGAGTTGTGCCTCTCTGAAGAATCACTTCTGGACATTCTGGAGGATCTCAGTCTGTCTGCAATGTGTACTTTTGGGAATTGGAACATGAATAATAGCAAAATCTTGTGATACAACATGAAAGCATCACTTTTCTGAGGTGTTTTTTAGGATATGTTTTAATTCTTCTGGCTAAGTGACATGAAGTAAATGAAAAAACAGTGAAAAAAGAGTGAAGTTAAGTATTATATTGTTGTTTTTTAAATGATGATTGACTTTGTCTAATCTCCAGATATCACAAAAAGAACAATATAGCAAGAGAGAACTTGTGTTTACTATAGGGAAGATGATAAACAGTTTTGACTTGAGTCCTGTGAATATATGTTTGCATAGGAGTCATGGAAATTCAGAACCTGCTGGAAGAGTTACAATATAAAGCTGGTTTGGAGCAGAGTTAATTTCATTACTCCATTAATCTTACTTCTGAGCTTGTTTAAAAGAAGCAGACTTGCAAATGACTTTGAATTCTGCAGGAAGATAATTTTAATTTTATGGGGCAGTTTTACTCAGAAGTAGGTGTTTTGCAGCTGCAAGCATATGGTGTTGGAATTCTCCCTGTCTGTCATGAGGACTGGATGATATCAGCACACTCTCCTGCCTTCAAATGCTATGGCATTTTGTAGAGTTTCTGCCCATTAATAATGTACTTTCTTAGAGAAGAACTCACTATAAGAACCAGATACTGTGAAAATCTTGTTATTGGATCCCAATTAGGTTAATAACTACTCTGCAATACTCACCAGCCTCTATTAGCCACTGATGCTCAAGAGCTTTAACAAAGATTAACCACCTTCTTAAGGGCCTCTGAATGAACACAATCAAGAGCTGTATGTAATTTTGTCTACACAAAATACCAAAGATACTTCCTTTAGGATTATAACATCTACATTGCAACAAACCAGCTAGAAAACAGAGCTGTGTCTCTTCAAAATCTTCAGACTTCCTGAGGTTCAAAGGCTAGGAAGGGTTTCAGCATCAGTTCCCCATCTGTAGCAAGAAGTATCAATTTTAATAATGAATATACTTCATGGAGGCTTCAGATGTGATCATTCAATGACATATTTTGCCTACTGGTTCAGTCTTACTTTTTTACAGCAGCTAAAACCAAAAACAAACAAAAAAGTTCCTCACAATCATGACGTTGCAATAATATCAGACCTTTCCTTTTCTACTGAAAAAGGAAAATATGGGTAGGTAGTAGAGGAGTTATTGTAGGTTACTCAGCTATAGCTTTGTAAAGCAAATTTATTCTTGCACATATTCTTTGTAAAAGTTGTGTTGGGTAGTTTGTTCTGCAGTTGTGTACACTATTTTAGTCTCTCCTAGACTCTCTATGTGACACTCACATGATATAGTGGCAATATTCTGCTATTCAGTTCCTTCAAATAAAATCAGAGGACCAAGATGCCTTAAGTGCATCTGAATTAATAAAAATAATGTTTTATGGGTACATCTAATCCTTCATTTGTCAATTAAGAATTCCAAATGCTGTGATATCTGTAGTGTATCCAATTTAAACTTGTTCTCAAAGAGGAAAATCTGTTTACTTTTTTGATGGGTATTTAACAATGGTAAACTGATTACGGAGTTATTTTCCCTCTTTCGTAGTTAGCTAAATCTTGCCATTACTACCTCTCAAAACAATAACCAAAGTTGCTCTTGCAGATCCTGCCATTCATGAGGAGAATTGATTTCATCTGTACCTTCCAAGTTTTAAAATTAGTATGCATTTTTTATTGTCTGTCCTTCTCTGTGCCAGTAAAACCCTTCGTTTATTTCTTTTTTTAAGAAATGCTACAGTAAGACAAATCATTGAGACTATGATTTAACTGGAAACACTACCTGTATATCTAATTGCCTGTTGAAAAGCCAACACCTATATATTTTCCTTGATTCTTAGGGACATATATCTGTCTGCTACAATGTCTGGTAGATGGTATATTGTGATTGTCATTAGTTATTTCAGTTGCTAGTAATCGAATGACTCATATAATTATCTGAAAGTTCAGTACTTGTACTAAACAGAGAGAATTTGAACACGTTAAGTTTCAGCAAAATCTGTGAATTCATCAGTTTCCTTTAAGAATTAGAATCATATACCAAAGAATATCAGTGCCATTTTGTGGGTTTAACTGCTATTATTTAAACAGCTCTTATGTATTTTGTCTTGAAAATAGCTCCAAATGCCACTACATTTTATAGAAAATGTTAAAAAATCCTCTTTTCTCCTGACATGAGGATTCAGCCACAATGAAAAGTCATCTACCTTCTGGGAGGGAATGATTTTTTCTGAATTTTTCTTACCTTCTCAGGTTTTGTACCTACTGAAACTGAGGTTGAGTAACAAAGACAGCATACACAGCATTCCAGTCATTACTGCTCCCAGTAAAACATACAAGATTAATTTATGACCACTTACCTATATATTTCTGTCTTTGATGATTTTAATTCACCTTTACTCAAGTGAGATCTTCTATTCTGAGGAAATCTCTGTCAGAAGATATTGACAGAGTTAAAGGGGGCCATCCTGAGACCTTCTTGTGATTCCTGACTCATTTCGTTCAGTGTTTCATTAGAGGTTGCTATAGCAAGGCAGGAGCTGGCTACAGGGGGTGCCAACCCCTCAGGTGTCTGCTTTATCAAGGAAGGCTGGGGATACTCAGTTAACTGAGATGTCAAAAGGTTAAGAGTACAAAATTGCAGGTCACATGTCACCAGCTAGAAGGACATATTGCTGTCACCTTTGCTGTTTCCTGCGTGTGCATATGCACCTGGTGGGTAACAAATAAGTACCTCATTAACAATAATAAATAAGAGATCAGTAAAAATCTTCAGCAATAACTGCTGCATGTTCTTCAACTCAGCTTTCCTAGGAATTCAGGAAACATTTTGTCTTAGAAAAGTTGGTACCAAATTTTCCCCCTTCAACACTAATTAGAATTCTCTGTCAGTTTTCTCTCTGTCACTCACCTTCCCTGAATTTTTACCTGACCAGAACCTACACTAGATTCAGAAAAAGTGTGGCATCTTAGGTACCATTGTATGGCTGCTGATGGTAAGTGCTCCTGGTTTAATCATCATTGTTAATTGTATAGTTGCTTTGCTGGTCATTCTTTGAAGTTTGTAGTAAATTTTTTAGTTACCAAGGGAAAAAACTTTTGTTAAAGAAAAAAACTTATGATGCAAATATTGTCTTTAATGGGAAAGAAGTAAAACTACTTTGTAATTTTTGTAGCAAAACAAACAGAAAAGGAGAAGTTATGTGATTATTGTCTCCTACTGTATTTCCACACTGGATAAAGTAGCCATGCTATGTTTCCACCATTGTGGAAAACAGATGACTAAGTAAAATGGATTGTTTTCCTCTTACACTGATTTCAGCGGCACTGCTTGCAAAAGACATTTTTACACATTATGAGAAAGGGAGACAGAATCAAGGAAAAACATGTAGTGCCATGAAACTATTAGGTCATGTTGCATTTTGAAGAGAGAGATCCGTCATTCAAGGGAGACTGGATTTTAAATTCTTTCTGTTATTTATAGTGACTCTTTCCACAGTATGGCGTGTTTGACAAAAAATTGTTTAAAAATATCATGGAGAGTCAGTACACAATCTGGCATAAGTAACTCCCAATTAAAACAAACAGAACCCTGGGTAGGAGGAAAAGAAATTCAAAGAGGAGCAACTTAAAAAGGACATGAAATGAAATTTTAAGCAGTCAGATACTAGTGCAATTAAAATTACTAACCTGAAATTAACATTCTACTATGGGAAATATAGTAATTTAGGATACCAGATAATTTTTGGTCATATTAATAATGTCACATGGTCATGAACCATTCCCTTATCTAATATAGTAACACTCTTGCAATATGGAACACATTTGCCTTTTTAATTACTTAGCCGTTAAAAAAAAATTACACTTTTATTCCCAGTGGATTGTTAACAAATTGTGACTTTTTCTTTGTTTCATTAGAATTGGGTAAATGTGACCTTGACATACTTCTTGGAGCTTCATCAAATGCACTTATGGCAGAGGAAGGAGTTAATGACTGTGAATTGCTGTGTGAATTCTCCAGCATTCCCCAGAACCTTGTAACTGGCAGATAATTTTTTTCCCTGTCTTTTCCTATTACTGATGGCTTTTAACTTTCATACTTCTGCTTTTTATGGGGCAACTCCAGTTTGGACACATTAAAGGGAAACATATTACGGAAATAAGACAAGTATGTTTAAAAAATTCAATCCATATCTACTTTGTGACAAACCAAACACAAAGCATTCTTCTCAAATTTCTGCCTGGGGGTGGTACTTAAGAATACAAATTGGCAAAATAAAATCCCAAATGGCTTAGGATAAGCTGGTTTATGGCTTCCACAGTTTGCATAGCCATTTTTCTATTGCAATCTGAATAGAAGAAGAAAAAAAAGGAATGCCGTGCCCACCTATTATAGAACTATACATACCCAGAAAAAACCCAGTTCATGTAATTATCTCAAAAATGCTACTTAAGAATGCAGCTTTTAATTCTGCATAAACCAAGGCCATGAGATCTCTGAGACCACCCCAGCAGAATATGACTCTAGTGACACTATGTGAATGTGCAGTGCTGTGGGCTTTCCAGATTAGTAAAAGAGCCTCTTTACTGCAACACAGATTCAGGTTATCCTTTGACAGGACTAGAAAATGTTCTCCTTGTCTTATGGCACAGAACCACGCCCCAGCTGCCTCTCTCAGGCTCTCCTGCTGGTATCAGAAGGGAGCATGTAGGGTCAATGGAGTGAGATTCAAGCCCTGTTCACCTCACATTGACATCAACAGCATATACAGATTTTGGGATGTGTCACAGGTTTGCCAGATCTGTCAGATCAAGGTATTTCTCCCAGGAGCATCCCTAGGTCCCCAGGTGTTATCTGATGCTGAGTTTTGCACTCTGACTCTTTTTTTTTCCCACTCTGGTTTGATTATAAGCAACCACATTTTCATACTGGATATTCCTCTATTTCTGTCTTCCAATGTTTTCTGCGGGAGCATGCACACCACCTACATGCTCCATGTGATACTGAAAAGATTTAATGAAGGCACAACTGACATTGGGGCACAAAGTACAGGCTTAATGAGGTGATTCTTCTTTAAAGACTGTTCCAGAAGGGCAGCCATATTTTGCTACAGTGAGTTAAGATAAAACAAAATAAACAAATGCTTTGATTTCACCAAAAACTTGACTTGTACTCTTGATTACCGTTGAAACCACTTGGTGATCTGTGATAATTTCAGGATTCATCTGGAGGAACTGCTAACAAAGAGACCGTGGTGCCCTAAGCAGTCTTAACTCAGTTTGACAGCTAGTAATAGGCAACAGCTCCTACCACAGGCATGTGATCAATTCATCTCTTTAGTCCATCAATTCAGCTCAAACAAACCCCACTTGTGTAAGTTCTGTGTTGGGGTTTGTGCTGGGCCATTACCCTCTGTACCTGTCAGCAGCTTTAATCCTGTTTGCTGTTGGCTGCTTGTAGTCTCCTGCCCAACCAAAACTCCTCTGTATAAAGCTTTTATTTTTTCTCATTATGGGCGATGGACTTACCCTCTTAACCAGGCTGTTTTATTGGTCTATAGCACACCCTGTTATTAGACTGTCTTGACCTTCCGTAACACATAGATTCATAAACCGATATATGCAGAACCCGCTGCTCAGTGTTCACATAACTCTACAAGAAATGCTTTCTCTTTCATGCAGCACACCCTATCACCCACTGACACTTTTTTTTCCTCAGACTTATCCCAATGATTTTACCATTCCAATCATAAGAATTATTCTTTTTATAATTTTAATGTTGCCAATTACATGACATTTCCGCTTATCCACAGGAATTTCTATTTCACTCTTCTTGTTGCCTTGGCATTTGGTATCCAAGAGACCAAAGAATTTCTTTTCTTTGAGTTTGGTGTCTTTATAGTTCTGCTGGTTGGTAATAAATTGATTGTGACATTATGTGCCTTTGCAGCCCTCTCTGCATGTGTTAGCTGTGTTCCAGCTAGTCTCCAGCTAGGGCTTTAGTGCTTATATGTATGATGCAAGCTCTGCAGTTCACACAGGCCTACCATGCATGCTTTTTGCTGCTCTGAAAGCAAAATAAAACATAAAGAAGGCAAGTCACAGCAACTGTCTCCCAGTGGCAATTTTTACTGACTAGTTTTGAGCTATTCTTGCAGAGAAAAGATCAAAATATCTTCTGCATCTGTCCTGGTGTCCCACCCACCTGCATTAGGGACCCTCTGTGTATTCCTCATCTTTACCATTCTTGTGCATTAACAAACAGGGAATCAGATTCCCCAGATTAATTTTGAGTAAGTTTATTTAATCCAAATAAAAAAACTCCAAGTAATAATATTTGTTTTGGGCTTTCCAAAATGCTCAGGTCTCTGAAGTCTCATTTTCCAAATTTTCCTTGCAACAGAAAGAACTAGAAATCTGTAGGGGTTTTTTTTTCCCATAACGAAAACGGAGACTTTCATTTCAGGAACTGGAGCTTGAAAAAAAGTACTATTATCAGGAGATAAATTGCAACAGTGAGGGAGTTTGGCAACACTGTTATCTTGTGTGCACCTTAGGAGTCTTGGCAATCACATCCCAGCTTGTTCAGAAAAGTTTGCTAGTTGACCAGAACAGATCTTCAGCCTCAGTGTAGCACCTGCTAGCTTGGTGAAACCCATTCAGCTTGGTCAGTTCCTACCTGGGGTGGTCTGGAACCATGCATGTACTAAATAAAATTACTAAATTCTGACATTTTTGAACTCTGACCAGCAGTTAGTTCTGGATCTGAATTTCAGGCATGAAATCTGGATCTGAATTTCAGTTTGTATGTCCAAACTGGTTTAAGTCAATATCCTTGGGATAAACAGATCTAAATCTGTGGGGAAGGGAAAGACGTATTTGAAATGCAAATGAAAATACTGTCATTCTAACTCTCCCTAATGAAAATTCAGACCCTGCAGTAAACCCACACAGTTTCAATGCTGTTGAAGAGAGTTTCTTCATGGATCATTGGCAACTATTTCCCCTAGAAGGATGTTGGTTCAGTGGCAAGAGAAAATGACTGTGCAACTTCTCGTTAACGCTCGTTGTTATGATAGTACAGTTTTACTGTCTCCTCCTTGCTCTTTCCTTGTCTACTGTAGTTTTAGGAAGTTCTTTACTGTGATCAAGAGAAATATGTTACCACTGCTGAATGGCTGGTTCTGATCCTAACACACTGGCATGCATATTACTCGTGGAAATGTGAAAGCTGACTTACTGAGAAATACACTAAAGCAGATTTTCTCTGCTCAGTGACAGTGCAGGTGAAGGAAACCAGCATTCAGAATTATTGCGCTGGGGACCTGTACCTATGACTTTGACAGTTGAGGGGACTCAGCTGCTCTGAAAATGAGCCCCAAATCTCCTGCCCTCAGCAAGCTTTTATTGCTTTAGCTCTGACTGATGGGTTCAGGGAACTGGAGCCTAAAGATAAGTCTTTAATGGATCACTAAATTGTGACTGCCAAGCAAATTATTGTGTATAGGTTTTAGAAATTGTGCTACCTAGAAGACAGCATATTTCAGGAGTAAAATTTTATGCTGGAGGGAAAACAAAACAACAGCATTTTCAGTAGTGGTTTTAATAGCTGATTTGCTCAGAATGTTTACTTGCTGCTGTCTCCTTTCTTTGTTCAGTTTTTGCTTCAGCATTTCTCCTTTCTGCCATGTATATGTTAGTAAGGTCATTTTATTACCCTTCTAATATTATTTTTCAACTTTAAGATTTTGTTTCCATAGTTATTAACTCTAAAAAGAGTACATATATATTTCTTTTTGAAAGGAATATTGACAGATGTCATATAAGGGAGTTATTCTTTAGGTGTATTTTGACAATTTTATGAAGAAATAGCTTGGACACTGAAGTCGTGACTTCTTCTTTTGTCACTGTTATCTTAATAAACATTTAATATGCAATATTTAAAGGCTTAATATAGCTTTTCTACACTGGAGTAACACTCACAAACCCAGTTTTTGCAACATGCTCACAAATTGTTTATCTGGGCATGGAATTTATTTTTATAACGATATTAGTGTCCAGTGCCTATTTTTGTGTTGAGCATTTGTTGAATTGCCTTTGACAAGGACTGGAAGCAATTAATTTTAACGACTGTAATAATATCTCAGGTATTACTTGTCTATGAATTGTTGCTATTGCTGTATAATAACAAACTTGGAAACAGTACATATCTAAAGAACTCACAGTCATTAACCTCTCTGTTAACAGGTCTGTTTAAAGGTTCAGAGGATGGTAGGTTATATTTTGAGCAATTTTGTGTGTGAATTAGATTGCTTCATTGTCATTATTTTTTATGACCTAATTTGTAATAAACCAAAGGTTTATTCAGCATTGTGTGATTTATTCCTGATGCAAAATTGTAGCCATAAGAAAACACTCTGTTTCAGAGTTTAGAAATATATAATGGTGCTCATTAATTGCAATGCATAAGAGACAATATTTTAAAATATTTAAATTAAAAAAACCCAACA